>OZ024811.1:23737281-24337281 GCA_964017045.1 Omphiscola glabra
ATAGATAGATGGATAGATAGATAGATAGAATAAGAATGGACACTAAGGAAGTGAGTGGAAGTAAAATTAAAAAACCATTAGGAATAACAAACTAAAATTTCATTTATGTTAAATTGTGAATTCTTTGTTTTATGACACCCCACTATCTTTGTATGACACCCCACTATCTTTGTATGACACCCCACTATCTTTGTATGACACCCCACTATCTTTGTATGACACCCCACTATCTTTGTATGACACCCCACTATCTTTGTATGACACCCCACTATCTTTGTATGACACCCCACTATCTTTGTATGACACCCCA
This sequence comes from Omphiscola glabra, assembly GCA_964017045.1. NCBI lineage: Eukaryota > Metazoa > Mollusca > Gastropoda > Lymnaeidae > Omphiscola > Omphiscola glabra. The sequence goes on from OZ024811.1 coordinate 23,737,592, forward strand.
CTATCTTTGTATGACACCCCACTATCTTTGTATGACACCCCACTATCTTTGTATGACACCCCACTATCTTTGTATGACACCCCACTATCTTTGTATGACACCCCACTATCTTTGTATGACACCCCACTATCTTTGTATGATACCCCACTATCTTTCTGAGAGGGGATGGGTATTAGATAATTTTTGAAAAGAGAAGATGCTAAGATTTGTTTTTGTAATGGACCACTCTTGTGACACGATAACAAGGTTGCAGAAAACACATTGATTGTTCTCAAAGCTTCCGCCAGGCATGAATATTTTTTGAGTTCTTGTTTAATCTCCCTAGCGAAGGATTCCAACTGATGGGGTCGGGGGATGATATATTTTTTGTCGATCTCATATGTCTCATATGATGTGTATGTGATATGTTGTTTCCTTTGCCGAGTGTAAGGTGGTGCATTCAAACACCGTCACAGGCTTCACGGACTCCATATACTTTACTGAATCAAAATCATTGTTACTGATTGAGCGACTGCATGTCTGAGCGTTAGATAAACTTGATGTAATATCTGGACTAATGAAGGTCATAAGCTTAAATAAATTTGATATAATATCTGGGCTACTGAAGGTCATAGCCTTAAATAAACTTGATGTAATATTTGGACTACTGAAGCTCATAGACTTAGATAAACTTGATGTCATATTTTTTACACTTCCCAGAAGATCCTCAAGCGAACAGCCGACCAGCCTTCACCGCTTACATCTGCAGCTATTCTCCGGCGGAACAAGGCGCGAACATCAGAAGTTTCACCGACGTAAGGTGTAACTTTGGGGGGCATTTCAATATGTCCACTGGCGAGTTCACGGCCCCGGTGTCAGGGGTCTACGCCGTCAGCGTGACCCTGTGGTTGCAGAAAGACGGTCGGGTCAAGGTCAACGTGATCAACACGACGGCTGATGGTCTGCGCGAGCAGAAAGTGTGCGAGGCGTACACCTGTGGTGCCAACGTCAGTTCCAGCAGCCTCGGTGTGGCAGAGATGAAGCCAGGGAGCAGGTTGTCGGTCAAGTTGGTATTCATGACCGGAACTTCACTATTGTCGGATTTTACAAGTTTTTCTTGTTTTCGGATTGGATAAAAACTCATTTCAAAAGATTGAAACATGACCATTTAATACAATTTAATAAAAAAAAAAAAAAAAATTTTAGTAAGAAAACGTTTTTCAAAACTTCAAAGTAACATGTTATAAGTATATATATATTTAAAAAAATAGCATTAGAAAGAAAACTATTTTTAAATCTTGCTGTCTCCAAAAAGAATTCCTTAAAAACATGCACAAAATAATAATAATTACGTTTAGACCTTAACGTTTAGATTCTCATTCAAAGACTATACAATTCTAATATTAATCGAAGTATTATTTGGTAGAATGAAATTTCAAAATAACAAAAACTAAGTTTTACCGTACAATTTTGGTTTAAATCATCGTTTAACAAAATATTATAAAAGTTGTTGGCCAGGCATCTGTATCTTACACCTAAATGTTGTATGTTATATGTGAGTGTTTTATAACTGTTTAGATATTCATCTATAAAAGGTGTATGTAAGGAAAACAAGTGGTTATTACATATGTGAGTAGCCTTGGAATTTGGTAACTAAGGGCAATGCATTGTTTAAACAAACTGTCGAGATGAATCCAATATGTTCAAAATCTGGTATAACAAACGCATGAACAAAGGGACATTGAAATTGTTAATTTCATCCGGGGATTTAAGGAGCATGTATTATGTAAGGTTTTTGTTTAAACGTAAATGTTTCATAAGGATAAAAATTGAACTAGCATCGTTTTATATTAAATACATACCTAAAGATTATATTTGTATATCTGTATATGATTATATGTGTATATTTGTATATCTGTATATGATTATTTGTGTATATTTGTATATCTGTATATGATTATTTGTGTATATTTGTATATCTGTATATGATTATATGCGTATATTTGTATATCTGTAATTGAGTATATGTGTATATTTGTATAAGAGTATATTTGTATACGTGATTCTGTGTATATATGTATATGAGTGTTTGTGTTTATGGGTATATTTGTCTCTGTGTATGTGTTCACGTGTTTATTCGAATACATGTGCATTTGTATATGAGTATATTTGCATAAGTGTATATTTGTATATGTAAATATTTCAGTCAGTTTTAAATTATTTTGTTTGCTCTGTCTTAAAGCTGAATTGTGTTATTACGGTGACTTCCGTTATACGGGTTAACGCCTTTAAAAAAATGTGTTGCGTTTTGTTATTATTTTATTTTTTAATAACGTAAAACAGAAACGAAATACTATTATATGAGCTGATACACACGCGTGTAAGTGCTGTGCTGGGGGGCTGGGGGTGTCGTTCAATAAATGCTGGAAGTTCAGAAAAGCTTTAGACCTGCTATTATTGCGTTTAACACGTTTTGACCTGATTTATTCAATGAGTGCGTGTCTCGGTCTCTGTCTTATGTCTTTGATTTGTTATTGGGCGTATTTGGTGTGAAGATTAATGTTGTAGGTGCTGCTGTGTGTCTTGTATATTGGTGACGTAATTTGGGTATGAGAGGTAACTTTGTTCAATGCTTCTGCTTTCTGGAAGCTTGTCGGTTCCAGGTAGCAAGCTTGTCGGTTCCAGGTAGCCAGCTTGTCGGTTCCAGGTAGCCAGCTTGTCGGTTCCAGGTAGCCAGCTTGTCAGTTCCAGGTAGCCAGCTTGTCGGTTCCAGGTAGCCAGCTTGTCGGTTCCAGGTAGCCAGCTTGTCGGTTCCAGGTAGCAAGCTTGTCGGTTCCAGGTAGCAAGCTTGTCGGTTACAGGTAGCAAGCTTGTCGGTTACAGGTAGCAAGCTTGTCGGTTACAGGTAGCAAGCTTGTCGGTTACAGGTAGCAAGCTTGTCGGTTACAGGTAGCAAGCTTGTAGGTTCCAGGTAGCAAGCTTGTCGGTTCCAGGTAGCAAGCTTGTCGGTTCCAGGTAGCCAGCTTGTCGGTTCCAGGTAGCCAGCTTGTCGGTTCCAGGTAGCCAGCTTGTCGGTTCCAGGTAGCCAGCTTGTCGGTTCCAGGTAGCCAGCTTGTCGGTTCCAGGTAGCCAGCTTGTCGGTTCCAGGTAGCCAGCTTGTCGGTTCCAGGTAGCAAGCTTCTCGGTTCCAGGTAGCAAGCTTGTCGGTTCCAGGTAGCAAGCTTGTCGGTTCCAGGTAGCAAGCTTGTCGGTTCCAGTTAGCAAGCTTGTCGGTTCCAGTTAGCAAGCTTGTCGGTTCCAGGTAGCCAGTGGAAGGAAGTAGGCAATCTGTGGAGTTTATTGTTAAATACAGAGCCATAGCAGATATTGATCCTGGGCAGCGTTACAAATTTACCCATTGGCCAAACAAAGCTATTGAACCGCTGCTGCTAATAGTATACGTAACAACACGTTTACTATCATGGAGATAAAGTATAAATATTTATTTAAAACAAATTTTTGTTTCTGTCCATTCTCTCACCACTTTTAAATACATTAAAACATAATTAAAAAAAAATAAAAAAATGTTAAAACTTAGTTTAGAGATGAGTTTTTTCATTCTAATTTTTATTAAAACTTATAAATATAAATAGATTATGCCACGTTTAAGAATGATTTTAATTTAAATTAAGTTTGAAATAGATTATTGATAATAATTGATGGACAGCATTCTGGTTCTGGTAGAGTACGTTGCTGCATCCATATACTGGCATATGTGCAACGGTTGGGGAAGCGATGCTGCCCTCCTAAAGGCTCCTAGCAGATGCCAGGGCATCCTTGAAGCTTTCGATAGATGTTGATTTCATGGTGGTACTGACAAGTTGTCTAAATGACATATATGAACAAGAAATGCTAAACTTGAATTCATTGACAGGACAAAAGATTCGGATGTTTTGGCGTAGAGCCTTCATCGGCAAAGAAGACAATTCGAAATATGACAAGTATCAGAACACAGAAATAAAAAAATTAGAGATTTTCTTTTTGTTGCCGGAAGTAGGATCACAGGACTTCAAAGAATATGAATATTGGATCTTTGAGAAAATAAAGTAGAGGATCTTAACGGACCAAAATATTTAGGGATACATAAAATCTAGGAATAAGAAAAAAAAGAAGAAATACAAGGAAATTGGGAAACATTAGTAAGTGAGTATCTGATTCAAACAATATGGAGATATGACGCTGAAAAGGTGAATACCGTAAATTTGTTTTTCATTTTCACTCTCTCTGGTGTGTTTAGAATATTGATTAAGCTAACAAAAAAATAATAGCGACTTAAAAATTGAATTCTTGACGACATAATATCCTTAATGCGTGTGAACGAAAGTTAAGCGTCTTAATCTAACACTTTTATAATATTTAGTATAAACATAGGATACTAAACAAAAACAAAATAAGAATAAAAGTTATTAAAAAAATATATTAAAAAAAGAAAATAAAAAATGACCCTAAACAAAAAAGAATGTAAATATTTATGGTTTATCTTTTGCTAAAGCAAAGACTTTCATCATACATTCAATGAGTTGACCTCATCATAAATAATTACTGATTTTTATTTTTATATCATACAAACAAATTTATATCCTGTCATAACAACCCCACCCCCATCATCCAACCCCTCAGACACATACTTTATGAAGTTCCAGTTGTTTCAGTAAGTTAAGTCAAAGATTAGCGAAAAAAAAAAAAAAAAAAAAACGTTACTTAGTTCTAGATGCATATGGAAATGAGTTAAAATTGTTGGTCCTTGAAAAGAATATTCCAAAACTTAACATGGTGGGCCTAAGATGATGAGGACGGAAACGATTTTCAGTTATGGTGAGGGTTAGGTTTGATTATCCATATTCAAGTACCGTAGTGTAATGACCTTAAATTATCCATTCATCTGTTCCCGTGTGCCCCATTTCATTTTTCCTTATATAAGATAAGTAAATACCAATACAACACTATAGGTTCTATGTGCATTAATGGATATAGGACCAGCGTGGTAGAAATACCCTTCATTGTCCATATTAAAATATGGTGAATTTAAAATTAATATTAGGCCGACCTAGATTTTTCCAGAAAATTCGATAATTACAAAAAGCTATGTCCATGGCATCTTAACCCGATTATAAAGGGACACATTTTAAACTTTAACTTGGGATTCAACAGGGATCGTAACACTACCGTGATCGTGATACCGACAATAATGGGAATACTCCTGTATCGGGATACCACCGGGATCAGGATTTCACCTGAATCGGGATCCCACCCAATCTGTATATTAGAGATCGATCTATCTATCGATTATCGATCTATCAATCGATCGATCGATCGATCTATCGATCTACCGATCTACCTACCTATCTATCTATCTATCGTTCTCTCTCTCTCTCTCTATATATATATATATATATTATATATATATATATATATATATTATATATATATATATATATATATATATATTATATATATATATATATATATATATATATATATATATATACATATATTATCTAACATATTATATTTATTGTTTGTGGGTTTGTTTCCAAAAATGCTTTTACATGAATTGATATATCTTAACAAATCTTGACAAATATATCCATCATTAATATATAAAACTTGCAACTAATACTCGTACATGAATAAATGGATCTTGACCAAACTTAGTACACATACACAGTTGGTTATCCATATTCAAATGCCGAAGCGTACTGAATTCATTCTATACATTCCCATGGGTTTTGGGCCCTATTTCATTGTTCTCTATAAGCAATCTAAATATTAATTGGCTTAGAGTACGCTATAGGTTCTTTGCGAATTCATGGATCTAGGCCTAGCTTGGTAGCTATACATTTCATTGTCCGAATAAAAATATCCGTGGATTTAAAACTAGTAATATCCCATCCATGCAGAGACGACTTAGACTTTTCCAGAAAATGATATAATTTTAAAAAACAACAACTATACCTATGGCATTTTAAAACCGATTTTAATGGACCAACTTTTAAACTGTAACGTTTTGCCTTATCTGACTGATTGTTATAGGCCCAACAATCTCAGGCATAGCTAACGGAGATCCCTTTGGGATACTGGATCCCTTCGGGATACATGATCTCTAAAGGACTCAAGATCCCTTCGGGAAATGGGATACCAATGGGATTAGGATCTAAAGAGATCGGGTTTCTACAGGGATCGGATCCTACCGTGAAACGGTATGCCGACGGGGTCGGGAACCCACAAAAAAATATCGAGATCTCATGATCTCATCGGGATTGTGGTCCAAACAGGATCGGGATCCCAACGAGATCAGGATCACAAAGTATCCAAATGGGTTAAGGATCCCTTCTGTAAACGTGATACCTTTATAAAACGTAAGTCATCCTGTAGAAGGTGTATATCCTATGGCAATGCCGTGCTACGCCAGGTATATTGGCTAGTACATATATATATATATATATATTTCTTTATCAAGATTGAAAACCCAAAACAGATTTGATATATATTACTTTTTTTTTCTTTGCGAATGTCACTGAGCCCTGTGTGCCGTCCAACAGAGTTTCATTTAATAAGTCGATGGCATTTGAAATTTAGATTTAAATCAATGTGTAGCCTCAAAGGTACACTTGCAGGTATATGCATGCTTTCAGAAGCATAGTAGTTATAACTTTTGTATACCACGCCTGCCTCATGACGTACTCAACGCATACTTTACATGAACCGGGAAAGAGTTGGCGAAAACCAGATCTATATAGTTTTCTCTATTAAAACTTACAATCATTTTTGTAAGTTAATAATCTGAGGGTGGTCCCCCTTGCTTTGACTTCTTAATGTGCCCGAGATTTTTTACTTGCGCCTAGTCTTTGTGTGGACGACAAAACGCATTGATAGCTCCAACGAGACATATAAAGAACGCATTGATAGCTCCAACGAGACATATAAAGAACGCATTGATAGCTCCAACGAGACATATAAAGAACGCATTGATAGCTCCAACGAGACATATAAAGAACGCATTGATAGCTCCAACGAGACATATAAAGAACGCATTGATAGCTCCAATGAGACATATAAAGAACGCATTGATAGCTTTAATGAGATGTATGAAAAACTCATTGATAGCTCCAATGAGATGTATGAAAAACTCATTGATAGCTCCAATGAGATGTATGAAAAACTCATTGATAGTTCCAATGAGACGTATGAAAAACTCATTGATAGCTCCAATGAGATGTATGAAAAACTCATTGATAGCTCCAATGAGACATATAAAGAACGCATTGATAGTTTCAATGAGATGTATGAAAAACTCATTGATAGCTCCAATGAGATGTATGAAAAAGTCATTGATAGCTCCAATGAGATGTATGAAAAACTCATTGATAGCTCCAATGAGATGTATGAAAAACTCATTGATAGTTCCAATGAGACGTATGAAAAACTCATTGATAGCTCCAATGAGATGTATGAAAAACTCATTGATAGCTCCAATGAGATGTATGAAAAACTCATTGATAGTTCCAATGAGACGTATGAAAAACTCATTGATAGTTCCAATGAGATGTATGAAAAACTCATTGATAGTTCCAATGAGACGTATGAAAAACGCATTGATAGCTCCAATGAGACATATAAAGAACGCATTGATAGCTTTAATGAGATGTATGAAAAACGCATTGATAGCTCCAATGAGATGTATGAAAAACTCATTGATAGCTCCAATGAGACATATAAAGAACGCATTGATAGTTCCAATGAGATGTATGAAAAACTCATTGATAGCTCCAATGAGATGTATGAAAAACTCATTGATAGCTCCAATGAGATGTATGAAAAACTCATTGATAGCTCCAATGAGATGTATGAAAAACTCATTGATAGTTCCAATGAGACGTATGAAGAACTCATTGATAGCTCCAATGAGATGTATGAAAAACTCATTGATAGCTCCAATGAGATGTATGAAAAACTCATTGATAGTTCCAATGAGACGTATGAAAAACTCATTGATAGTTCCAATGAGACGTATGAAAAACTCATTGATAGTTCCAATGAGATGTATGAAAAACTCATTGATAGCTCCAATGAGATGTATGAAAAACTCATTGATAGCTCCAATGAGATGTATGAAAAACTCATTGATAGTTCCAATGAGATGTATGAAAAACTCATTGATAGCTCCAATGAGATGTATGAAAAACTCATTGATAGTTCCAATGAGATGTATGAAAAACTCATTGATAGCTCCAATGAGATGTATGAAAAACTCATTGATAGCTCCAATGAGATGTATGAAAAACTCATTGATAGCTCCAATGAGACGTATGAAAAACTCATTGATAGCTCCAATGAGATGTATGAAAAACTCATTGATAGCTCCAATGAGATGTATGAAAAACTCATTGATAGCTCCAATGAGACGTATGAAAAACTCATTGATAGCTCCAATGAGACGTATGAAAAACTCATTGATAGCTCCAATGAGATGTATGAAAAACTCATTGATAGCTCCAATGAGACGTATGAAAAACTCATTGATAGCTCCAATGAGACGTATGAAAAACTCATTGATAGCTCCAATGAGATGTATGAAAAACTCATTGATAGCTCCAATGAGATGTATGAAAAACTCATTGATAGTTCCAATGAGACGTATGAAAAACTCATTGATAGCTCCAATGAGATGTATGAAAAACTCATTGATAGCTCCAATGAGACGTATGAAAAACTCATTGATAGTTCCAATGAGACGTATGAAAAACTCATTGATAGCTCCAATGAGATGTATGAAAAACTCATTGATAGCTCCAATGAGACGTATGAAAAACTCATTGATAGTTCCAATGAGACGTATGAAAAACGCATTGATAGCTCCAATGAGCTGTATGAAAAACGCATTGATAGCTCCAATGAGATGTATGAAAAACTCATTGATAGCTCCAATGAGATGTATGAAAAACGCATTGATAGTTCCAATGAGATGTATGAAAAACTCATTGATAGCTCCAATGAGATGTATGAAAAACTCATTGATAGCTCCAATGAGATGTATGAAAAACTCATTGATAGCTCCAATGAGATGTATGAAAAACGCATTGATAGCTCCAATGAGACGTATGAAAAACTCATTGATAGCTCCAATGAGATGTATGAAAAACTCATTGATAGTTCCAATGAGATGTATGAAAAACTCATTGATAGTTCCAATGAGATGTATGAAAAACTCATTGATAGCTCCAATGAGATGTATGAAAAACTCATTGATAGCTCCAATGAGATGTATGAAAAACTCATTGATAGTTCCAATGAGACGTATGAAAAACTCATTGATAGCTCCAATGAGACGTATGAAAAACTCATTGATAGCTCCAATGAGACGTATGAAAAACTCATTGATAGCTCCAATGAGACGTATGAAAAACTCATTGATAGCTCCAATGAGACGTATGAAAAACTCATTGATAGCTCCAATGAGACGTATGAAAAACTCATTGATAGCTCCAATGAGACGTATGAAAAACTCATTGATAGCTCCAATGAGATGTATGAAAAACTCATTGATAGTTCCAATGAGATGTATGAAAAACTCATTGATAGCTCCAATGAGATGTATGAAAAACTCATTGATAGCTCCAATGAGACGTATGAAAAACGCATTGATAGCTCCAATGAGATGTATGAAAAACTCATTGATAGCTCCAATGAGATGTATGAAAAACTCATTGATAGTTCCAATGAGATGTATGAAAAACTCATTGATAGTTCCAATGAGACGTATGAAAAACTCATTGATAGCTCCAATGAGATGTATGAAAAACTCATTGATAGCTCCAATGAGACGTATGAAAAACTCATTGATAGCTCCAATGAGATGTATGAAAAACTCATTGATAGTTCCAATGAGATGTATGAAAAACTCATTGATAGTTCCAATGAGATGTATGAAAAACTCATTGATAGTTCCAATGAGACGTATGAAAAACTCATTGATAGCTCCAATGAGATGTATGAAAAACTCATTGATAGCTCCAATGAGATGTATGAAAAACTCATTGATAGTTCCAATGAGATGTATGAAAAACTCATTGATAGTTCCAATGAGATGTATGAAAAACTCATTGATAGCTCCAATGAGATGTATGAAAAACTCATTGATAGTTCCAATGAGACGTATGAAAAACTCATTGATAGTTCCAATGAGACGTATGAAAAACTCATTGATAGTTCCAATGAGACGTATGAAAAACTCATTGATAGCTCCAATGAGATGTATGAAAAACTCATTGATAGCTCCAATGAGACGTATGAAAAACGCATTGATAGCTCCAATGAGATGTATGAAAAACTCATTGATAGCTCCAATGAGATGTATGAAAAACTCATTGATAGTTCCAATAAGATGTATGAAAAACTCATTGATAGTTCCAATGAGACGTATGAAAAACTCATTGATAGCTCCAATGAGATGTATGAAAAACTCATTGATAGCTCCAATGAGACGTATGAAAAACTCATTGATAGCTCCAATGAGATGTATGAAAAACTCATTGATAGTTCCAATGAGATGTATGAAAAATTCATTGATAGTTCCAATGAGACGTATGAAAAACTCATTGATAGCTCCAATGAGATGTATGAAAAACTCATTGATAGCTCCAATGAGATGTATGAAAAACTCATTGATAGTTCCAATGAGATGTATGAAAAACTCATTGATAGTTCCAATGAGATGTATGAAAAACTCATTGATAGCTCCAATGAGATGTATGAAAAACTCATTGATAGTTCCAATGAGATGTATGAAAAACTCATTGATAGTTCCAATGAGACGTATGAAAAACTCATTGATAGTTCCAATGAGACGTATGAAAAACTCATTGATAGCTCCAATGAGACGTATGAAAAACTCATTGATAGCTCCAATGAGATGTATGAAAAACTCATTGATAGCTCCAATGAGATGTATGAAAAACTCATTGATAGCTCCAATGAGACGTATGAAAAACTCATTGATAGCTCCAATGAGACATATAAAGAACGCATTGATAGTTCCAATGAGATGTATGAAAAACTCATTGATAGCTCCAATGAGACGTATGAAAAACTCATTGATAGCTCCAATGAGACGTATGAAAAACTCATTGATAGCTCCAATGAGATGTATGAAAAACTCATTGATAGCTCCAATGAGATGTATGAAAAACTCATTGATAGCTCCAATGAGACGTATGAAAAACTCATTGATAGCTCCAATGAGACATATAAAGAACGCATTGATAGTTCCAATGAGATGTATGAAAAACTCATTGATAGCTCCAATGAGACGTATGAAAAACTCATTGATAGCTCCAATGAGACGTATGAAAAACTCATTGATAGCTCCAATGAGATGTATGAAAAACTCATTGATAGCTCCAATGAGACGTATGAAAAACTCATTGATAGCTCCAATGAGACGTATGAAAAACTCATTGATAGCTCCAATAAGACATATAAAGAACGCAGTGATAGTTCCAATGAGATGTATGCAAAACTCATTGATAGCTCCAATGAGACGTATGAAAAACTCATTGATAGTTCCAATGAGACGTATGAAAAACTCATTGATAGCTCCAATGAGACGTATGAAAAACTCATTGATAGCTCCAATGAGACGTATGAAAAACTCATTGATAGCTCCAATGAGATGTATGAAAAACTCATTGATAGCTCCAATGAGATGTATGAAAAACTCATTGATAGCTCCAATGAGACGTATGAAAAACTCATTGATAGCTCCAATGAGACATATAAAGAACGCATTGATAGTTCCAATGAGATGTATGAAAAACTCATTGATAGCTCCAATGAGACGTATGAAAAACTCATTGATAGCTCCAATGAGACGTATGAAAAACTCATTGATAGCTCCAATGAGATGTATGAAAAACTCATTGATAGCTCCAATGAGATGTATGAAAAACTCATTGATAGCTCCAATGAGATGTATGAAAAACTCATTGATAGCTCCAATGAGATGTATGAAAAACTCATTGATAGCTCCAATGAGACGTATGAAAAACTCATTGATAGCTCCAATGAGACGTATGAAAAACTCATTGATAGCTCCAATGAGATGTATGAAAAACTCATTGATAGTTCCAATGAGACGTATGAAAAACTCATTGATAGCTCCAATGAGATGTATGAAAAACTCATTGATAGCTCCAATGAGATGTATGAAAAACTCATTGATAGCTCCAATGAGATGTATGAAAAACTCATTGATAGCTCCAATGAGATGTATGAAAAACTCATTGATAGCTCCAATGAGATGTATGAAAAACTCATTGATAGCTCCAATGAGACGTATGAAAAACTCATTGATAGTTCCAATGAGACGTATGAAAAACTCATTGATAGCTCCAATGAGACGTATGAAAAACTCATTGATAGTTCCAATGAGACGTATGAAAAACTCATTGATAGTTCCAATGAGATGTATGAAAAACTCATTGATAGCTCCAATGAGATGTATGAAAAACTCATTGATAGCTCCAATGAGATGTATGAAAAACTCATTGATAGCTCCAATGAGATGTATGAAAAACTCATTGATAGCTCCAATGAGATGTATGAAAAACTCATTGATAGCTCCAATGAGATGTATGAAAAACTCATTGATAGCTCCAATGAGATGTATGAAAAACTCATTGATAGTTCCAATGAGATGTATGAAAAACTCATTGATAGCTCCAATGAGATGTATGAAAAACTCATTGATAGCTCCAATGAGATGTATGAAAAACTCATTGATAGCTCCAATGAGACGTATGAAAAACTCATTGATAGCTCCAATGAGACGTATGAAAAACTCATTGATAGCTCCAATGAGATGTATGAAAAACTCATTGATAGCTCCAATGAGATGTATGAAAAACTCATTGATAGCTCCAATGAGACGTATGAAAAACTCATTGATAGCTCCAATGAGATGTATGAAAAACTCATTGATAGCTCCAATGAGATGTATGAAAAACTCATTGATAGCTCCAATGAGATGTATGAAAAACTCATTGATAGTTCCAATGAGACGTATGAAAAACTCATTGATAGCTCCAATGAGACGTATGAAAAACTCATTGATAGCTCCAATGAGATGTATGAAAAACTCATTGATAGCTCCAATGAGACGTATGAAAAACTCATTGATAGCTCCAATGAGACGTATGAAAAACTCATTGATAGCTCCAATGAGACGTATGAAAAACTCATTGATAGCTCCAATGAGACGTATGAAAAACTCATTGATAGCTCCAATGAGACGTATGAAAAACTCATTGATAGCTCCAATGAGACGTATGAAAAACTCATTGATAGCTCCAATGAGACGTATGAAAAACTCATTGATAGCTCCAATGAGACGTATGAAAAACTCATTGATAGCTCCAATGAGACGTATGAAAAACTCATTGATAGCTCCAATGAGACGTATGAAAAACTCATTGATAGCTCCAATGAGATGTATAAAAACTCATTGATAGTTCCAATGAGATGTATGAAAAACTCATTGATAGCTCCAATGAGATGTATGAAAAACTCATTGATAGCTCCAATGAGACGTATGAAAAACGCATTGATAGCTCCAATGAGATGTATGAAAAACTCATTGATAGCTCCAATGAGATGTATGAAAAACTCATTGATAGTTCCAATGAGATGTATGAAAAACTCATTGATAGTTCCAATGAGACGTATGAAAAACTCATTGATAGCTCCAATGAGATGTATGAAAAACTCATTGATAGCTCCAATGAGACGTATGAAAAACTCATTGATAGCTCCAATGAGATGTATGAAAAACTCATTGATAGTTCCAATGAGATGTATGAAAAACTCATTGATAGTTCCAATGAGACGTATGAAAAACTCATTGATAGCTCCAATGAGATGTATGAAAAACTCATTGATAGCTCCAATGAGATGTATGAAAAACTCATTGATAGTTCCAATGAGATGTATGAAAAACTCATTGATAGTTCCAATGAGATGTATGAAAAACTCATTGATAGCTCCAATGAGATGTATGAAAAACTCATTGATAGTTCCAATGAGATGTATGAAAAACTCATTGATAGTTCCAATGAGACGTATGAAAAACTCATTGATAGTTCCAATGAGACGTATGAAAAACTCATTGATAGCTCCAATGAGATGTATGAAAAACTCATTGATAGCTCCAATGAGACGTATGAAAAACGCATTGATAGCTCCAATGAGATGTATGAAAAACTCATTGATAGCTCCAATGAGATGTATGAAAAACTCATTGATAGTTCCAATGAGATGTATGAAAAACTCATTGATAGTTCCAATGAGACGTATGAAAAACTCATTGATAGCTCCAATGAGATGTATGAAAAACTCATTGATAGCTCCAATGAGACGTATGAAAAACTCATTGATAGCTCCAATGAGATGTATGAAAAACTCATTGATAGTTCCAATGAGATGTATGAAAAATTCATTGATAGTTCCAATGAGACGTATGAAAAACTCATTGATAGCTCCAATGAGATGTATGAAAAACTCATTGATAGCTCCAATGAGATGTATGAAAAACTCATTGATAGTTCCAATGAGATGTATGAAAAACTCATTGATAGTTCCAATGAGATGTATGAAAAACTCATTGATAGCTCCAATGAGATGTATGAAAAACTCATTGATAGTTCCAATGAGATGTATGAAAAACTCATTGATAGTTCCAATGAGACGTATGAAAAACTCATTGATAGTTCCAATGAGACGTATGAAAAACTCATTGATAGCTCCAATGAGACGTATGAAAAACTCATTGATAGCTCCAATGAGATGTATGAAAAACTCATTGATAGCTCCAATGAGATGTATGAAAAACTCATTGATAGCTCCAATGAGACGTATGAAAAACTCATTGATAGCTCCAATGAGACATATAAAGAACGCATTGATAGTTCCAATGAGATGTATGAAAAACTCATTGATAGCTCCAATGAGACGTATGAAAAACTCATTGATAGCTCCAATGAGACGTATGAAAAACTCATTGATAGCTCCAATGAGATGTATGAAAAACTCATTGATAGCTCCAATGAGATGTATGAAAAACTCATTGATAGCTCCAATGAGACGTATGAAAAACTCATTGATAGCTCCAATGAGACATATAAAGAACGCATTGATAGTTCCAATGAGATGTATGAAAAACTCATTGATAGCTCCAATGAGACGTATGAAAAACTCATTGATAGCTCCAATGAGACGTATGAAAAACTCATTGATAGCTCCAATGAGATGTATGAAAAACTCATTGATAGTTCCAATGAGACGTATGAAAAACTCATTGATAGCTCCAATGAGACGTATGAAAAACTCATTGATAGCTCCAATGAGATGTATGAAAAACTCATTGATAGCTCCAATGAGACGTATGAAAAACTCATTGATAGCTCCAATGAGACGTATGAAAAACTCATTGATAGCTCCAATGAGACGTATGAAAAACTCATTGATAGCTCCAATGAGACGTATGAAAAACTCATTGATAGCTCCAATGAGACGTATGAAAAACTCATTGATAGCTCCAATGAGACGTATGAAAAACTCATTGATAGCTCCAATGAGACGTATGAAAAACTCATTGATAGCTCCAATGAGACGTATGAAAAACTCATTGATAGCTCCAATGAGATGTATGAAAAACTCATTGATAGCTCCAATGAGACGTATGAAAAACTCATTGATAGCTCCAATGAGATGTATAAAAACTCATTGATAGTTCCAATGAGATGTATGAAAAACTCATTGATAGCTCCAATGAGATGTATGAAAAACTCATTGATAGCTCCAATGAGACGTATGAAAAACGCATTGATAGCTCCAATGAGATGTATGAAAAACTCATTGATAGCTCCAATGAGATGTATGAAAAACTCATTGATAGTTCCAATGAGATGTATGAAAAACTCATTGATAGTTCCAATGAGACGTATGAAAAACTCATTGATAGCTCCAATGAGATGTATGAAAAACTCATTGATAGCTCCAATGAGACGTATGAAAAACTCATTGATAGCTCCAATGAGATGTATGAAAAACTCATTGATAGTTCCAATGAGATGTATGAAAAACTCATTGATAGTTCCAATGAGACGTATGAAAAACTCATTGATAGCTCCAATGAGATGTATGAAAAACTCATTGATAGCTCCAATGAGATGTATGAAAAACTCATTGATAGTTCCAATGAGATGTATGAAAAACTCATTGATAGTTCCAATGAGATGTATGAAAAACTCATTGATAGCTCCAATGAGATGTATGAAAAACTCATTGATAGTTCCAATGAGATGTATGAAAAACTCATTGATAGTTCCAATGAGACGTATGAAAAACTCATTGATAGTTCCAATGAGACGTATGAAAAACTCATTGATAGCTCCAATGAGATGTATGAAAAACTCATTGATAGCTCCAATGAGACGTATGAAAAACGCATTGATAGCTCCAATGAGATGTATGAAAAACTCATTGATAGCTCCAATGAGATGTATGAAAAACTCATTGATAGTTCCAATGAGATGTATGAAAAACTCATTGATAGTTCCAATGAGACGTATGAAAAACTCATTGATAGCTCCAATGAGATGTATGAAAAACTCATTGATAGCTCCAATGAGACGTATGAAAAACTCATTGATAGCTCCAATGAGATGTATGAAAAACTCATTGATAGTTCCAATGAGATGTATGAAAAACTCATTGATAGTTCCAATGAGATGTATGAAAAACTCATTGATAGCTCCAATGAGATGTATGAAAAACTCATTGATAGTTCCAATGAGATGTATGAAAAACTCATTGATAGTTCCAATGAGACGTATGAAAAACTCATTGATAGTTCCAATGAGACGTATGAAAAACTCATTGATAGCTCCAATGAGACGTATGAAAAACTCATTGATAGCTCCAATGAGATGTATGAAAAACTCATTGATAGCTCCAATGAGATGTATGAAAAACTCATTGATAGCTCCAATGAGACGTATGAAAAACTCATTGATAGCTCCAATGAGACATATAAAGAACGCATTGATAGTTCCAATGAGATGTATGAAAAACTCATTGATAGCTCCAATGAGACGTATGAAAAACTCATTGATAGCTCCAATGAGACGTATGAAAAACTCATTGATAGCTCCAATGAGATGTATGAAAAACTCATTGATAGCTCCAATGAGATGTATGAAAAACTCATTGATAGCTCCAATGAGACGTATGAAAAACTCATTGATAGCTCCAATGAGACATATAAAGAACGCATTGATAGTTCCAATGAGATGTATGAAAAACTCATTGATAGCTCCAATGAGACGTATGAAAAACTCATTGATAGCTCCAATGAGACGTATGAAAAACTCATTGATAGCTCCAATGAGATGTATGAAAAACTCATTGATAGCT
This sequence comes from Omphiscola glabra, assembly GCA_964017045.1. Taxonomy (NCBI): domain Eukaryota; kingdom Metazoa; phylum Mollusca; class Gastropoda; family Lymnaeidae; genus Omphiscola; species Omphiscola glabra. The sequence continues at coordinate 23,755,079 of OZ024811.1, forward strand.
CCAATGAGACGTATGAAAAACTCATTGATAGCTCCAATGAGACGTATGAAAAACTCATTGATAGCTCCAATAAGACATATAAAGAACGCATTGATAGTTCCAATGAGATGTATGCAAAACTCATTGATAGCTCCAATGAGACGTATGAAAAACTCATTGATAGTTCCAATGAGACGTATGAAAAACTCATTGATAGCTCCAATGAGACGTATGAAAAACTCATTGATAGCTCCAATGAGACGTATGAAAAACTCATTGATAGCTCCAATGAGACGTATGAAAAACTCATTGATAGCTCCAATGAGATGTATGAAAAACTCATTGATAGCTCCAATGAGATGTATGAAAAACTCATTGATAGCTCCAATGAGACGTATGAAAAACTCATTGATAGCTCCAATGAGACATATAAAGAACGCATTGATAGTTCCAATGAGATGTATGAAAAACTCATTGATAGCTCCAATGAGACGTATGAAAAACTCATTGATAGCTCCAATGAGACGTATGAAAAACTCATTGATAGCTCCAATGAGATGTATGAAAAACTCATTGATAGCTCCAATGAGATGTATGAAAAACTCATTGATAGCTCCAATGAGATGTATGAAAAACTCATTGATAGCTCCAATGAGATGTATGAAAAACTCATTGATAGCTCCAATGAGACGTATGAAAAACTCATTGATAGCTCCAATGAGACGTATGAAAAACTCATTGATAGCTCCAATGAGATGTATGAAAAACTCATTGATAGTTCCAATGAGACGTATGAAAAACTCATTGATAGCTCCAATGAGATGTATGAAAAACTCATTGATAGCTCCAATGAGATGTATGAAAAACTCATTGATAGCTCCAATGAGATGTATGAAAAACTCATTGATAGCTCCAATGAGATGTATGAAAAACTCATTGATAGCTCCAATGAGATGTATGAAAAACTCATTGATAGCTCCAATGAGATGTATGAAAAACTCATTGATAGCTCCAATGAGATGTATGAAAAACTCATTGATAGCTCCAATGAGATGTATAAAAACTCATTGATAGCTCCAATGAGATGTATGAAAAACTCATTGATAGCTCCAATGAGATGTATGAAAAACTCATTGATAGCTCCAATGAGATGTATGAAAAACTCATTGATAGTTCCAATGAGACGTATGAAAAACTCATTGATAGTTCCAATGAGATGTATGAAAAACTCATTGATAGCTCCAATGAGACGTATGAAAAACTCATTGATAGCTCCAATGAGACGTATGAAAAACTCATTGATAGCTCCAATGAGATGTATGAAAAACTCATTGATAGCTCCAATGAGATGTATGAAAAACTCATTGATAGCTTCAATGAGAAGTATGAAAAACTCATTGATAGCTCCAATGAGACGTATGAAAAACTCATTGATAGTTCCAATGAGACGTATGAAAAACTCATTGATAGCTCCAATGAGACGTATGAAAAACTCATTGATAGTTCCAATGAGACGTATGAAAAACTCATTGATAGTTCCAATGAGATGTATGAAAAACTCATTGATAGCTCCAATGAGATGTATGAAAAACTCATTGATAGCTCCAATGAGATGTATGAAAAACTCATTGATAGCTCCAATGAGATGTATGAAAAACTCATTGATAGCTCCAATGAGATGTATGAAAAACTCATTGATAGCTCCAATGAGATGTATGAAAAACTCATTGATAGCTCCAATGAGATGTATGAAAAACTCATTGATAGTTCCAATGAGATGTATGAAAAACTCATTGATAGCTCCAATGAGATGTATGAAAAACTCATTGATAGCTCCAATGAGATGTATGAAAAACTCATTGATAGCTCCAATGAGACGTATGAAAAACTCATTGATAGCTCCAATGAGATGTATGAAAAACTCATTGATAGCTCCAATGAGATGTATGAAAAACTCATTGATAGCTCCAATGAGACGTATGAAAAACTCATTGATAGCTCCAATGAGATGTATGAAAAACTCATTGATAGCTCCAATGAGATGTATGAAAAACTCATTGATAGCTCCAATGAGATGTATGAAAAACTCATTGATAGTTCCAATGAGACGTATGAAAAACTCATTGATAGCTCCAATGAGACGTATGAAAAACTCATTGATAGCTCCAATGAGATGTATGAAAAACTCATTGATAGCTCCAATGAGACGTATGAAAAACTCATTGATAGCTCCAATGAGACGTATGAAAAACTCATTGATAGCTCCAATGAGACGTATGAAAAACTCATTGATAGCTCCAATGAGACGTATGAAAAACTCATTGATAGCTCCAATGAGACGTATGAAAAACTCATTGATAGCTCCAATGAGACGTATGAAAAACTCATTGATAGCTCCAATGAGACGTATGAAAAACTCATTGATAGCTCCAATGAGACGTATGAAAAACTCATTGATAGCTCCAATGAGACGTATGAAAAACTCATTGATAGCTCCAATGAGACGTATGAAAAACTCATTGATAGCTCCAATGAGACGTATGAAAAACGCAACACATAAAGATAATTACAATCATTACATTTTAATCCAGCACGCAATGAACTTAAATAATATGGCCAATTATTTTTTAAAAAAATATGGAAAAAAAAACAAAACTACAACTATCTAAAAAGGTATTAAAAAACAAAAACTTTATATGGCTTATTTATTTCTTTGTCAAGAGTACAAATTATTCATGACGATTGTTTGAGTAAATGGAGTAATGAACAAAACAGAAATATAATTCAACAAAACTATTTGTAAAACAAGTTTTATACATATTATGATATATTTCTAGGAGTTTTATAATGTATTTATCAAAATTAGCAGTTAGTATTCTGATCTCAAAATCTTATACTATCAATTTTAGATACACACATGTGTGTATGTCATTCCTGCAATCCCCTCTCAACCCATTACCTACACCCACACATTTACACACAGAGCTGGGGTTATTTTCACTGTGTTTTTGTTATTTATATGGCTCTATCATCGTCTTGACACTCTCCTACGTATTTGATGACGACGACTAGCTCCGACTTCCGCTCGCAATTGGCGACTTTCAGCATGCAATAGTTGGAGTACGTCCTACCGTCGCTGCCGCAGACGGGTTGGTAGAGCGACGTACAGGGTTCATCACACGACTCAGAGTTGGCGTCCTCGTCCCAGCAAGGTCCTTCGTAGGCAACCACGAGTTGATTGGTGGTAGTGCCAGCGGGGGCGTCTTTCATTAAGGCGGCGCTTTTGCGCTTAAGGAGACACTCGTTATTGTAAGTGACGCCGTCACTACCACAGACCCGATCTATCTTCCTTTCGCATCCTTCATTAGCCGTGGTTTCTGTGGATAAAACCACACAAAAACAAACATTAGCCGTGGTTTCTATGGATAAAACCACAAAAAAACAAACAACCAGTCTAGAGATTAAACTTAAAACTTAAATCACAAAATACCAGATTCGACCTAATTAAGATCAACTAGCTTTCTGTCCATAAAATGTGATCATTGACATATATTTATCTTTATTAACTGAAGCAGTTTCCTACATTTTAATGTGTTTAAATACATGCAGTACACTTGGCAAAACTGGATAAGAGAAAGGTCACGGTTTAGAGTGATTTTGACCAAAAGAAAGGTGACTTAAGCACTATTAGCACTAGTTGTCTTCTGGGTCTTTCAATTAAATACATTTACATGAATAAAACTGAAGACATTAAAAAAAAAATAATAAGAGCAAGAAAAGCCATCGATTTGAACCCTGTGTTAAACAAACTTTCTTGTCAATAAAAACTTAGGTTTAAAGTAATTAAACGAAATCACTTTTTAACAATAACATAAAACAATTAAAAATACTCATTTTGAGATGCGATCTTACTTTGTCATTATCATTTGGATACGAGAGTCTAAATGGGTGCAGGCAGTCTGAGTGGATACATGATGTCTGAATGGATGCAGGCGGTCTGAGTGGATACATGATTTCTGAATGGATGCAGGCGGTCTGAGTGGATACATGATTTCTGAATGGATGCAGGCGGTCTGAGTGGATACATGGTGTCTGAATGGATGCAGGCGGTCTGAGTGGATACATGATGTCTGAATGGATGCAGGCGGTCTGAGTGGATACATGATGTCTGAATGGATGCAGGCGGTCTGAGTGGATACATGATGTCTGAATGGATGCAGGCGGTCTGAGTGGATACATGATGTCTGAATGGATGCAGGCGGTCTGAGTAGATACATGATTTCTGAATGGATGCAGGCGGTCTGAGTGGATACATGATATCTGAATGGATGCAGGCGGTATGAGTGGATACATGATGTCTGAATGGATGCATGTGGTCTGAGTGGATACATGGTCTGAATAGATACGAGGGGTCTGAAGGGATACGTTACGTATCATTGGATAAGCGGAGTCTGAATGGATACGCGGGATCTGCATGGTTGCACCGGGTCTGAATGGATGCACGCTTTCTCAATGGATGCACGTGGTCTTAATGTATGCACAATGTCTGAATGGATGCACGTGTTTGAATGGATGCATGGTGTCTGAATGGATGCACGGGTGTACCAATAGAACGATTGCTTAGTCAGTTCTAAATACTCTGTCAACTGAAAATTGTTCACTGACCTCTATTATTATTATTATTACTAAAGTGGCGTTTATAAATAGAACAATTTCTTTCTCTGTTCTACAAACAGAGAGTGTTTAAACTGCCAGTCAAGGTCTTGTCAAACATCGAAGCATTCAACTGACGCTTCCGATCTTAACGAATGTAATGTCAACCTGACTTGCTGTACGGAAAATGTTGGGAACATCTTAATAAGAATCATACAATGTTTTCCCCCAACCACATGCCCAACCCCCTTCCAATATTATACATATTTACCTTCGTAGTTTTTCATTGACAGTGAACTCTGTATGAGATTATTCCCCTTTGGTCAGAATTTGTCAGGGAGTAATTGAAATGTTTTGTTTCCCTGTTATAATACTTAGAATGCTCGATTCCCACTTAGGAAAGAAATCAACCTGTTTTACCTGATTCAGACGTCACGCATAAGCCTCCCTGTGGGACAGCCTTTTTTCTCCTCAGTACTAATAATATAAAACATGTGGAGGTGGGGAGGGAGTAACGGTTTTGGAGGGGAAGCAGGACGCACCAGAAGTACAATATATAGAAGATATTACCGGTTGAGAGAAAAGGCAGAGGCCCCACTACCATCAGCAGCGTAACCAGTGACGGGGACATATTGTCTTCTTCTTCTGCAAGGAAATACATACATAAGTCAAATTCAGTAGAGCATCGTCATAAGTCACATTCAGTAGACTACTGTCATAAGTCACATTTAGTAGACTACTGTCATAAGTCACATTCAGTAGACTACTGTCATAAGTCCCATCTATAGACTACTGTCATAAGTCATAGTCAGTAGACTAATGTCAAAAGTCACATTCAGTAGACTACTGTCATAAGTCACATTCAATAGACTACTGTCATAAGTACCATTCAGTAGACTACTGTCTTAAGTCACATTCAGTAGACTACTGTCATAAGTCACATTCAGTAGACTTCTGTTATAAGACACATTAATGTCCACTAATATCACTAGTCACATTCAGTAGACTACTGTCACAAGTCACATACATGTATACTAATATCACTAATCACATTCAGTAGACTACTGTCACAAGTCACATACATGTATACTAATATCACTAATCACACTCAGTAGACTACGGTCACTAGTCACATACATGTCGACTAATATCACTAATCACACTCAGTAGACTACGGTCACAAGTCACATACATGTCGACTAATATCACTAATCACACTCAGTAGACTCCGGTCACTAGTCACATACATGTCGACTAATATCACTAGTCACACTCAGTAGACTACGGTCACTAGTCACATACATGTCGACTAATATCACTAATCACACTCAGTAGACTACGGTCACTAGTCACATTCAGTAGACAATGTTACTGGCAAGCTGCTTCACTCTCTTAAAATACATCAACAAATTTATGTAAACAATTGAACGGATTGATATGTTATAACTGTTGAAGTGTTGCCTACAGCGCCAAGATGCAGCAATAAATACATTTCGGATGACGTTTTTTTCTCAGTGGTAGAATGTACCATCCATAAAAAAAATATGTATATTAAAGATTATTAGCGATACCTACATTTCTGCTTCTGCAACATTAACTGTGCCTATGTTAATCAAATTAAGTAGTTGAATAAATGAATGGGTGAATGGATGAACAGTTAAATGAATACATAGGTGAACAATTAAATGCTTAACTAGTTGAACACATTGAGTATTGTATGATTTAATAATGTAATAGTTGAGTAATTAAAACATTGAGTATTGGTGTAACTGAATCGTTGAATAGTTTTAAAAAAAAATTAAAAATTGAATACTTCTTACGACTTAAGGTAAGTATAAGAATGACTTAATTTTATTATGTATTATCAACCATCATTTTCGGGTCAAAAAAGCGTTGTTTTTTGTTGTTTTTTGTTGTTTTTTGTTTTTTGTTGTTTTTTGTTGTTTTTTGTTGTTTTTTGTTGTTTTTTGTTGTTTTTTGTTGTTTTTTGTTGTTTTTTTGTTTTTTTCCCATCACTATCAAAAGTATTTCGTTGTAATTAACAAAAATAAATCATTAAACATCTCCTGAAACTTTTACTCTATAAAATGACAAACATATTCATAATTATTAATGTAATCGTTAATAAAATTATATTTTTATCATAATTAATTATATTATTATCACCGACTAATTACTGCAAGTAATATTATTATTTTTTTTAAAAAAATGTTCTTTATAATCTTATGATCAAGGAAGAAGTATTTTTTTTTAAAAAATATCTTTATTATTTGTACACAGTTTTTAAAAGTAAACTCAAACGTTATAGCACATTTTAATCGCATCAAAATGTTAAGAGTAATGAAGCCGTCCTATATTCAAAAACGTGAGAACTGCTCCGGCGAAAGATAAACTAACCTTTCCCAGTTTCGCACGAAGTTCGAATGTGGTGTATTGCTTCGTCCTCGCGTAAGTACAATCACAAAACTGATTCGACGAGCCTCGTATTCAAATAACAATCGAGGAGACTGTTACTAGAGAGAGGCACGTGAAGCCTGGCAGTGGCGGCCACAGTACACTTTTGATGGTGAGGTGTGTGGGAAAAAATATATAAATAAAAAAATAGGACCTTTTAAAGAAAGACAATTAGGGCATTATCCAGCAGCCGCCGCCCCCCCCCCTTTTATGTACGCCACCAACGTCAAGCAATTAGTATACAAGTTTGTTAAACCTACAATTACGTTCCGCCTTTCACTTTGCTTATAAATTATAGTGTTAGAATATCTCTCTTTCCTTATGTTGAGTAGCTTACCTTGTGTGTGAGGAAATAATTATAAGCCAATACAGTGGTGAGACGATGTGTGTAGGACAAAAGCTGCAGGAGGAGGAAGATAAACGTTATTGTAACATCTAATTATAGATTACTTGACGTGGCGATAGGAGCCGGGACAAAATAGGAGCTTGGTCAAAAAGCTCATAAACAGTACGTATATAATTATTGTCAATAACAATATATATATATATATATATATATTCCAAGTATACTCTATTTCAAAATCCAAATAAAGATTGAAAGAAAAATTGACATTTGTAAAGAAAAAATGAACTAGATATGGTGTTGTTCAAACATGAAATGCTATTTAGCTAGGAATTTTTTTGTTTAAACATCAAATGAAGTATCGTTTGGCGTGTCGCTGCTGCGTTCACTGACTCACAGTCTTTAGTGCTGCTAAATGTTGCAAAGTTATACTTCTATGATTCACGTCTTACTGCATGCCGTAGAAAGAATCGAAACAATTGATTAATCCATAGACAAATTTACAAGGCTAATTGTAGGAGAAAGTGGACATCTCGTGAGAAACCAAGCCAGCTAGCCTGACAATCACTACCGCCTAAACCAGTCGCTTATGGCAGGTTCTAGCACATGTCGGCTTGGCCAGAATGCAAAGTTTTCAGAATCCTAACACAGTTACGCACCTTAACAAATTGCCAGACAGAACAAAGACGATGAACAATGGAAACTTAGACGCAAACAACGGAGGTCCGTGGCTGAAGTCTAAACCAAGCAAATCGAAAGTTGTATTTTCTTTAAATGATCTTAACTGCCGGCATTGCACCCTAGCCTCGGAAAGTGTAGAGACACTTGCTGACTAAGCGCAACATTTTTTTTTTGTCTTTTTTGTTTTTTTTTGTTTTTGTTGTTGTTGTTGTTGTTGTTTTAGCTAGAAAATGGATAACAGGTATTTTAGTCTTACGTTACGGACATCCTGGAGGGCCAAAAAGATGAAGATAGATGTCAGGTTACTGGTCATAGTCATAAAAGCGAGACAAAACCCGTCCTCGCTTCCACCCCACCAATTCAATGGCAGGAATTAGAATAGACACAATGTGTCCGTGTATTAAATTGAGAAAAGAAAACTTTTGGTGCTATCGTAAGAAGGATACATTTTCACTGGTATTATAGAAAAGATTTCTTGTCATATACGACCCATGTGATTACCTATATTAATAACCTAAGTGTCATCTCACCTACTAAAAAGAAAATATAAATATATATTTATATTTATATATATCTATATAGAAGAGCTGATTTTCAAAATGCTGTATATCCATTTTGGGGGTTTTGAGATTATTCAACTTTTTACAAAAAATTAGTAAAGCGTTTAGAGAATTAAATCATTTTTAGACACGAATAAAATAGGAATATAATGTGTTTAGTATATAGAATTTACCATGTCCTAAACGAACCTGGTTTGCTCTACAAAATGGTTAGGATTTTTCATTTTTTTAAAAAATGGTGGATACCGAGTTTTGAAAATAAGCTCTTCTAATATATATATATATATGTAATCAACTTGATATTACCTAGGTTTCGGAACCAAACATGGGATTTCGTGCCAAGGGAGTGAACTCTGAAACTAATGTAATTTTTTGTATTTTATTGGTTATCCCGCCTGGGTTTTTATTAGCATTTCACTGCAAACAGGTTATTACGTCATGATGACTCACCGTCTCAGTGACGTCGCCATCAGACCATGCAAACCTTCACATACCCAGGTAGTGCTGCACACGTTAAGTAAAACAAAAAATATGACTTGTTTGAATCCCCAACCTCTTATAACATTATGTAACATTTCTTTAGACCACCGCTGTAATTTTGTTAAGCCATTTTATTTTTGGCCAAGATATTTTTTAAATTTAAATTTGTGTTTTGATTTTGTCTAATGATTTGTTTTTGTCTAATGTTTTGTTTTTGTCTAATGTTTTGTTTTTGTCTAATGTTTTGTTTTTGTCTAATGTTTTGTTTTTGTCTAATGATTTGTTTTTGTCTAATGATTTGTTTTTGTCTAATGATTTGTTTTTGTCTAATGTTTTGTTTTTGTATAATGTTTTGTTTTTGTCTAATGTTTTGTTTTTGTCTAATGATTTGTTTTTGTCTAATGTTTTGTTTTTGTCTAATGATTTGTTTTTGTCTAATGTTTTGTTTTTGTCTAATGATTTGTTTTTGTCTAATGTTTTGTTTTTGTCTAATGTTTTGTTTTTGTCTAATGTTTTGTTTTTGTCTAATGATTTGTTTTTGTCTAATGTTTTGTTTTTGTCTAATGATTTGTTTTTGTCTAATGTTTTGTTTTTGTCTAATGATTTGTTTTTGTCTAATGATTTGTTTTTGTCTAATGTTTTGTTTTTGTCTAATGATTTGTTTTTGTCTAATGATTTGTTTTTGTCTAATGTTTTGTTTTTGTCTAATTATTTGTTTTTGTCTAATGTTTTGTTTTTGTCTAATGTTTTGTTTTTGTCTAATGATTTGTTTTATAAGGAAATGGTTTGAGGAAATAAATATCTTTAAATACATTTTTTTTTCAAAGCAGCTCTACAATTTTGTAATAAATTAAAATCTAATCTTTGTGTAGATACAACAAGGTCAAGTGAAACTTCATTGCAGTTTGCCCTCCAATAAATTGTAGAACGGTGCAAAAATGCAGCCCTCGTTTCCAACTTCTTTCCACGCTTACCTCGCTAGTCAACGTGACACTACGGCAAAGGGGGGGGGGGGGGGGGGAGGTACTAATCTGGGACCAAAAGAAAAGTCTGTGGCATACCACATCTGGAATGAATTGCAATTATCTCTGGGTGCAGAGCCGTTCTTAGGCATAGGCAAACTAGGCGGCGGCATAGGCCACCACTGCCAAAGGCTACCCGCCGGTCGCTTTTTTTTTTGCCTACAACTTGCAAGTCGACATATTTCAGAAGTAAAAATGTTCTCTAATGGCGGAATTATCAATATGGTTAGTGGTTACACGCGAGCAAAGTGGAAACAGTGACGATGGCGGAGTGGAGGTGCCGCAGTGGTGCGTGGTGTTTTCTCCTCAGCTCCGGGGAGCTCCACCCCCGGACCCATCTTCTTGGGCCCCCCAATACCACGTTCCATGACTAGGGCTCCCAAAATTCTAAGAGTGGCTTTGTTGGGTGCCATAATGCCTAATTTGCACCCTCATAAATGCACTGTCGCCCACCAAAAAACTACTTGTAAAATCCCTTACTTGATCAAATTTTCTGAATGAAAGACTTTCTTAAAGTATTCGCCACATTTACACATTAATTTTGACAAATTCAAAAAAACGTACTTTCTTGTTTGCCGTGGGAGCAATTGCCTCCCATGATGTTTCTCCTATCTCGTCCAATCAAAATGTTTGATATTGCTTTGTTGCGTTATTTTATCAAGTTTTCCCAATACTTACACTCATTTCCCTTTTTTTCACCAAATCTTATCGTAGTCGCTTTCCCTTATTACTGCAAATCAAAATGACAAACGCGGTAAATTTTTGACTATAAAAAAAAACAAAAACAAAAAAACAACTTAACTGAGACCAAACGCCAACCTCGAGGCAACGGTTTCCAACGTCTTTTTGTGCAACCCTGAGTTCACTCTTTTGGATAAATGTTGGGGAAAGCAAAAAATTAGTTTTCTTTTTGTACAGCCCTTGTTTTAAGAGAAGCTGTATTTCATTGTAAGTATAATCAAGGGGAACAAAGGTAGAAAAATGCGTGGGATCCACTGCCTGAAGGGTGTAACAAATCAAATGAATTTTATTTTAAGTTGAGCGAGGAAGGGCCGGAGCTACAGCTGGCCCTGGTTGTCGTTTTGCCAAAATTTAGCACTGATAAGTGCACTTGCTAGGGTTGTGCCTACCAATACACGAGACAAACTCTGCTAGGGTTGTGCCTACCAATACACGAGACAAACTCTGCTAGGGTTGTGCCTATCAATACACGAGACAAACTCTGCTAGGGTTGTGCCTACCAATACACGAGACAAACTCTGCTAGGGTTGTGCCTACCAATACACAAGACAAACTCTGCTAGGGTTGTGCCTACTAATACACGAGACCAATTCTGCTAGGGTTGTGCCTACCAATACACGAGACAAACTCTGCTAGGGTTGTGACTACCAATACACGAGACAAACTCTGATAGGGTTGTGTCTACCAATACACGAGACAAACTTTGCTAGGGTTGTGCCTACCAATACACGAGACAAACTCTGTTAGGGTTGTGCCTACCAATACACGAGACAAACTTTGCTAGGGTTGTGCCTACCAATACACGAGACAAACTCTGCTAGGGTTGTGCCTACCAATACACGAGACAAACTATGCTAGGGTTGTGCCTACCAATACACGAGAAAAAACTCTGCAGTTAGCCGAAAATATATGTATTATGGTGATAACATCTTCTCTGTATTATGGTGATACCCTCTTCTCTGTATTATAATAATACCATATTCTCTGTACTATTATGATATAGGCTTTTCTTTATTATGATTATACTCTCTTCTTTGTCTATGGTGATACCTCTCCTCTGTATTATGGTGATACCTCTTCTCTATATTATGGTGATACCCTCTTTTCTGTATTAGAGTTATACCACCTTCTTTATATTTTGGTGATACTCTCTTCTTTGTATTGTTGTGATACCCTCTTCTCTGTATTATGGTTATACCATGTTCTCTGTATTATGGTTATACATTTTTCTCTGTATTATGGTAATACCATCTCCTCTGTATTATGGTGATACCCTCTTCTCTATTGCCACCCCCCACCACAGAAAGACCCCCACTGCAATTGGAAGAACATATTGCCACCCCCCACCACATAAACACCCCCACTGCAATTGGAAGAAAATATTGCCACCCTCACCACAGAAAGAACCCCATTGCAATTGGAAGAAAATATTGCCACCCCCCACCACAGAAACACCCCCACTGCAATTGGAAGAAAATATTGCCACCCCCCACCACAGAAAGACCCCCACTGCAGTTGGCAAAAAATATTGCCACTCCCCACCACAGAAACACCCCCACTGCAATTGGAAGAAAATATTGCCACGCCCCACCACATAAAACACCCCCACTGTAATTGGAAGAAACTATTGCCACCCCCACCACAGAAAACACCCCCACTGCAATTGGAAGAAAATATTGCCACCCCCACCACAGAAACACCCCCACTGCAATTGGAAGAAAATATTGCCACCCCCCGCCACAGAAAACACCCCAACTGCAGTTGGCAGAAAATACCGTCTTCCACATAAAGAAAAAAAGTGTCCCTCCGGGAATGGACCACCTCTTCCGCACCCCTTGTGCTACGCCCCTGTCTACTTTAAAATGTTTCAATGTAAATCTATACATGCACTAGTGTTTGATTAACATTGAGTAGTTTACAGTCATTAACAGTGGATGACGTAGCTAGTGTTAGTGCCACCACAAGGGGGGAGGGCAACATTTCCCCCCCCCCCCCCGCCCCCCCCCGCACCCCACACCAAACACGAAATTAGCCTTTTGCCGAAAATGCGGTTCTTCAATCTAAAGAAAAAGTTCCATAATGGGCAGATCGAATCCCCCACCCACCTTTGTTTTCCTATGACACGGTTAGTGGGACCAACCCTATTGCAAACACCATACGCCAGGCCAGTGGCCCAATACACACGTGGTGCAAGGATAGTTATACAAGCACAATCAACAACACCTCTTTTATATTTAGGTGGACTATGATCAAATAAAACATAACACTATCTAGATCACACATCTAGATCACACCTCTAGATCACACCTCTAGATCACACCTCTAGATAACAAATCTAGATTACACGTCTAGATCACTACTCTAGATCACACCTCTAGATCACACATCTAGATCACACCTCTAGATCACACATCTAGATCACACATCTAGATCACACCACTAGATCACACATCTAGATCACACCTTTATATCACACCTCTAGATCACACATCTAGATCACACATCTAGATCACACCTCTAGATTACACCTCTAGATCACACCTCTAGATCACACATCTAGATCACGCCTCTAGATCACACATCTAGATCACACATCTAGATAACACATCTAGATCACACCTCTAGATAACACCTGTAGATCACACCTCTAGATCACACCTCTAAAACACACCTGTAGATCACACCTCTAGATCACATCTCTAGATCACACCTCTAGATCACACTGCTAGATCACACCTCTAGATCACACCTCTAGATCACACCTCTAGATCACACCTCTAGATCACACCTGTAGATCACACCTCTAGATCACACCTGTAGATCACACCTCTAGATCACACCTCTAGATCACACCTGTAGATCACACCTGTAGATCACACCTGTAGATCACACCTCTAGATCACACCTGTAGATCACACCTGTAGATCACACCTGTAGATCACACCTGTAGATCACACCTCTAGATCACACCTGTAGATCACACCTCTAGATCACCCCTCTAGATCACACCTCTAGATCACACCTCTAGATCACACCTGTAGATCACACCTCTAGATCACACCTGTAGATCACACCTCTAGATCACACCTCTAGATCACACCTCTAGATCACACCTATAGAACACACCTCTAGATCACACCTCTAGATCACACCTCTAGATCACACCTCTAGATCACACCTGTAGATCACACCACTAGATCACACCTCTAGATCACACCTGTAGATCACACCTCTAGATCACACCTCTAGATCACACCTCTAGATCACACCTGTAGATCACTCTACTAGATCACACCTCTAGATCACACCTCTAGATCACACCTCTAGATCACACCTCTAGATCACACCTGTAGATCACACCTCTAGATCACTCTAATAGATCACACCTCTAGATCACACCTCTAGATCACACCTGTAGATCACACCTCTAGATCACACCTCTAGATCACACCTCTAGATCACACCTATAGAACACACCTCTAGATCACACCTCTAGATCACACCTCTAGATCACACCTCTAGATCACACCTGTAGATCACACCACTAGATCACACCTCTAGATCACACCTGTAGATCACACCTCTAGATCACACCTCTAGATCACACCTCTAGATCACACCTGTAGATCACTCTACTAGATCACACTTCTAGATCACACCTCTAGATCACACCTCTAGATCACACCTCTAGATCACACCTGTAGATCACACCTCTAGATCACACATCTAGATCACACCTGTAGATCACTCTACTAGATCACACCTCTAGATCACACCTCTAGATCACACCTGTAGATCACACCTCTAGATCACACCTCTAGATCACACCTGTAGATCACACTTTTAGATCACACCTGTAGATCACACCTCTAGATCACACCTCTAGATCACACCTGTAGATCACTCTACTAGATCACATCTCTAGATCACACCTCTAGATCACACCTCTAGATCACACCTCTAGATCACACCTCTAGATCACACCTCTAGATCACACCTGTAGATCACACATGTAGATCACACCTGTAGATCACACCTCTAGATCACACCTCTAGATCACACCTCTAGATCACACCTGTAGATCACACCTGTAGATCACACCTCTAGATCACACCTGTAGATCACACCTGTAGATCACACCTCTAGATCACACCTCTAGATCACACCTCTAGATCACACCTCTAGATCACACCTCTAGATCACACCTCTAGATCACACCTGTAGATCACACCTGTAGATCACACCTCTAGATCACACCTCTAGATCACACCTCTAGATCACACCTCTAGATCACACCTCTAGATCACACCTCTAGATCACACCTCTAGATCACACCTCTAGATCACACCTGTAGATCACACCTCTAGATTACACCTGTAGATCACACCTCCTGATCACACCTGTAGATCACTCTACTAGATCACACCTCTAGATCACACCTCTAGATCACACCTCTAGATCACACCTGTAGATCACACCTCTAGATTACACCTGTAGATCACACCTCTAGATCACACCTGTAGATCACTCTACTAGATCACACCTCTAGATCACACCTCTAGATCACACCTCTAGATCACCCCTGTAGATCACACCTCTAGATCACACCTGTAGATCACTCTACTAGATCACACCTCTAGATCACACCTCTAGATCACACCTCTAGATCACCCCTGTAGATCACACCTGTAGATCACACCTGTAGATCACACCTCTAGATCACACCTGTAGATCACACCTGTAGATCACACCTGTAGATCACACCTCTAGATCACACCTGTAGATCACACCTCTAGATCACACCTCTAGATCACACCTCTAGATAACACCTGTAGATCACTCACACCTGTAGATCACACCTCTAGATCACACCTCTAGATCACACTGCTAGATCACACCTGTAGATCACACCTGTAGATCACACCTCTAGATCACACCTGTAGATCACACCTCTAGATCACACCTCTAGATCACACCTCTAGATCACACCTGTAGATCACACCTCTAGATTACACCTGTAGATCACACCTGTAGATCACACCTGTAGATCACACCTCTAGATCACACCTGTAGATCACACCTCTAGATCACACCTCTAGATCACACCTCTAGATCACACCTCTAGATCACACCTCTAGATCACACCTGTAGATCACACCTCTAGATCACACCTCCATCTGAAAGGGGAAGAGAAATAAACATTGAAATAGCCTAATACATTACATAGAGAGACTTCCCTTATTGACTGTTCGCCCACAAGAAGATGACAACGCCCTTGAGGATGACAAAGTTTGTTTAAAAAAAGAATTCAAGAAATCAAGCCCTGACTTGAATAGTGATTCTTTCAAAACAACATCTTACGTGGGTGTTTTGTGTTACTATTTATAGACTAACATGGATGGACTGAAAAAAAACAAAGATTTTATCGAAGTGTGGTATGAAACATCGACAGGCAGAAATCAGACGCCCTGACTGTGGAGAACATATCGAAAGGCAGAAATCAGACGCCCTGACTGTGGAGAACATATCGACAGGCAGAAATCAGACGCCCTGACTGTGGAGAACATATCGACAGACAGAAATAAGACGCCCTATCCGTGTAGAACATCAAATAGGTTTTGGTCCGTAAAATGGTATGTATTGAATTTGTAATAAGTATAATTTAACAAATTAAGAATTAGCTGAGTTAAAATAATGTTGTAACGTGGAACTATACAAAGAAAAATAGGATGCGTGTGTGGTAAGTTGCAAGAATTTCGTTAGAGATATATTAAACTATCATTATTTACCATATATGCTATCACTACCTGTCATACAGGCTATCACTACCTGCCATACATGTATCACTACCTGCCATACATGCTATCACTACCTGCCATACATGTTATCACTACCTGCCATACAGGATATCACTACCTGCCATATATAATATAACTACCTACCATACATGCTATTACTACCTGCCATACATGCTATTACTATCTGGCACACATGCTATCACTACATGACATACATGCTTTCACTATCTTTTATATATGCTATCACTACCTGCCATACATGATATCACTACCTGTCATACAGTTATCACTACTTGCCATACAGTTGTCACTATCTGCCATACAGTTATCACTATCTGCCACACATGATATCACTATATGCCACGCATGATATCCCTATCTGCCACACATGATATCACTATCTGCCACACAAGATATCACTATATGCCACACATGATATCACTATATGCCACACATGATATCATTATCTGCCACACATGATATCATTATATGCCACACATGATATCACTATCTGCCACACATTATATCACCATCTGCCACACATGAAATCACTATCTGCCACACATGATATGACTATATACCACACATGATATTATTATATGCCACACATGATATCACTATATGCCACACATTATATCACCATCTGCCACACATGAAATCACTATCTGCCACGCATAATATCACTGTCTGCCACACATGATATCACTATCTGCCACACAAGATATCACTATATGCCACACGTGATGTCACTATCTGCCACACATGATATGACTATATACCACACATGATATCATTATATGCCATACATGATATCACTATCTGCCACACATGATATCACTATCTGCCACACATGATATCACTATATGCCATACAGGATATCACTATCTACCACACATAATAGCACTATTGGCCACACATGATATGACTAGATGCCACACATGATATCACTATCTGCCACACATGATATCACTATATGCCACACATGATATCACCATATGCCATACAGGTGTATCGTGAATTTTTTTAACCACAAGTTCATCTGACCCGTTTGTCTTCAATATATCTGCTTTATACGTTATGCCCCAATGTAGAGATCTATCCGTTCAGAAAGCAAAGATATTGTGTTTATCAATACTGATACTGTAATAATAAGTTTACGATGCAAGGACTTGAGTTATAGTGAAACAATCTCTGTACAGTGGACTTTTGTCTTTTAAGTGGGTTTATATTATTTATCTTTTATCTACTCAAATACTTGTAATCGCTGAGGTCATAGATGCCTACACATATATCATGAAGAAATCCCACCGACTTTAAAACCCTTGTATAGCTTTTCTGTTTACATATCTCTAGACCTAGGGCTAGCGGGACGGTGAGATTACACTTCATAGTTCCAACCATCTCTTGTTAAACTCTGCTTAGTAATTTTTCATGGCGAATGGCTTTTGTTTATCTTTCTCTTCCATTAGCTAATATTCTTTCACACAATCGTTGTCTTATTGTAATGTCTGTGTATGTTCAAAGCAAGACAACATTTACGATTTGATAAGCAGACACATAAACATCTGAATGACGATTTTTAAAAAAATATTGTGGTTATTTGTTCCGCTCGCAGATAACATGGGAACAGTTCAATCGAAACTTCTATCAAGAAATCCTCAAGGTATATACTTGATTTATCAATTATTTTCTGTCGATTTGAATGTCTTAATTTTCTAAGAAATTTGAATATTTTTTTTTATTTTAATGAACTTATTGTTTTGTTTGTGTGGATAACTTAAGCTGGAGAACATTATATGATTTTATGTTATTGTCACATATGTATTGTTTATTTTCATTGTCTAAAAATATCAGTGGGACATGGCAAATGAAATTGTGACACAACAAAAAACAGTGTGACACAAGAAATGACAGTGTTACACATCAGCAGAAAATATGACAAAATAAATGACACTATGACAAATCAGTTGACACTTTGAGATGACAAATGACAGCGCGACACGAGAAATGACACTGTGACACCAGACATTACAGTTTTGCACAGCAAAGGACAAGTGTGTTAAAGCAATTGAAAGTATTTATTTTAAAAAAAAGCATCTTCTTGTTCATAGTGAAGGCATTCTGGCAAGACGAAAGCCACATATCTATTACCGCGTCACTATCGAATAAGTTTAATTCTCGTAAAGAGAAAATATGTTGTCTCTGTTGTTATTTTCTGCAGCCAGCGTCTCAAAACTAAATTTATGCTTTTCATGTTACCGTAAGATTGTGTTGTCATTATTATGTACTTAAAATTGAACTGCGATTCTCAGATGCTGACACTGATGAACTGGGACAGTGTGACAATATGCAATGCCAGGCGGACATTAGCCTTGAGTGACAAAGCGGACTCCATCTAAGCTGACGTGACAAAGCGGACTCCATCTAAGCTGACGTGACAAAGCGGACTCCATCCTAGTTCTCTGTACACTATCCATAGCTCTTGCAATCGTTAAATCATTGGGTGATCTCACTAAGGTCCAGACACTTTAAGTGATGCACAGCGGATAAATGAGATTAAGAGAATAAATAATTTATGTTAGAACAAAATAATGATTCATCTTAGATAAAATAAATAATTTATGTTGAATATATGGTTGGTTGCTTTAATTTATACTATTTATGTGTGCTAGTTGATACAAATAATAATGTACTGACTGACCTACTTATGGGGAAATGTATATTAGATACTCTTGATAATTTTAAAGAGGGCTGGACTAATGAAGACGATTAGAACAAAAAAAAAAGGACACATGTTTTCATAAATGGACAAATAAATGACAAAAACAATGAATCTCTTTCTGTAAGTAATGTATTGCTTGTATGGGTGGGAATAAACTGACATGAGTTAGACTCATGAGTGGTAAAGTGATATGCCTGTGTGTGTGTGTGTTCCCTTACTAAGACCATATTATTATTTAGCTAGTCAACGTCTCGCCAGCCTTCGACCTTGGCCCAAATTAAACGCAGGATTTAAAAATAAAATTTCATGTTAGGGATGGGGGGGGGGGGGGGGGGAGGGGAGGGGAAGAGGAGATCCAGTGTCTGACTAAACGAACCTTCAGTATGACTTATTTGCCCCTAATTGCTGAGCCGTTGGGCGAGCACTTCAATACGTTGTTTTAATTTATTCTTTACTTCCCCCTTTTTTTTTCCAAGTGCACAAAAATTATATTTTAAATATAGTGCACATTTTATTTGGGGTTTTCAAGGTGGTTTTTTATCCTTAAACCAGAAGATGAGTCAAAATTTCAGTTTGTGAGTGTATGTTCCCACTTATTAGAGTTGTTTGACGTTCATAGCTATGTCGGGTCTTATGTTTGTTTTAGGTAGCATTCATATAGCAATGGAGTTTCGGACACTAAACGTCTTCAATGTAGTGTTAATTTTAAAAAAAAATAAATAAAAGTAAAGATATTCCCATATACTCTAAGACTTTGAAAAGCTAAAACTAAAACAAGTATTTCAGCCCCGTATTGCAATAGGAATATTCTTGGTTTACATGTGAAGGAATGCACTCATTGGATTGTACTTTTCATAACTTTCATTTGTCGCTCATTCGATACGCTGTTCTTGAAACGCTCATCCTTACATTTGTCCACATCCTTATATTGCCCACATCCTTACAGTTTCCCACATCCTTATATTGTCCCTCATTATTACATTTACTCTCATCTTATCATTTACTCTCATCATTTCATTTACTCTCATCCTTTCATTTACTTTCATCCTTTCATTTAGTCTAATTCTTTCATTTACTTTCATCCTTTCATTTAGTCTAATTCTTTCATTTACTTTCATCCTTTAATTTACTCTCATCTTTACATTTACTCTCATCTTATCATTTACTCTCATCCTTTCATTTACTCTCATCCTTTCATTTACTCTCATCCTTTCATTTACTCTGATCCTTTCATTTACTTTCATCCTTTCATTTACTCTCATCCTATAATTTACTCTCATCCTCTCATTTACTCTGATCCTTTCATTTACTTTCATCCTCTCATTTACTCTCATCCTATAATTTACTTTCATCCTTTCATTTAGTCTAATTCTTTCATTTAGAATAATCTTTCATTTACTCTCATCCCTACATTTACTCTAATTCATCTACTCTAATTCATCTACTCTAATTCATCTACACACAATGCAGTTTATCTCCTCTTATAAAAGGAGTTCACAAAATCAAATCAGTCTTGCTAGTTCCTTCTTCTTTGTCATTTAATATTTGCTGATATGGGAACACATTTCAATTTTGGAATTTTTAAAGTGAAAGAAAATATTAGAATTTATTTTTTAATTTTTTTTTAATTTTAATTTGTTTAAAATTTAGCTTTTTGTCAGTGCCTGTTTAATAGTTAATGGTAAAAGACTATCATTATTCCCCCCCCCCCCAACACACACACACTTCCACAATTTAGAATTTCAGACTTCAGTTGACGACTTCCCACAGGCTCCCTGGGCAACAACAGTAATCCATTCGTCCTTGGTGCTGGCGCAGTTAGCTGCCCCTAACTCACAGGAGTTGCTGTACGTTATCCCGTCAGAGCCGCAGACGGGTCTGTAGACGGCCAGACACATGACGCCAGCGCTACAGTCGACAGCCGGGTCCACTGTTGTGTAAGCAGATATTATGGGACACGTTAGTAAAAGGCACAAATGTAGGTCAAGGGATCAACTTGTTTACGCACAGATTATACGCCACTGTTAACAAAAGGAAAACATGTGGGTCAAAGGATCAAGTCTTCAGAAATAGTTAAAAGTATGTGTATGCAGTGCATGGACTTTATTTAACCATCTGTTCAACGGCTTGTACCTCAAGAATGCAAGCTGTAGTTCTCAGCTCTGCATTTCTTTGTTTGTTTATTTAAAGTGTAATAAGCCACGTCACGCAACTTAAGTATGTACTATGAGAAGGAGACATACCACAACAAGACTCAACACTGATTTATTTTGTGAAAGTAAAGTTGAAACGTTGACCAAAAAGAAAATCTAGTTAAAAGATGTTTAGATATTCCCCCCCCATGCTCCATTCTATAAAATAATTTAAGGCGCATACTTATTATATCAAGTTACCTCAAGGCACAAGAAACATTGCGCTATTAATCTGGTGTGATTTTTCTTTTTCCTTAAGACAATTATTACAGATTCAAAAAAATTCAAGAGTTGGAATTGAATTTATATCAAGATTCAAGGCAATTAGTAAATTCTCAAATAAATTTTACGAGTAAAAATACATTTCTATAAATAGATAAATCAAATGCAAAAGAAACTTAACACTTTTGTCTTGGGAAATACTTCATACAACAATTCAGCGATCACGTGATAGGCGAGGTCAGAAAATAAATTTAAAACATGCACAGAAATGTCTCTGTCACTTACAAGTTAATGAATTAAATTAAAAAGGTTAATATTACGGTAATTGATAATCATACAGAACGCATTCTGTTAGTTCTATTCATATTTAGAAATAACAAGAAAGCAGTTTACAGTAAAACATATTATAATACATTCATGCTAAAGTTATGTTAAGAAAGAAAACACAAACAAACAAAAAAAAACAACGAAAATAACACTTATCACAACCAATTAGTTTCCTACATGGGCCACTGTGTCCTAGGATGACCATGACAGACAGGACCACCAAAAAACCAACAGGCAAAGTCATCGCTTCTGTATATGCACACTAGCTCTAAGTTAAATGGCACAGAGAAAGGCAAATCCAATAACTGTACCCTGTCCCAGAGATCATGCCACTATATATAACCACATCTGATAGATAAGACATTCAAGGCTGATGACAATCTATTTCTAAACATTTAGACCAGTCTCTGCACGAAACTTGCCATCGCGAGATTACAATGTACTGTAAACCCTTTAAACGTGAAACGGATGCTTTTTATCAAGTATAATATATCAACATTTCATCAATGAAAACATTTTCCAAAAAAACAAAAAAATAAAATACATTTATGTAATAAAGAACAGCTTAATAAGGACAAAACACAAACTAATGCATATTCACCCTATCCACCCAAAAAATTTACATGGCAAGCCATGGACGGCGGCCAGCAGCATCGTTTATCGGTCAGATGTGGGGAATCAGTCGGGGTAGTAGAGTTTAAAGAAATGTGTTTTGAGTGCAGTTTTGAAGGCTGTGATGGTTGACTGATTCCCCCTCTGAAAGTTAAACGATGCTGCGGAGTGCCGTCCATGACGTCACATGTAAATTGATATGGAATGGTTGGTTTTTAATTTATATTTTGTTAGTTCATTTTAATTTGTATGTACAGCGTGGTGAGCCCAGCCCTAGGCTGTGGTACCTTGTATGTACAGCGTGGTGAGCCCAGCCCTAGGCTGTGGTACCTTGTATGTACAGCGTGGTGAGCCCAGCCCTAGGCTGTGGTACCTTGTATGTACAGCGTGGTGAGGGCTGGGGTACCACGCTATAGAAAACTAGCCATACTAATAATAATAATAATAATAATACTAATATACTGCGGATTTGTAGTGGAAGAGAATTCCATTGTTTGGGGGCACAGTAAGAGAAAGATCTTTCACCGTATGTTTGTGTGCGTGTCTTGGGGACAGAAAGAATACGTCCGTCTGCGGAGGAGCGAAGCTGTCGAAGGGGTGAATAGACAGAGAGAAGTTCAGTTAGATAGGAAGGGCAGGAATTCGAGAAAAATTAGTGGCTCTCCTGCAAAGTCCGGACAGCGGAATCCACAAGAGAGGGATGTGTATGAATGTATAACTGCGTGTCATCCGCGAATGAATGGCTCTCCACAGCATGCCTCTAAATATGTCACATCATTAGATGCAAGATTATATCTACGATTAGATAGATGAAGTGGTGGTTGTATTAAAAGACAGAGACGTGGTTGTGTGGTTTGCACAAAAAAGAGGGGCGGGGGTATGTCCTGTATGAAAGCTCTGAAGTGGATATGATAATATGTCATATATGACATTTTATTGAGATTCCCCTTGAGGACACCTTTATATATATATATATATATATATATACATATATATATATATATATATATATATATATGTAAGCATATAATAAAAGTAAATATACAAATTGAAAATGTAAAAGTGATATGTAAAATATTTATAAAGGTGATAAAAACATAAATGCTGTTGTGAAAAGAAGTACTTGCATGCAGCCATGTGCTGGATCCGGTTACGGCGAACCGGTTGTTCAAATGGTAACTTTATAAATTTAAATATATATATACATATATATTATGTAATACTTGTACATTGCAAATTACTCAGCAACCAACGAGTACCAAAGAAGCTGCTGCTTCAGCGCAGTACACAGATGCTTGCATATCTTGACAGTAATATATAAAACACGGTTAAGTCATTTTTTTTAAAGTCATGTTTAAAAACCAGTGCAATAATTTGTAAAATGAGTACTTTTTAATATCATTAGAGTATCCTGGCGTAAAAGATACATAGTTATGTATCCTTTTTTTTTCAACATCTTTGGCAATACATTGAACAAAATCATGAATGGCTGAACATTTAACATCCTTTTTTTAATAATTTTTTTTTTTCAATTTAAAAATCAAGAATAAGGTAGATAAATGTTTTGTTTTTGTTAAGGTTATGGTCATGTACTTCTTTAAGTTTTTGTTAAGGTTATGGTCATGCACTTCTTTAAGTTTTTGTTAAGGTTATGGTCATGCACTTCTTTAAGTTTTTGTTAAGGTTATGGTCATGCACTTCTTTAAGTTTTTGTTAAGGTTATGGTCATGCACTTCTTTAAGTTTGTGTTAAGGTTATGGTCATGCACTTCTTTAAGTGACAGGTTGGAACCAAAACAATAAATTAATTATTAGTTTTTAATTTTACTTTTCATTTAAATTCTCAACATATCGAAAATAGTCTCTACCGGCCCCGCTAAAGTTCTTATGTTTAGACAAGGTCCCACTGTGTATGTGCTCATAGTACAGCCACCCATCGATGCCCAGCAGGTAGACACATGCCCCACTGCTGCCCTGGCACGTGCCAGTCGTGTAGGTGTACTTATAATCATAGTCTCCAATCTCGCGCCTCGCCGTCCAACGGCCAACGGACACGTGCTTTGGGCAGCCGTGAGGGTGTGACACTATGACAGCCAGCCTGGCCTCGTCCCTGCTGTCCCAGTAGACATCGTAGACCATGCTCCACCAATACTGAAAACGGTTCTTAAGTTTCTGCAGTTTATTTAACAGGCCGACGTCACACGTTGACAGAACGAGCCAACACAGATCTTTCTCCAAGTCCGCTCCCAGTACCCGAACGCCTTGCAGAGTCAAATTGGGACTGCTCTGATTGTCAAAGAAGAGCCGGCATGACGTCCTCCTAGCCTCGCTGTCATCAAACACTACATGGGTAGCCGTAACCACCTCAAGTTCTCCCCAAATCTTGCACGACTTTCTATGTGGATCAAGGCGACAACATGGACATAATTTATTCTCTTTTTCTGTGTATATTAAAATTTCTTGAACTCTCCCAGTTCCTAGCTTCATGACGTCACTTCCTCTTATTTCGGAGAACGGATATGGACTATCACTTTCCGGGTAGAACTCGGGTCTTTCCGTACTTGTCCACGTGACAGCTAATCGTACGGTCAGGTCAGCCAAAAGCCGTATGACTTTGTATAGGTAGCGGTGCCGGTAGCGCTTGGGAAGGTGAGTCAATGAAAATTTATCAATAGGTATAAATTGCTTGTGACCTGGATTCTTAATGCATGAGCTAAAGTGCTTATGCAAATGAGCTTCTCCTCTGGGGCACACCTGAGTTTCATGACTACCTGCAAGTGTTTTAAAGGGGACACGATTAAAGTTACATTTGTCAGCTACAAAACATAACATATTCGATATAAAGAACACTATGCAAGGTACACGATAGAAGTACAATGTATATGGACAAGATGTATGTACAACATATACGCTACACACTATAAGATTCAAGATTTAAGTAACAAGAAATAATCAAACACATATACATTGCAAGAATAATGGTACACACATATTGTCAAGTATAGCATTACTTGGTGGAGATGAGTAAAAAAATATAGCTACACCACTGTTTGCTTACAATGTAAGCAGTCAATATATTTTAAAATATATATATATATATATATATTTCTTTGTTTTAACAGCCAGTATATATAAATATATATATATACTGGCTGTTAAAACAAATAAATTATACACTTACTTCCCTCACTCTACCAACAGCAAATTTCTTCTTGTATTTCGCTGATATATTTTTTTAAACACTAACTACTTTCTATTTGTTTAAAACACGCCTAGACTTGTCTAGTTGTTTAAACCACGCCTAGACTTGTCTAGTTGTTGATAATATAGAGTTCACGAATTGCGTTTGTACTTAATCACTCACCAACATAAAGGAGACCAGCAGGACCAGTTGATGCCTTGTTTCCGGCGGTGGTTTGACTCCGGAGTCGGTTTAGTTTCTATAAACACATTAGATGTGGTTTGATCACTATTTCAATCATGTATATAATATATTGTCATTCGAGCTTCATGAATTTGTTCCTATATGTTAACGAATGGCTGAACTGTCTCCTACAATTAAAGTGACTTGATAAATATATTAAAGAATTGCTCAAATGTCTCCTAGAATGAAAGTGACGTGATATATAAATTCAATGGCAGCCTTTATGCCATACTTATTGGAGTCAAATGTTTACTGGCTGTTCTGCTGTCTGGTACTGTATCACAACAATTTTGTTTTAATCATATCGTGTACCACTCGATCGGATACTTAACGAGAAATAGTACATGCAGCCTCTAAACTCTCCATACCCACCCCCCTACATTTTATTTTAAAAAGTCCAGACATAGGCTTATTGAAAAGAATATAGGATGATGATTCTGAACAACACTTACTCTTTGAATTTCAAAAAGGAATAGACTAATTTGTCTAAATAGATCTAACGTACAAAAGAAATAGAATCGACGGTACCAGACACGCTGCAATTTACGGAACGAACGAAATTCTTAATTAGCCATACCCCCCAAACCTCCTCCCCCCCCTCTTGTCATCCGCCATAGTCCTAGAGAGACACACACTGCTGACAGCCGAGCCTTCTGGAAGTTTCCCGTAACGCTGGAAATAGGATCCTCGAAAATGAGATGGACGTAAAAATGACCCCTGTTCATGTTCTTTTGATCCACTACCCGGACACAAATATATTATACCGGGGCTTAACCCGGTGCAGTCTTTTTACGCCGGGTTGGAGTATTTTGAGGAAACACCCGGTGGGTCATGTGTAAAAAAAATGAATTAACTAATCATTTCAATAATATATGCCGGGTTTTTAAACAATGCTCCTATGAGCCAGTCCTACACCTGTATGCCGGTCCTTTAACAGTTGGCCCAAAGACATTCCTACACCCTACCTGCAAGCATTTAAAGAATAATCCTACATACAGACCTACACCCTACATGCCGTTCTTTAAACAGAAGGCCCAAAGACAGTTGTACACCATAACTGTGATTATTTATTGATTAATAAAAAAAAATTGCCCAAGTTCACATGACATCCTTTTTTTCATTCAGTACAATTAATATAAAAAGTGTAATTTGGTTGCGAAAAAAAAGCTCGGGGAGGGGGGGGGGAGAAGCTGATTTCGAAAATGAAGTTGGGGTTGGGGTGTGGGGGGGAGCTGATTTTTCAAGCAGGACACACCAGAAGCAAAATATCTTTAAGAGATAACTATTTTAAGAATATTCAATCATGCTTAAAAAAGCTCGTGTTTTCAGGGTTAATTCATTAAACAAAATCAACATATAAACTTTAATCATTATCGCATAAAAAAGATCATTATAGAGTAAATAACTAAATTTATTACAGCTTACAGGTAACGATTCGCCCGATTTCAATGTGTGCTGATGATCTAACGCCCTTTTCTTGCTTTTCTTTTTACAACTTGCTCTCTTCAAGCGTAGACATTTTACACCTGCAATTTATATGTCTTTTCAATAAATATTTTTAAACATTTTTTTTTCAATTTAAACGTAATTTTTATACAAACATTTATGTTGAATGTGGATATATCGACGCTTGTTTGGTAGAGCGCAATTTGTGAAGTTCAGGAACACGCTGTAGTGCAAGCTTAAAAACATAAAACAAAGGCAACGAAACGAGCGTTTCGACCAAACGCCTACCACCGAAGACAAAATGAGACAAAGGAAAGAATATGAATTAGGGATGAAACTTTCTGATCGGTTTTTACTACGTACACATTATTAATTTTTTGTCAAAAAAGGTACACTAGAACATCAGTGGTTCACTAGAACATCAGTGGTACATTAGAACATCAGTGGTACACTAGAACATCAGTGGTTCACTAGAACATCAGTGGTTCACTAGAACATCACTGGTACACTAGAACATCAGTGGTACACTAGAACATCAGTGGTACACTAGAACAGCAGAGGCACACTAGAACTTCAGTGGTACACTAGAACATCAGTGGCACATTAGAACATCAGTAGTACACTAGAACATCAGTGGTACACTAGAACATCACTGGTACACTAGAACACCACTGGTACACTAGAACATCACTGGTACACTAGAACATCACTGGTACACTAGAACATCATTGGTACACTAGAACATCATTGGCACACTAGAACATCACTGGTACACTAGAACATCCCTGGTACACTAGAACATCACTGGCACACTAGATCATCACTGGCATACTAGAACATCACTGGTACACTAGAACATCAGTGGTACACTAGAACATCACTGGCACACTAGAACACCACTGGGCCACTAGAACATCAGTTTTCGGAACGCCGATTATCTGAAACGTCGGGTTATCCGAATGGGTCAGTCTCAATAAATGTGTCGTTTTCTAAATCCCGTTTTTTTTTGGTGTTTTTGTTTAACCTCTCATTCACCACAACATCCCCCTCACACCTCGCCCGTTTTCCCATTGGCCCACACATCCGGATCTGTAACTCTGACTCATCGACTCATGCGACTTTTCAGGTCAGCGCGAGACAGACGAAAGAGAGGGTCACTTGTGTTTAAAAAAAATAATTACGATTGACAAACTTACAAAATGAAATTGCGAGTAGGCAGAAAGATTTTAATAACAATTGGGAAAATAAAGAGAGAGAGAGAGATATTTAGTAACAGAGTGCACGGTAATGTGGAGAAAAAGACGAGTGAGCTAAATTTAGAAAAGTCCAGAACAGGGCTTTGTGAACAGAAGGGAAAGGGAAATCCTGAAATACTGACAGTTTGTTCGTCTTATCTATAGAACATTGAATCTAAACTAATCGATATTAACATTGAATCTAAACTAATCGATAGAAACATTGAATCTAAACTAATCGATTGAGACATTGAATCTAAACTAATCGATAGAAACATTGAATCTAAACTAATCTATAGAAATATTGAATCTAAAATATTCAAACGAACATTGAATCTAAAATAAGTGATAGAAACATTGAATCTAAACTAATCGATATAAACATTGACTCTAAAGTAATCGATAGAAACATTGAATCTAATCTAATTGATAGAAACATTGACTCTAAAGTAATCGATAGAAACATTGAATCTAAAATAATCGATATAAACAATGAATCTAAAGTAATCGATAGAACATCTAATCTAAATATCAAATATTTACCATTTCGATTCCCTTTCTTCGAATCAGTAAAACCCTTGAATATTTTCCCTTTTCTGTGAAATTTACTTGCCTGGACTGTTGTCGACCTGGGTCTTGATTTGTTTGGGGACATGTCTGATTTGTATATCTATAAATTTATTTACGAATACTGTCAAAAATAATTCCCCCCCCCCCCCCCCCCAAATGATTTGTCCGTTAGATTAAAATCAATTTGAAATCTAGGAAGTCCCTTTCTTTTTATTAACGAATTTTTTTCAAAGAAAATTGTATTAGCAGTTGTTTTTTTTAAAATTCGTTTACTTTTATTTTCATTTTGTCTGATCACGTTCAGGAGAAATTAACAATTGTTAAGAATGTCATATAATGGTCTATAACGCTATTTTTTGTCATTCTTTATAGATGATACAGAAATATTCTAGATGTAGACTGGGATGATTCGGAAATAATGCCTGGTATATACATAGATAATACAGAAATAATGACGTTTAAATAAACATCCACATTGAAAGTTAAATTGTTTGGTCACCTTAACGATTTCAAGAAACACAATGGTTGTAAACAATTTCAATTTAGTTAAACGTAAAATCGGATATTTCCGAAAGGTTAAAAAAAATTTTGTTTAAAAATAAATCCCCCTTTTCATGTCTAAAAATAGTACAATTTGACGGTAACAAAGCTGCAACAAAGTATAACTAAGTAGCAACTAACCTATTCATATAAATCACATGTTCTTCGTAGAAAATATAATAAATTTAACCAAATCATGTTATACATATGAACATCTTTTACAGGATAATTTTTAACACAGCTTAATGCATTTAAATTTTTGTTAATTTTTATTTTACTTTTTAAAACCAATTTAACTATTTAAATTTTTTAAAAAGACCTGCATGGTGACAGCAAAATCGATTTCAAAGTACGATTACAAGGTAACGTCTAACTCCTAAGGTCAAGGATGAGATGATCGTGTGGATAAAATCGATTTCAAATCTAGTTTGTATTTATAGTGCTAAATTCACAAACATTTGTAAGCCCCATTTGAATTGCGAACGTGAAAAAAAACAAAAACTCTCGTCATGGTAGTTACATTAGCCTGGTATCAGGGCCGTCGCATAAGCCCTGCAACATTTGCGGCTTCATGGAACCATGTTAAGGAGCCTCGGAAATTCAAGGAGCCAGCGATATGTATGGGTTTACAAAAGTATTTTAAATTGCTTTAGTTGGCGGGTGGGCCTCCAAAAGTTAACCGTTTGGTACTTGTCTTAAGATTAGTAAGTATTTACAGCTAATGGTGTGGTATTTGTCTTAAGATTAGTAAGTATTTACAGCTAACGGTTTAGTACTTTCCCTAACTCCCACGACCCTCTGATCGATAAACGATGCTGTTGGCTGCCGTCCATGTTGTCACGAGTAAATAGTTTTCTTGTGAATATTTTTTTATAAAGTTGTTTTTTAAGAAAAATAAAAAAATAACGTACATTTTTTTTGTAATCACATTTTTAACTTCGCCACTATTATTATTTGAAACGCAATAAGGCCAGCCCTAGGATGGGTACCTCGCTATATAAGACCACTGTAATAATAAGTAATACAAATGAAGAATAATTGACAGCCAACTATGTGATATCTGCTACACAAAAGACTAACAATTCAAACACACACACCAATGGAAATAAACAAATGACATTCACGAATGTGTGTAAATATGGCTTTATTTGACAATCACAACTCATTCACAGTGGTGAAATACTTAGATAGAACAGGCATGTCAAAATTTCATTGCACACAAAATTATGTCACAGATTTGTTTTATTTCATAGTTTAAAAAATAAATAAATAAACCGGTATAGTTTCACAGCATATAGTTCGATCACAGACTTTTTAAATAATTATTTCATATATATTTACTTTTGTGTAAAAAATTAAGGTTTAAATAAATTAATTTAAAACTTTTAAAAATGACATGTCAACCTGGATATATTGAATCCATAATATAAATATAAAAGAATATTAAATATCCATTGCATACAAAAAAAAGGATAATTTCGTCAATGAAATATCACAAATGGGATAAAAGTAATTATATGACTATGTCATTGGGACAAAAGTCAGAGTTGATAAACTCACACACTGAATGATACGCGTGAATAATACTTTAAGGAAAAAAAAACAATATTAGAATTACACATATACCTGTCTTGTTTATGCCATTTTAGTGTCCCTATCATCAGGACCGTAAGAAATATTTATCTTTTCACACGCGCGACGTGGCCTTCACAAATTTCAGAAATTTCTCACCGCTTATTTTTTTAAATTTTTTTTGGGTAGCTTTACAGTCAAACTGGTCGTAAACTATAGAACATTCTACTATAGAGCTTTCTACTATAGAGCTTTCTACTATAGAGCTTTCTACTATAGAGCTTTCTACTATAGAGCTTTCTACTATAGAGCTTTCTACTATAGAGCTTTCTACTATAGAGCTTTCTACTATAGAGCTTTCTACTATAGAGCTTTCTACTATAGAGCTTTCTACTATAGAGCTTTCTACTATAGAGCTTTCTACTATAGAGCTTTCTACTATAGAGCTTTCTATTATAGAGCTTTCTACTATAGAACATTATTTTAAACTTATGGCAATTCTTCTTACTATTTTGTTTGTTTGTTTGTTTGCTTGTTTGAGTTATTATCTTTGATCTATTTTGTAAACATATTTATTTGAGTTATTATCTTTGATCTATTTGTAAACATATTTGTTTGAGTTATTATCTTTGATCTATTTCGTAAACATATTTGTTTGAGTTATTATCTTTGATCTATTTCGTAAACATATTTGTTTGAGTTATTATCTTTGATCTATTTCGTAAACATATTTGTTTGAGTTATTATCTTTGATCTATTTGTAAACATATTTGTTTGAGTTATTATCTTTGATCTATTTCGTAAACATATTTGTTTGAGTTATTATCTTTGATCTATTTCGTAAACATATTTGTTTGAGTTATTATCTTTGATCTATTTCGTAAACATATTTGTTTGAGTGATTATCTTTGATCTATTTCGTAAACATATTTGTTTGAGTTATTATCTTTGATCTATTTCGTAAACATATTTGTTTGAGTTATTATCTTTGATCTATTTCGTAAACATATTTGTTTGAGTTATTATCTTTGATCTATTTGTAAACATATTTGTTTGAGTTATTATCTTTGATCTATTTCGTAAACATATTTGTTTGAGTTATTATCTTTGATCTATTTCGTAAACATATTTGTTTGAGTTATTATCTTTGATCTATTTCGTAAACATATTTGTTTGAGTGATTATCTTTGATCTATTTCGTAAACATATTTGTTTGAGTTATTATCTTTGATCTATTTCGTAAACATATTTGATCTTTTATTTTGTTTTAATTTTAATGTCAATTTAAAAAAAGGGAGAATGAATGAGACGTTCAGAGATTCTTAGCGTTTTAAAGTGTTTCCATAATGATCTACATGCAAACATTTTCACATGATTCACTGTATATGAGGGTCTCTGTCTTGAGACTACTGGAACACAAGGATACTATCCTATAAATGGGATAAGTTTGATTTAAAAAAAAACAAAAAAACAACAACCTGGCCGTTACAACTTTATATGTTTGATGAAAACTATACGTGACATTTACCCATAGGTTTAAAATGACTTTTGTTCAGAAACGCCTAACAGAGGTGAGGAAATACGTGCCTAGTCATGCGGGGGCCGTTTAAAAGGGGCGGGAAAGCGGGGAGTCGTTCCAATAAATATTTAAGTAAAAAAAAAAAAAAAAAAAAGAAGAATTTTATTTGTTGCTATTAAGTTGTTGGTTTTTTAAAAACTTGTCTTGTATACGCTTTATGCAACACACTAGTATGACTACTCCACTGTCCTGTATGACTACTCCACTGTCCTGTATGACTACTCCTCTGTCCTGTATGACTACTCATCTGTCCTGTATGACTACTCCACTGTCCTGTATGACTACTCCTCTGTCCTGTATGACTACTCCACTGTCCTGTATGTTTACTCCTCTGTCCTGTATGACTACTCCTCTGTCCTGTATGACTACTCCTCTGTCCTGTATGACTACTCCTCTGTCCTGTATGACTACTCCTCTGTCCTGTATGACTACTCCACTGTCCTTTATGACTACTCCACTGTCCTGTATGACTACTCCACTGTCCTGTATGACTACACCACTGTCATGTATGACTACTTCTCTGTCCTGTATGACTACTCCTCTGTCCTGTATGACTACTCCACTGTCCTGTATGACTACTTCTCTGTCCTGTATGAGTACTCCTCTGTCCTGTATGACTACTCCTCTGTCCTGTATGAGTACTCCTCTGTCCTGTATGACTACTCCTCTGTCCTGTATGAGTACTCCTCTGTCCTGTATGACTACTTCTCTGTCCTGTATGACTACTCCTCTGTCCTGTATGACTACTCCTCTGTCCTGTATGACTACTCCTCTGTCCTGTATGACTACTCCTCTGTCCTGTATGACTACTTCTCTGTCCTGTATGACTACTCCTCTGTCCTGTATGACTACTCCTCTGTCCTGTCTGACTACTCCTCTGTCCTGTAGGACTACTCCACTGTCCTGTATGACTACTACACTGTCCTGTATGACTACTCCTCTTTCCTGTATGACTACTTCTCTGTCCTGTATGAGTACTCCTCTGTCCTGTATGACTACTTCTCTGTCCTGTATGACTACTCCTCTGTCCTGTATGACTACTCCTCTGTCCTGTATGACTACTCCTCTGTCCTGTATGACTACTCCTCTGTCCTGTATGACTACTTCTCTGTCCTGTATGACTACTCCTCTGTCCTGTATGACTACTCCTCTGTCCTGTCTGACTACTCCTCTGTCCTGTAGGACTACTCCACTGTCCTGTATGACTACTACACTGTCCTGTATGACTACTCCTCTTTCCTGTATGACTACTTCTCTGTCCTGTATGACTACTTCTCTGTCCTGTATGACTACTCCTCTGTCCTGTATGACTACTCCTCTGTCCTGTCTGACTACTCCTCTGTCCTGTAGGACTACTCCACTGTCCTGTATGACTACTACACTGTCCTGACTGACTACTCCTCTGTCCTGTATGACTACTCCTCTGTCCTGTATGACTAATCCACTGTCCTGTATGACTACTCCTCTGTCCTGTATGACTACTCCTCTGTCCTGTCTGACTACTCCTCTGTCCTGTAGGACTACTCCACTGTCCTGTATGACTACTACACTGTCCTGACTGACTACTCCTCTGTCCTGTATGACTACTCCTCTGTCCTGTATGACTAATCCACTGTCCTGTATGACTACTCCACTGTCCTGTATGACTACTCCTCTGTCCTGTATGACTACTCCTCTGTCCTGTCTGACTACTCCTCTGTCCTGTATGACTACTTCTCTGTCCTGTATGAGTACTCCTCTGTCCTGTATGACTACTCCTCTGTCCTGTATGAGTACTCCTCTGTCCTGTATGACTACTCCTCTGTCCTGTATGACTACTCCTCTGTCCTGTATGACTACTCCTCTGTCCTGTATGACTGCTCCTCTGTCCTGTATGAGTACTCCTCTGTCCTGTATGACTACTCCTCTGTCCTGTATGACTACTCCTCTGTCCTGTATGACTACTCCTCTGTCCTGTATGACTGCTCCTCTGTCCTGTATGGCTACTCCTCTGTCCTGTATGACTACTCCTCTGTCCTGTATGACTACTTCTCTGTCCTGTATGACTACTCCACTGTCCTGTATGACTACTCATCTGTCCTGTATGACTACTCCACTGTCCTGTATGACTACTCCTCTGTCCTGTATGACTACTCCACTGTCCTGTATGACTACTCCACTGTCCTGTATGACTACTCCTCTGTCCTGTATGACTACTCCTCTGCCCTGTCTGACTACTCCTCTGTCCTGTATGACTACTCCTCTGTCCTGTCTGACTACTCCTCTGTCCTGTATGACTACTCCTCTGTCCTGTATGACTACTCCACTGTCCTGTATGACTACTCCTCTGTCCTGTATGACTACTCCTCTGTCCTGTATGACTACTCCTCTGTCCTGTATGACTACTCCTCTGTCCTGTATGACTACTCCCCTGTCCTGTATGACTACTCCTCTGTCTTGTATGACTACTTCTCTGTCCTGTAAAAATGTTTCCCCAAAATATATTATTTAATTACTTACACTAATTACTTGCCTACATATAGTTTTGTTTTGTTACAGTGCAAATCAAATGATTGTTAATTGTATGAGCAATAGTGTATGTGATTATGTAGTTTTCTTGATTATTTGCACACAGCTAAAGTGTTACTAAAAGTTACTGTATAATTGATTTAGAAGGGCTATTATGCGAATCACATAATGCAAGTCATGATTTATCGGAAATCAGGATCGAACCCGGCCCCACTGGAATTCTCCCCGTTCATGTTGACGCCCTTGTGGACGTACTCGTACCACCAGCCCACACTGCCCACAATGTACACATACGCCCCGCTGCTCCCCGGGCACGTGCTGGTGGTGTACGTAAACAAGCTGTGTATGCCCACCTCGTCCCTCCTCTCCCACTCGCCGATGGTCACCTGTTTGGCGCAGCCGTGCGGGTGCGATACGATCACGGTCAGCTTCTCCTCCTCCCGCAAGTTCCAGAACTTGCCCCTCACTTCTCGGCACAGGACCTTCCTGCGCCCGTTGATGTCAATCAACCGGTCAATCAGGTCCACGTCGTGGGTCACGCAAGTCAGCCTGCATTTGTCCTTGTCGATATCCGCTTCCCAAACCCTGACGTCATCCAGGACTATTTCCGGACTTTCCCGATCGTCGTAGAACAGTCTGCAGGTCGCGTGATGCGCTTCCGAATCGTCGAAGATCACGTGGACGGCGGTGAAGACCTCGATCTCCGCCCACTCGTTCTTGGGCGCGTCCGAATGCTTACACGTCTGGCACTGACATGGGGCGTCTTGGTATTTCGTCACGTTGTCAATCAGGCCCGTGCCGGTCCTTCTTTTGAAACTGCCCCTGAAGTCGTAGAACGGGTACTTGGCGGCGCTGCCCTGGAAAACCTGCGGACGCCCCAAACTGACGTAGGAGACGGTTATCTTAACGGTCAGATCCGCGAGGGCTTTGATGACGTCGTAAATGTCCTGGTCCTGATACTTCTCAGGCAGACGGTCCAGGGTGAAGTCGTTGACTGGTATGAACGGTCGGTGCTCGGGGTTCTTTTTGCAGAGGTTGACGCCCCTGTGGAGATCTGCTGATTCTTCGCTTTCGGAGACATTGAGTTCATGGGTTCCTGTTGACGATTAACTTAAGGTTGACAGTATGTGACAGTATGTGACATTACGTGACAGTACGTGACAATATGTAACAGTATGTGACAGTATGTAACAATATGTGACAATATGTGACAGTATTTGACATTACGTGACAGTATGTGACATTATTTGACAGTACGTGACAGTACGTGTCAGTATGCGACAGTATGTCACAGTATATGACAGTATAGGTATTGTTGTTGTGTTTATTGATTTAACGTTGTGACCTGATTGTCCCGTTGTGGTGTAACTGGACGCGGTTTGTTGACTTCATGAATGTTTAAACTTAAATGTGTGAACATTGTTGGGAAACCATAGTGAGTTGTCATGTGATGTGGGGGTCTAAAAAGAATGAAGCGAATTCAAGAACAGTTAGTTGTTACACAGACCAAAGACTTGAGTTGATGATATTTTATTATACTATTACAAAATCGATGTTTTAAAAATATGTAGCAAACATACTATTATGATGAAAATGTATATTATCAAGATAAGTGTACCTCTTCCGGTTATTTCGATACAACTTTTATATTTATGACACTTGACGTAAATAGAATATTGCGTCCACTCAACACGCTTGCGAGTCACGTGACTCAAAATGCATTTTGTCAATGCATTAATTAAGTAGGTTAGTTAATTAATTAAAATAAAAAATAAAATATGACCTTTCCGCAATATTTTAGAGGGTCTTGTCGAAACGCAGATATATAGTTCCAACGGTGTTTCCTGCACCAACTTCAACCTAATGGTTCTGAGAGTGAGATAACGGAACCCCCCCCCCCCCCCCCCAAAATACGACGATGAGAGATTAGGTTGTGAATCAATGGGGGAGTTGATGCGAAGCTTTGTTCTATGAATTTATGTCACCAACTCACTATATCGTGACCACTTGCGATTACATTGGTAACTTATTGATTGGTAAACAAAAATATTGGTCACTGATTGATAAGGAATTGATTGTAACTGATTGAGTGGTAACTTATTGATTGCTAACTGATTGAATGGTAATGAATCGGTAACTGATTAATTAGAAACTGATTGGTAACTGATTGGTAACTGATTGATTAGCAGCTTATTGATTGGTTTCTGATTGGTAAGTTATGATGTGTAACTTTTTGATTGTAATTGATTAATAACCGATTGATTTGTAACTGATTGATTGTTAGCTAATTTATTGGTAACTGATGGTAACTAATTGATTGGTAACTGATTGATAACGGATTGATTGTAAATGATTGATTGTTAGCTAATTTATTGGTAACGGATTGGTAACTAATGTCTATCATGTTTCTACGATTAAAAAAAAGAAAGAAATGCAGTAAAAATTAAATGTCGCTCTAAAAAAAAAGTGCGCACCACGCCTTCATCTGTAGTCGGTCTTGAGTATTTGTGCCCATGGCCATCCCTGGTTGTGTCTATAAGATAAAGTTATGGCACGCCCCTGGGCTGTCACGTGGCAGGTCGTTAGCGAAACAGGAGTAAACTTGACGGATGAGCTAACTCTTAACACACACAAACACATGCCCATGAACACACACACACAAACACACACACACAAACAGACATACACAAACAGACGCACACACACAAACTAACACACAAACAAACAACGTTATACACAGACCTAAAAGTCCCCCCCCCCTGGTATTTCGCCCCTTTCGACACCACCTACTATCGTCGCCCCCCTTCAAAGTTGTAAAATATCCGATCTTAATTTTTAGACCCAATTAATTCATTGATTTTATAAATTGTGAAAATTACCTTGAAAGTAGATCTCAAAATTTGATCCTGTCGGACCCTGATCAGACATATCCTGCTGAAAAAAACCAAAAAAAAAAACAAACACGTTTTTTATATTTTTTATCAGTTCGAACAGTCACAATAATAACAATGAAAAGATCGTAAGTGATAAAGGGCACTTCAATTTTAACACAAGGGCACAAATTACTGTTATTCTCACTTCCAATAAAACATATGTTCTTTTGAATAAAACTTCTAATTCAGCTCAAAAATGATTATACATGACATATTATACATTATTTGACATTTCCATTAAAACCAGTGAGTTGTAGGCATCTCCAACGATATTGTCGTTTATTCAAAGATAGAATCATGTTATGGTTGTTAGTACATCGTCTGACATCATGTATAATACCGTGTTGTTTTAGATACAAGATTCTACTGGCTTTATCGTGAACTAATGCTTGATTTGTCAAAAAAATTAATGCCGTCTACAGAAGCAGTTGTATTTATAAAACTGGATATAGCTGCATAGATTAGAATAGCGGTAATGATAAGTTTTGTGGTGAATTAAAATTGAATTACCCGATAAAGACGTGTTTATTTCTAGTATACATAGAAAAAGATTGGGGGGGGGGGGGCACAAATAATTTAACAAATCCGTTGTACTAAGTTCCTTAAAAAGTAATGATGGGATACCTTGATGGTACAGAAGATAAAAAGATGTCACATACAGTAATAACTTTAAATGAATTAGTAGTTTAAAACAAAAACAACCATTATCAACCCATAGCCTCTTCCCTTGTTATTCCCGTGTAAACAGATGATAAGTCAAATTAGACAATTCGATCACAGTGATCAAACAGATGATAAGTCAAATTAGACAATTCGATCATAGTGATCAAACAGATGATAAGTCAAATTAGACAATTCGATTATAGTGATCAAACAGATGGTAAGTCAAATTAGACAATTCGATCACAGTGATCAAACAGATGATAAGTCAAATTAGACAATTCGATCATAGTGATCAAACAGATGATAAGTCAAATTAGACAATTCGATCATAGTGATCAAACAGATGATACGTCAAATTAGACAATTCGATCATAGTGATCAAAAAGATGATAAGTCAAATTAGACAATTCGATCATAGTGATCAAACAGATGATACGTCAAATTAGACAATTCGATCAAGCGATCAAACAGATGATAAGTCAAATTAGACAATACGATCATAGTGATCGGCTTGAAAGGAGCTTATGTGTTTATCGTATGTGTTGTACTTCTAAATGACACCAAGGGCAAGTTGGTACGCTGGTACAGTCATAGTGTGCTGTGCCATGAACGGTGTTTTATGACTTTACGCGGAGAGACCAACCGTGTCATAGCCTTGGATCATCGGTTCCCGACATGTGGGTCACGGCCACTTTGGGGGTTGAACGAACCTTACACAGGGGCCGCCTTAGACCATCGGAATACACAGTTTTATGACGTAGAAACGAAACTAATTTTATGGTTGGGGGGTCAACGGCCACATTAGGAACTGTATTAAAGGGTCGCGAGATTGGGAAGGCTGAGAACCACTGCTTTAGATGAATTCCGTCGTGTTTGATCTATTCTCTTCATCGTCTTTTGTTTTCGATAACAATGGAAAAGAAATAAGGTGATATGTGTAACCACTCATCAACTTATTGAGTTTCTCAAATGGTAAGTCCTGTTATTATTTAGGCCCTACACCATATACTTTATGTAACAGAAACGCTAACACAGAAATCTACTCTAAGTCACATTGTTGACTTACCTTATCTACTGTGATCAAGCTGTAGACTTAGGGAGCAACAGCGAACATATGAGAGGCAACACAGCTTTCTGTCGTAACTTTGGCCCTCCTCAGATGGTTCGATTTTTAGCGACCTCGATCCCCCCCTTCACTTATGTACTGAAGCTCACGTGCTCGCTTTCTGGAGCGTGCGGATTTTCCCGACAAAACGTAATGTGTCCGTTATGTTTCCCGGGAAAAAATGCACTACTGACGAAAGCAGGGTATGGCGTGATCTACCTGCAGACAGCATGTGATTGGGGGAGTATTTATATCTGAGAGGTTGTTAAAGAAATCTCTGCGTAAACAGAGAGAGTCAGATACTATTTATAGAATTGGAAAGTTTGAGTGACGTAATGAGAATTTAGTTAAGACATTTTTAAAGCAACTTTAAATGAACACCTACTTAAGACTGTCGGCAGGAAAGATGGTGTTTTAATTTATTCTTGATGATCGATTTGACTTGAAGAACATAGCTGGAAGCAAAGACAGGGACAAAATCAACAAGACTTTTGAGAGGCAAGGGAGAGGTTGTTGAGATTTTTAAAAAATATTTTGAAGGTAATATCAAACATTAAAAAAAAATCTTCAAGTAAATAGTTCAAAGATGATAATTTAAGACATTAAAATAAGTCTGGTCAATGGCCTATAGTTTGATGCCTTGTCTTCTAATCCATCTATTCTACCATCTTACCTTACATGTCGTGATGTTCAGACATCTGCCGTCTTAGATTAAAAGAACGCGCGCGTTCAATGGTTAACTAAGACTCAAGCCTTTGTAAGAAAGCACATACGGAAACCGTTCACTTACACGTGAGTGGTTCACTTAAGCATGAGTTGATAACTTACATATCAGTGGTTCACTTCCTCGTGAGTGGTTAACTTAATATCAGTGGTTCACTTACATATCAGTTGTTCACTTAGACATGAGTGGCTCACTTACATATCAGTGGCTCACTTATATATCAGTTGTTCACTTACATACCAGTGGTTCACTTACATATCAGTGGTTCACTGAAATATCAGTGGTTAACTTACATACCAGTGGTTCACTTACATACCAGTGTTTCACTTGCATATCAGTGGTTCACTTACATATTTAAGTCTACTACCTCATGCTTTCTAGCCCCCCCACCCCGGCCCAGTTCCTGATACCCTCGCTGAGTAGCCCTTCCAAACAGTGAAGTGTCATCGTCAATAACATGCACAGAGACATCGGGAATCCCCTCTACATAAAATATAAGCCTAAATGATCGATGCATTGACCGTGGGCCTTCAAAATATAGAAGTTGAAGAAAATTTAATAAACTTAAAATTTAAACCACTTACAATTTAAACCACTGAAATATTCTAAGTAAATTGAAGAAGACATGATGAGATTTTCCCTGCCCACTCCATGTTAACCTCAGCACGTGCACGCAGACGCAGATACCTCGTTGGATTAATGCCATCAACTTTTAAACAGTAAAATAGGGAGCAGGGTAAGACATACCTGTTTTTCATGTATGTGTAATCAAATCTTTCTCTATAAATTCTTATCCTATGTTTATTCTAAGAAGTCCAGAAAAATTTGGAAAAAAAAAGACATCCATATGAAAACTTCCTTTTAAATGATTTTCCTTTAAAATTCTACTCTTAATTATAATTTAGTATTTTAACATGATTTAAAAATGATATCAATAAAAGCATGCATGTTCCTCATACGTCATGAGCTAATCTTAACTAAGGTATAATATGTTAAGGATGCTTTATAGGAGACTGCAACTTCCCTTGTCACCCAGAGTTATCGTTCATACCGGGGAGTACAAAGAAAGTACAAAGATGGCTGCTCAGATGGTGAAAACATGATTTGAGACGTGGCGAGTTGACGAAATTAAGAAATATTTACGGGAATTGCATCAACCGGTATCTGGAAATAAAGCAGAACTTGTAGATCGGGGACGCGGCTGTGTAGCGTTGCGAATTTGTGGGGGCAAAAAACGTATGTATTTGAGACATTTTTCTAATTTCTAAGTGAAAAAGATTAACAAGGGCAAAAACCCCGGCTTTTTCAGGAAGTTGCAGTCTCCTATAGACCAGACCTATAGTTATTTGTAAAATAAAATTAAAAAAAAATTACTCACGTTTAGAATAAAGAGCTTTTAGCTCCTTATTATTTATATTTTTACAAAATCTAAATTAATTGTTGGGCCATTTTATTATTATTTGTTTTTACATTAGGAAGAGCAAATACAATATGCATAGTTACATTTTATGAAACACAAATTACATTAAAAAGATATAAACTGTCTACGCTTGGAGGGAACAAGTTGTACAATGAAAGAAAAGAAAAAATTAATAAGCACGCTTGGACCACGGGATAATGTTCACCTGTAAGTTCACTGACACAAGGCTCTGTTTAAATAATGTACTTCATTGTGATCCTTTACGTGCGATAGTTTCATATATAAAGTTTCAGTATTTTTTTTAAAATGAACTAATCC
The DNA here is from genome assembly GCA_964017045.1 of Omphiscola glabra. Taxonomy (NCBI): domain Eukaryota; kingdom Metazoa; phylum Mollusca; class Gastropoda; family Lymnaeidae; genus Omphiscola; species Omphiscola glabra. Next base: position 23,797,901 of record OZ024811.1, read on the forward strand.
TTAAAACACAAGTTCATGAACATTTTTTTCTGAAGCAGGATTTGAACATTCTGATAACAGCTATCTCTTATGAAGATTGTGCTTCTGGTGTGTCCTGCTTCCTTTTCGAAACGGACTCCCCCGACCCCCCCCCCCGCACCTTTTCCAAGTTTTTATCATGTTTGTACTTAGGGAGATAAAGGTTGTCATGTGAACTCGGGCAAATTTTTATATTAATCAATAAAGATCCTCGGGTATTTTGTAGGACTGTCTATAGCACTGTCTGTAGGACTGTCTGTAGGACTGTCTGTAGGACTGTCTGTAGGAATGTCTATAGCACTGTCTGTAGGACTGTCTGTAGGACTGTCTGTAGTAATGTTTGTAGGACTGTCCGTAGGACTATTGTTTAAAGGCCGGCAGGTAGAGTGTAGGACTGTATGTGGGGCTGTCTGCTTAAGGGCTTACATATATTATTGAAAAGGACGCAACGGACATTTTACTCAAAATACCCAGACCCGCCTTATAAAGGCTGCACCAGGTTAAGCCCTAGTATATACTATTTTTATCTGGATCAGTATAAATACAGGGGATCAAAGCAACATGAGAAGAGGGCGCCATTCTATTGTGACCTCCCCCTTATATTCGAAGATCCTATTCCTGACGTTCCGGCAAATAGTCAGAAGGCTCTGCAGTCAGTGGATATGGTCTTTCGGGGAACAGAAGGCTCTGCAGTCAGCGGATACGGTCTTTCGAGGAACAGAAGGCTCTGCTGTCAGCGGATCTGGTCCTTCGAGGAACTGAAGGCTCTGCCGTCAGCGGATATGATCCTTCGAGGAACAGAAGGCTCTGCTGTCAGCGGATCTGGTCCTTCGAGGAATGTCGCGTGGATGAGAAGAGGACTGTGAAGTCGGTAATTAGGATTTTCGTTGGGTCTATAAATAGCCAGCGATGTTACATTGCGTCGATGTTACAGCTTTAAAAAAAAGGAAAGGGGGTTGGAGAGTTTAGTGGTTACAAGTACTGGTTACTGATAAGTATCCCATTAATTTGTACATGATATAATTAGAATTATTTGTTATGGCACAATGTTAGACACAACAACAATGAACACGTATGTAACCATTTCATGCCAATAAGGTTGACATTAATGCCGGCATTAAATATATTAAGTCACTTTAATTCTAGGAGACATTTAAACCATTCATTAACATATATGAACCAATTAATGAAGTTCGATTGACGATAGATCATATACATGATTGAACTATTGATCAAACCACATCAATTGTGTTTACAGAAACTCTGCCAACTTAAGAGTCAAGCAAGCTCCAGGCACAATCATCAACCTGCCGGGCGAGTCTACTTTATGTTGGTGAGAGACAGACAGAGTGCTAAAAGCATTTGGTTAAATTTATATTGTCAACAACTGGACAAGTCTAAGCAACGTTAACAAACAAACAGAAAGTAGTCCATGTTTAAAAAAAAAATTTGAAAGTAGTTAAGGTTTTACAATTTTGAAAGTAGTCAATTAAAAAGAAAACTAGAACTAGAAAGTAGTAAATGTGTGAGTGCATTTACAATCTAGCGCCGCCTTCGTTCACTGTCTGCTTATTTCATTTGTGTCTTTGAAAACATACGTATATTTAATAAAAACGTTTACTTTGTGCTGCTCACTGACAGGAAGCCAACTTTACATGCACCGGCTGCTGTAGCTAATTCTCGGTTTAGAACATTTCTAGACAAAAGGCTCTGCTGAAAATTCATTCCGTTTAGGAAGAGGAGAGAGGGAGACAGTAATTGAGCAGTAATTTTCCTGATTATTTATTAATCATTGAAATCGATCATTGGACAGAACATTGAAATGGATCGTTTGACAGAACATTGAGATCGATTATTTGACTGAACATTGAGAGCGATCATTAGACTGAACATTGAGAGCGATTATTTGACTGAACATTGAGATCGATTACTTGACTGAACATTGATATCGATTATTTGACAGAACATTGAGATCGATTATTTGAATGAACATTGAGATCGATCATTTGACAGAACATTGAGATCGATTATTTAACTGAACATTGAGATCGACCATTAAACAGAACATTGAGATCGATCGTTTGACAGAACATTGAGATCGATTATTTGACTTAACATTGAGATCGATTATTTGACTGAACATTGAGATCGATTATTTGACAGAACATTGAGATCGATTATTTGACTGAACATTGAGATCGATCATTTGACAGAACATCGAGATCGATCATTTGACAGAACATTGAGATCGATTATTTGACTAAACATTGAGATCTACCAATAAACAGAACATTGAGATCGATTATTTGACTGAACATTGAGATCGATTAACATAAACATTGTATAAATAAATTTCAGACATGAAAATAAGTAAATGTTCCGAAATAATTTGAACCAAAATAACTGTACAGAAAGTGAATTCAAGCAATATCAAGGACACAGAAAGTAAATGAAACCAATTGAAACTAAGACGAATATTGAATGAATCAGGTAGGAACGAGACATGACTTAATTTAAACCAACATCGCTGAGAAATAAACACAATAAAACCAATATAATTGTGACAGAACGTGAATTAAATCAATATCTCCGGGACATATACATATAAACTATTTCATATCACTAACATTTTAAATTAAGGTAAGTTTATACTTTCATATTTTCTTTAATGAGCAGCAAAGAGGTTGTGACTGTAAGATGCTTAGCAAGAAATTTCCAAATGAATTTTTTTTTGTTTTTGTTTTTTTTTAAATTAAAGGAAGCTTGATAAGAACACGGATAAGTTTTGACGATAAAAAAAACAAAGTATATATCTATTTAAGTGATTATGTTATGTTGGACACTTCATCATAATCCATACGCATTTTCTAATCGGGTCGAATTTTTTCTTAGAATATTATTTCATACTAGAATATATACCACGTCTTTGAGGATTTCAAGAAGGCATTCGACAGGGTTCGGCATGCTGCTAAATGGACCATCATGTGGCATTACAACATCAACACAAACCTAACCAGAATGATAAGAAGCCTCTATGATAAGGCCACCAGTGCAGTTTTCTTCAACAATAACATCTGGGAATGGTTCAAGACCACGGTTGGAGTACAACAAAGCTGCTTGCTCTCCCCCACCCTGTTCAACATCTTCTTAGAGAGAATTATGTCAGATGCACTGGAAAGGCATGTAAGGACAGTCAGCATTGGTGGCAGAACAATCACCAACCTACACTTTGCGGATGACATAGACGACCGATCCTTGAATGGCAGTCTCTTGTGCATGTCCCGCACACGAATGCGGTAGAGTAGTGTTTTCTTGCCTTTCTCCGCGCTCTCTTCACAGCTGCTTCCGCCCTGTAGAGCTCCTCAGCACGTACTTTATAATATTACACTTCCTGCTTCAGTTTGATTAATAAAGAAATACGTAACGGATAATTTGATTTCTTTAAGCTAAATCCCAGCAAACAATTATCTTACCTCACAGAAGCCAGGCCGATTAATTAGAGCCAAACAGTCACTTAACACTGACTTAACATCTGACAACCCCATGAGAAATTACACCCGGAACAATAACAAATGCTTCACTGTGCCTCGAAGTAACACAGTGCAACATAAGCAGTCATTCTTTCCACGCACCATAATTGCTTGGAACAACCTGGACAATACCGCCGTGAACTCGACAACGATCGAAAGCTTCAAGGCCGCCCTGGCATCTGCTAGGGGCCGTTAGATTGGCAACATCGCTTCCCCAACCGTTGCACATATGCCAGTATATGGATGCAGCAACGTACCGAACCAGAACAGAACCAGAAATGTCCTAAATAAATTTGTATTATAAAATAAACGATACATTTTCTGTTGAAATGTTAAAAGAATTCAAATATTGTATCTTAAGTCCAATACTTTTGCAGTCGACGAAATGGTTGCTACATCTTATTTTTACAAAGAAATATATGTTAACCAATTAAGAAAATGCGTTTCAGGGGCGTTGACAAAACGTGTATACGTTTACATAAGCATACTCATATCTAATATATCAATTTAAAAAACCCAAAATGGGAAAATTTGTAATAAAAAATTGAGCCATATTTTTTTTTCCTTTACATTTCATGGGCGTGAACAAAAATGAGTTAAGATTTCAAAAAAAAAAAAAAAATATACATCATTTTGTATTTACTTTGCGAAAAGTAAAGTGAGTGTATATCTTTATGAGGTTAGAAATACTTATTTAAATACACAACTCAATGTGTTTATTGACGTAAAGAACGGTTAGGAGTTTCTTCTTTAGATTAAAGAATTATTTCTTTTACAATTTTTCGATAATATAGTAGAAAAACCAGGCACATGTTTGGTCAAAATTTTTAATGAAGAAATCAATACATTGATTCAATTAACATAAGATAAAATATAAATATATCTAGATATTTGATTTTAAATTAAGGGTCATGATTTACACTTTTATAGAGAAAGCCATTCAAGTTCAATGGCGCAAAATGGTTTAGGATAGGCGGACATTATATAGCAGAAACATATTTATTAAAACGAAATCACTTAGGAAGCGTCAACGTCATTACCTGTACAGTGGCGTAGGGAGCTTAACTCGCGCCCGGGGCACAATACCTTTTAAGCGCCCCCAATACCTTTTTAGCGCCCCCCACCTATTCGAAAACCATATAATATTATAGTACAATATACCATTTGGCGCCCCTTTGTGAGTAGCGCCCGGGGCATGATGCCCCCTTGCCCCCCCCCTCACTACGCCACTGTACCTGTATACTTCTTTGAAAAGGAAGAAATATTGATGAGTGTTCGCAATAGCAGAATAGCGAAAATCATTAGTATCCCAGTAATATCGGGTCATATTATGGTCTAGTCTGAAACAATATCCTAAAACAAAATGCGCACCGAAGAGTGAATGCGCACAAGATACAATGATTTTCCCAATACATCACAATCAACTTAAAATAATAATGGGGAAAAAGCAACTCTTAGAACGCACTCTTGACAAACTTCCGGTTGAAAAACAAAACAAATTAGATGCAACTTTCTTGATAAGCTTCATGCATTGACTAACTACTTGCTACTTAGTAAAGGTAACACAAAAGTCAAATCTTACATTACTTTTAAATTTTTTGACATGAAATACCATAAAGTATTTTACCACAGAAAGAGTTTAAGATAAAGCTTTTGCAATAATATAAAGTAAAATACATTTATTCTACTTCTTCAATATAATAAGGGCCAACAATCAATGTATGGATCATTCTGGCTCCTATGTATATAGAGTGGCTTTGCAATGTGTTTGTGCATTCAATGACCCAAGCAAACATGTAATTCAAACAAGTGATTTTTTATTTAAAAAGTATGTTTAAAAAAGGTTTTTTGGCACAACTCTTTACTTTTCATTGTACAGTATCATCTAATCTGACTTTACTTTTTCATTGTACAGTATCATCTAGTCTGACTTTACTTTTCATTGTACAGTATCATCTAGTCTGACTTTACTTTTCATTGTACAGTATCATCTAATCTGACTTTACTTTTTCATTGTACAGTATCATCTAGTCTGACTTTACTTTTCATTGTACAGTATCATCTAGTCTGACTTTACATTTCATTGTACAGTATCATCTAATCTGACTTTACTTTTTCATTGTACAGTATCATCTAGTCTGACTTTACTTTTCATTGTACAGTATGATCTAATCTGACTTTATTTTTCATTGTACAGTATCATCTAATCTGACTTTACTTTTCATTGTACAATATCATCTAATCTGACTTTAATTTTCATTGTACAGTATCATCTAGTCTGACTTTACTTTTCATTATACAGTATCATCTAATCTGACTTTACTTTTCATTGTACAGTATCATCTAATCTGACTTTACTTTTCATTGTACAGTATCATCTAATCTGACTTTACTTTTCATTGTACAGTATCATCTAATCTGACTTTAATTTTCATTGTACAGTATCATCTAGTCTGACTTTACTTTTCATTGTACAGTATCATCTAATCTGACTTTACTTTTCATTGTGCCATATCATCTTAGCTGCGGAAGGCTCTTAGCCGAATCTTTCTTCTTTTATTGTAGTGTCTTTCTATGTCAAGCTTCCACACACCTTGTTCTAATATTTCCTTCACACAGCATTAAACGCAGTTCTTCATTTATTACCATCTACTCACCACCATGGACAACAACTGTTAAACTCAAGATGAACATTACAATTTTTTAATGACCACAGCAACCACGGCATTAGCGCTTTTGGGCCTAAATCTACACATCTATATCTAGGTTATTATATATTCATCTACCTCGTCAGTTTTTGCAAAAAAAATATAACTTTAATTATTATCAATTTACTTTCATACACATATTGACAATAAGAACCAGGTTAACTAATATACAATAGAATAAAGGGCTAGCACATTCAAGAAATGTCAAATACATAAATATAGTAAAAATCACACTTAATGTAAATAGTTTATGATTTTTGTATGGTTCTTTATGTTTTTAATGCAAATGGCTCCAACTGCTCTGATGTTGACAGCAACCCGCTGAGAATATCCATTTTTGGTACGATGTCTTCCATAGAATTTTGAATGTTTTCTAGGGTCGTCAATGTTTATGAAACATTTCCAAAACCGCTCAACATATTTACTGTACCTTTCCTGTCTCTCTACCAGCAAGCTCTTTAGGAAATGAATAGTGTGGTCCATCTCCTTAGTTCTTATATATAGTGCATTCTCATACAAAGCTTACGCTTCAGCAAGCTGACGTATATATCCCGGGTATAGCAAGCACGGCAGTGATAACTGTTTGTGCTATAATTTGTATGGCACATCCAACTCTTTACTGCTTACTGGAATATTTAAGGAGCCTCTCAAAATTGGGAAATAAATACTGGAATTGTGTTTAATTTTGTCAGCTCAAGGTCAGGGTCTTTGATTGGTATGGGCCCATCAGCGACTACAGCAATATCGTGCTTATCGGTCCCATGTTTTACTTGTTTAACAATAGGCTTGTGTGTCTTGAGGGGTCGAGTGCATTGTTGGGATGAGTGTGAATCTACTGGTTTACCGGTCGAGCATTGCGTATACGAATTTCCTCATCTGTTTGAGAACGCAATTAACTCCCGGCTGCTCCTGCGGGTAAAGAGCTTTGATCCGACCCCATGGCAGTCGCTCAAAGATTGTTAAACACCTTCGTATCAAAGAAAATAATATACACTTTTTTTCTTCTAATGTTTTAAATAGGAGTAAAAGCAGAAATTAATCTTTTTTTTTTTTTTTTAAACGTGGCCGCCCGCTGCGTTTCTTTGATAGCGGACATATAAAGTTTTGTCCGAGATGGGATGGTTGCAGATGAATTCTGAGGGAGACATCTCTAAAGTATTGCTCCATGACACGGAGACAAAAGCAGATGAATTCTGAGGGACACATCTCTAAAGTATTGCTCCATGACACGGAGACAAAAAAGCACAGTATTTTATTAATTTTTTTGAAGTAAACATGTTACAAAATAACACCCTGATTCTCAAAGCCTTGGATGTTATTGCCTACCACATTTAGCCTATCATTACTTTGAACAAAGTGTTCAAAACCAGTCTAGGTCCTTGTCAGTGTGTACAAACAGAAATTACTTACACTTGTTGTTTACATTACATTATTGTAACTATAGATGTACACCACTTGCAAAAATACATATGTTGCTGTTTTTTTTTAAAAAGGATAGCCAAATATGTCCCTTTAATATTTCCATCTCAGATCATTATTCAGAATCAGATGTCGAGGTGAAGAGCAGCTTTGTAAACCTCGACCAGGTCGTCACACAAATGTCCAGGTCACTTTCGAATCCTGGCATCAATTTTCTCTGGGCATTTATGCTCGCTGTGACTGACATATATTCAGGTAAAGTTATCTACAAACATGCAGGTAAACATATCAATATCTACAAACATGCAGGTAAACATATCAATATCAATAAACATGCAGGTAAACATATCAATTTCAACAAACATTCAGTTTATAATATTAACAAAAAAATTGGTCACAAATAATACAGATGTCGCTATTCCAAATATGACGACATTAGTGTACATTGGACTTTCCCCATACAGAACTGATATGTTTTACATTTATTTTATTCCAATTTTTTTAAAATTACAATAATTGTTACTGTTAGGTCTCAGATGTTTAAAAAGTCCTTACACGGTTGATGTAACTTCTAGGGTTCGCTTTTTTGCTTATGCAATATCTATTTTGGTAAATGCAGTAACTTCATTTGGATTTTTCTTTGTTACTTTCTTTCTATTTATAAAGAATCCATTTTCCGACATATTATTTATTATTTATATTTTTAAAAAAAAAACTCTATTACGAATGTTCAGGATATTTACTGAAACCAATGGTCTGCATTTTAAGACTGTGTTTTAGAAACATCTACAGCTAATTTTTCTGCCACTGCTGTGATAAGTATGAACTTCTCTGATACCTAATTATCCGTCTCGAGTACTTCGATTTATTGTACAGGAAAATCGATCATTGTTTGACCTTTGACCTGCTCTAGATAAAAGTTTATTTCTTTAATGATGGGTTTACTGTTTAGGTAAAGACAACAACAAAAACAAACAAACAAACAAAAAAACTATTCTATTCAATGTATACCCCATCGAAACGTCATACCTACTAATGAAGGACATTTTAATCAATAACTCTTTTTAAAAATCCATTCCAAGGTTAGACCAAGTACACGGGCATGTGTGTTAAATAAAAAAAAATCAAATTGTTATAGAAAACGAGCTAATATTTAAGCATTTTTAATTGCTCAAATCTAAGACATTATTTTCTTGACTATAATTTGACCTTTGTTGTAGGTGCATATGCTAATATAAATATATCGAGCCTCCATGAGAATATAGATATATTTAAAATATAGAATTTGTGAACTATGAAAATAAAGTCACCCCCCACCCCCAAAGCATTGGGTAGATCAGAGGTCGGAAGCTCGATGCTACAGATCAGAATGCGGCTCTATGAACAAATAAATGACACTGTAAAAAAAAACAAAAAAAACTTAAGATCATTCGGCCCCAAAGTCATTTTTGTAGCAAAATAGATAGTAATACGATAATTCATAAAAATAGCTCTACTCACACAACATGTAGCAGTCCCTAGTATAAGATGCTCTACTCACACAACATGTAACAGTCCCTAGTATAAGAAGCTCTACTCACACAACATGTAGCAGTCCCTAGTATAAGATGCTCTACTCACACAACATGTAACAGTCCCTAGTATAAGAAGCTCTACTCACACAACATGTAGCAGTCCCTAGTATAAGATGCTCTACTCACACAACATGTAGCAGTCCCTAGTATAAGATGCTCTACTCACACAACATGTAGCAGTCCCTAGTATAAGATGCTCTACTCACACAACATGTAGCAGTCCCTAGTATAAGATGCTCTACTCACACAACATGTAACAGTCCCTAGTATAAGAAGCTCTACTCACACAACATGTAGCAGTCCCTAGTATAAGATGCTCTACTCACACAACATGTAGCAGTCCCTAGTATAAGATGCTCTACTCACACAACATGTAGCAGTCCCTAGTATAAGAAGCTCTACTCACACCACATGTAGCAGTCCCTAGTATAAGATGCTCTACTCACACAACATGTAGCAGTCCCTAGTATAAGAATCTCTACTCACACAACATGTAACAGTCCCTAGTATAAGAAGCTCTACTCACACAACATGTAACAGTCCCTAGTATAAGAAGCTCTACTCACACCACATGTAGCAGTCCCTAGTATAAGAAGCTCTACTCACACCACATGTAGCAGTCCCTAGTATAAGATGATAACTCGCACTGGGTGGTGTATTGAGGGATGATGTTTAGCATTATGTTTAAGCTCAGACTATTGAACCCGTGAAGTCTTAATCTCCTACAAGGGGCCAGAGCTTTACTCCTTTTCCTTAAAATTGCTTTGTCATCGGCTTAAGGTACATACTTAAGATTTTGTATGCATAGAGTGCTTGTTGTCTGTTGATCTTGTGTTTTCATTCAAAATGTATTTGCGATTATTCCTTGGATTTTAATATGTATGATTCGTATAACTGTCTCTAGTATTAGTTAAGTATTATTTAAGACAGTGGGTCTCCTTGTCTTAGACCTACATACTCTCACGTTTACTCATATAACTGTATTTTAAAATTGTCAACACTTAAACATGTGTCCAATTATTGATCTTAATGAAACAGTTTTAATTAAAAAAAACTAACAGTTGAGGCCATTAAATGTCCAAGTGATAACTGGGAAGAATTTGATAATATGTGCTACACCATCTTTGAGGTCCAGGTATCCTGGTATCATTGTAAGGTTGGTAATTAAATATTAACTTTAATGATTTACTATTGTTTTAAACGTACATTTAGCGAAAAATAAATGTGTTATGTAGAAAAATCGTTTTTTTTTTGTTTTTGCCAAAATCAGTTCAAATTTATTGAGACAAGAATCGAAGTGTTTTATTCATATAGGTTACCAATATCAAAATATAATTAATTAATAGTATTTTATCAGATTTAAACCAGCGCCTTTTTGTTGATTAACAAAAACAAAAGCGATCAAACACAATATCTAAATACAATATCTAAATACAATATCTAAACATAATATCTAAATACAATACAAATATAAAATACGTTGATTTTTCTATTTTTTTTATTTTACTTTCATTCATCTCATAAAATAATTTTCTAATAGAATTGTGTCTCACCATTAGAAAGACTGCTCCGTAGAAAGTTAGAAAATAGTAGTTCCCAATCTTGTCCACAGTATCAGCCCAGAAACCAAGAAATGCTCGTCACATCTGAATCGGTCAAAAACTATAAGTCCATGACGTCATTCAATTGTCAAATTATGATTAAAGTTGCAAAGCGCTACTAACGGTTACCGTACTTAACAATTGAACTGCTCGGTTTAGTGTGTGTTCATATTATTCTTATCAGTGTTGTGCTTATTTCCAGGATTACTGTTCAGACAGACGTCTCCGCATGGCGAGGTTCAACAACGTTACTGCCGCCATCCGTAGATTGTCAGGCTCACATTTATTTATGAATCGACTGCAAGGTAAGGAGATAAATGGAACAAGTGGTAAGAAATCTTGTCTGACCTCCGTAGACGGTTCACGATAAATAAAAGGTCTTGCAAGAAGTAGGGTCAGCTTTGGGTCTCTCTTAGAGAAATGTAATCATAATTTTGCAAAACTTGGTACGCTTATGAGATATCCTATACAAATTAAATTATACTTTTAAGACTTAGGGTAGGTTGAAGGTCCCTCGTATTTAAATTTAAAAAATACTTGACAGACTTAGGGTAGGCTGAGAGTCTCTACTAGAGATATTGTTTCTGCGTTTACGAAATAACGGTTGCATTAAACGACAATAAATTGAAAGAAAGCAAGCATGATCTCATACGATTGTGCTTCTTTCCCCAACCACACCATCTCACATACCACTGGAACATATCACTATATCTTTTTGATTAAGGGATAAGGAGTGAACTACTCATCGACGCTAAGCAGTGGTTCTGTGCCACAGCAGGACATATTCAAGCCGTGGCTCTGTTCCACAGTAGCACATATTTAAGCCTTGGTTCTGTGCCACAGCAGGACATATTTAAGCCGTGGTTTTGTGCCACAGCAGGACATATTCAAGCCGTGGCTCTGTTCCACGGTAGGACATATTTAAGCCTTGGTTCTGTGCCACAGCAGGACATATTTAAGCCGTTTCTCTGTTCCACAGTAGGACATATTTAAGCTGTGGTTCTGCGCCACAGCAGTACATATTTAAGCCGTAGTACTGTGCAAGAGTAGGACATATTTAAGCCGTGGTTCACTGCCACAGCAGTACATATTTAATGCCGTGTCTCTGCGCCACAGCAGTACATATTTAAGCCGTGGCTCTGCGCCACAGCAGGACAGCTTTGAGCTGTGGTTCTGCGCCACAGCAGTACATATTTAAGCCATGGTTCTGCGACAGAGCAGGACAGATTTAAGCCGTGGTTCTGCGCGACAGCAGGACAGCTTTGAGCCGTTGTTCTGCGCCACAGTATGCAATATTTACCAGTTGGAGAACCCTCATAAGACTTTTGAATGTAAGACTAATTCAGCTTTTGAAACCAAGATAAAATTAAAATAATAAATTATCTGTATGGGGGGGGGGGGGGGGTTATATTCGATTTGTATTGCAATAAGATTGTTTCTTAATGACAATGTACACAAATAAACTTTAATTATGCGAGAAAAGTGGTAAATTATGTCGGACTCAACTAATGTGTAGAGAGGAATTGATCATTTATGTCACATTAAACTAATGTGTAGAGAGGAATTGATTATTTGTGTCGTAATAAACTAATGTGTAGAGAGGAATTGTTTATTTATGTCACATTAAACTAATGTGTACAAAGAAATTGATTATTTATATCCGATTCAACTGGTGTGTGGCACACTGTGTGTACAATGCTTTACTAAACACTATTATTGTAAAAAATTTCTTTTTTTTCTCTCCCTTAACTTTACACCAGGTTATAAAAGTGCCTGGACTGGGGGCACAGACGCTGGAAATGAGGGTGTGCACAAATGGCATGACAACAAAGCAGAAGTTGGCAGTGACGGTTGGATGACGCAGAAATCAGTGTTCGGTGTGGATTGTGTGGCATATACGTCAAATCAACTTTCCGAGTATCCATGTTCCGGGTTGGCACAGTGCATGTGCATGTCTAGCGGTGGGTACCTGCGTTAATATGTGCATGTCTAGCGGTAGATACTTGCTTTAATATGTGCATTGCTGCCGGTAGACTATTGCTTTAATATGTGCATTGCTGTTTGCTCCTAGGCAGTTTGCAAGGCAATCGGGAATAACCCTAGCTCGGCCACTGTCTGGGCGAAACCACGATTTTAAATGTATTCCGTAATTTTAATGTTATGTCATAATGTTCCTTGCGTGCCGTAATGTTACATGTATGCCTCAATATGACCATTATGCTTTAACGTTACACGTATGCCACAATGTTACTTCCATAACGAGGAATCGTGAGAATTGGGCTTGGTAACAGTTACAATAAGATTTCATTGCCAGACATTACGACAAAAATACTTCAGGCATTCCAGCGACACTCTCAAAGTTACGTGAATTCTTCCTAAGCGGTTAATCCCATTTTTATGGAGAATTTCCGTTTTGTTGTCAATGGAGCTAGTTTTGAAGATGTTTTTTTTCTAAAGTAAGTTGTTACCAGAAAAATCACAAAGACAAGACATATAATTTCTCTGAACTGCAAACTGCGTTTGCATTTGAACGGATGGCGCCCCCTGCCATAACCGGAAGTGTCAAAGGTTGCGTCTCGCTGATGGGGCGGACGAATCCAGTTATCAGGGTCACTCGCCGTTTCATCCAAAAAGAAACTGACTTTAAGTCTGTGCTGGAAATGGTGGTGAAAGTCGTTAATCATATGAATCTGAGACTTCTATAATATCGCCAGATCATCGTAATCCATAGAAGCAGACGATGTAACACTCATCCAACACACAGACGCACTAAGGCTGTTTCGCAGTAAAGTTAATTCTGTCTATACGAGCTGATAGAGGAGATGCTGATGTTACGAGTTGATTGAAGAGATATTGATGTTACGGGCTGATAGATGAGATGCCGGTGTTGTGGGCTGAAAGTTGAGATGCCGACGTTATGGACTGAAAGTTGAGATGCCGATGTTGTGTGCTAAAAGATGAGATGCCGATGTTATGGGCTGAAAGATGAGATGCCGATGTTATGGGCTGAAAGAGGAGATGCCGATGTTATGGGCTGAAAGAGGAGATGCCGATGTTATGGGCTGAAAGAGGAGATGCCGATGTTATGGGCTGAAAGAGGATATAAGCTGAAAGAGGAGAAGCTGAAGTTATTGATATATTGATTTTACCAACTGATAGAGAAGATATTGATTTTACCAACTGATAGACGAGATATTGATGTTACCAACCGATAGAGAAGATATTGATGTTATAAGATGATAAAAGAGATATTGATGTGTTATTTCATTACTGTGTATTATTTATTACTAATAAATGAAATTTGCTATCAATTTTTTTTTCACAATTCATCACAGAATAATTAGTGAAGACCTAACAGCAGAGTAAAGAATCAATTACATATTATATGCATTTTTTTTATATGCAAAATTTAGGAGCTGTCAAGACAATTGATTGATATTCAAGAATTTATACAAATAAATATTCAGTAGCTAAAATACCTCAAAGAAAGAAAAAATAAATAAATGAAATCATACAAGCTAAATGTTACTTTACCTATAGCTGAGACCACCCGAGGCTGTCAATAATTGAACCGACCACTTATGTTACAAAAAAATCTGCAGTTGACCAAAAATTCGACGTTATAATAATATATAAAGATTAGGAAAGTGCTGCCCGAGATGGGCCGCCCCTTTCGCATTCATTTGTACACAATGCCCTCAGTCTACACTCTTTGATGAAGAACGTTTCCTTTTAAATATTTCAAGTCATTCGTTAACAAATGATACTCTTAACACCATCATTTTAGCCACTAATACCATTTATACAAAAAGTTGCTTAAACTATATTGTTCCAATTAAATTTCATCTGTCTTTTTCTATTTCAGATATGAGTGACGGACCAACCGTCAATTACATTATATCTTCCTGGGGAAACATGAAGCTGCCACTTAAGCAAACTTTTATAATAACTACTAACTCATCCCTTCCTCTAGAGGTTAGTATGCACTCATCACTTCCATTCAAAGGTTAGTGCCAAAATATCACTTCACTGCAGAGGCTACTATCAACGTATTCTATAACTCCAGAGATCAGTACAAACATATCTCTTTAGAGGTTAGTACCAACATATCACTTCCTTCCAGAGTTTAATACCAATATATCTCTTTCCTCCAGAGGTTAGTAACAAATTAGTAAAAAAGTATCACTTTCCTTCGTACGTTAATATCAACATATCATCTTCCTCCATAGGTTAGTACCAAAATATCCCTTCCCTCCAGAGGTTAGTACCAAATTATCACTTACCTCCGTAGATTAGTATAAACATATCTCCTTCCTCCAAAGGTTAGTACCAAAGCATCACTTCCCTAAAGAGTGTAGTGGCATTTCTCTCAAGATATTATCACACACAAATCCCTTTCCTATAAAGAAGAGTTTCTCAACCGGTGCTCCGTACTTATCTAAGTCTCCGCACTTATTTGGGTCTCCGCACTTCTCTGGGTCTCCGCACTTCTCTGGGTCTCCGCACTTCTATGGGTCTCCGCACTTCTCTGGGTCTCCACACTTCTTTGAGCTTTCGCAGTTGCTTATAGAACTTCCGCGAGTTGTGCTGCTCAAGTTTAAATACCTCATGTTTTAAGAGCCATCCTAGCTTCCGTATTTGCTCTAATGACAAGTTTAAAACATCACGTATAGGAAGATGTACCCTATCCGTGGTATGTTTCCCTATTGGCAAGTCAAAAAAATGTTGAATAAAATAACATTAATTAATTCAAAGAAATTAAAAGAAACAAAGAATTACAGGCAATGTGAAAATTAATGTAATGAAGTTTATAAATATAATATTAGTTACATAGTAACATATAACGTTATTTTGATATAAACATAAATTAATCTTAGTCAAACACTTTAAGCTTCAGTTTGTATTGCGTGCCCATGTCAGACGTAAAATTAAAAATGTTGTATCCAATGGACAAGTGGGATTGCCGTTAAATTAAATGTTTAAAAATTGTATCAAATGGAAAAGTGTGATTGTCGTTAAATTAAAAGTTTAAAAATTGTATCAAATGGAAAAGTGTGATTGCCCTTGTTAAAACTTGAAACATTTTGGTATAAAAATGTCGATTTTCTGAAAAAAGGTACATGTATATATCTTTAAGCGAAATAAGAAAACTATTTAGCGTCTGTACACATTGTAAAACTATGTTAAACGTCAGTACGCATTGTACAAATCAACTATGTTAAGTGTCAGTGCACATTGTCAAACTATGTTAAGTGTCAGTGCACATTGTCAAACTATGTTAAGCATCTAAGCACATTGTCAAACTATGCACTCTTGTTTCAATAGGTGGCACTGAGCATTTACAAACACAACGTTCGGGAGAAGACAACTTATGAAATGTTGAGCAGATCTGGAGAAACAAGGATGAGAATGGAAGGGGGACCTGAAAGTCTGTAAGTAAAAAACGATTCTTGTTGTCTCTGAGTCTTGTAGAAGGAGGTCTGAACCGGGTGCAGATTTATTATTTTTTTCTGAATTTGAATGAAAATAAAATGTATACGCAAAGAAGCCCCATTTTAACCGTCCCACTTTCCCCCACCTTTTGCACCCATACATGCATGGACAGCCCACCCATTTTCTTTGTTGTTACAAATGACATTATCCACATTAATCCAATCCACGAAAAACAATATATAAATCATTTTATTTATATGCATTCAAGACATCACAGTAATTCGCCTGAAATGGGTCACGTGGGTTTCTGTGGGTCACTTGGGTTTCTCCTCTATCTGCGTGACATAACCAGGTTGACTTAATGTGGGTCACTTGGGTTTCTCCTCTATCTGCGTGACATAACAAGGTTGACTTAATGTGGGTCACTTGGGTTTCTCCTCTATCTGCGTGACACAACCAGGTTGACTTAATGTGGGTCACTTGGGTTTCTCCTCTATCTGCGTGACATAACCAGGTTGACTTAATGTGGGTCACTTGGGTTTCTCCTCTATCTGCGTGACATAACCAGGTTGACTTAATGTAGGTCACTTGGGTTTCTCCTCTATCTGCGTGACATAACCAGGTTGACTTAATGTGGGTCACTTGGGTTTCTCCTCTATCTGGGTGACACAACCAGGTTGACTTAATGTGGGTCACTTTGGTTTCTCCTCTATCTGCGTGACATAACCAGGTTGACTTAATGTGGGTCACTTGGGTTTCTCCTCTATCTGCGTGACATAACCAGGTTGACTTAATGTGGGTCACTTGGGTTTCTCCTCTATCTGTGTGACATAATCAGGTTGACTTAATGTGGGTCACTTGGGTTTCTCCTCTATCTGCGTGCCATAACCAGGTTGACTTAATGTGGGTCACTTGGGTTTCTCCTCTATCTGCGTGACATAACCAGGTTGACTTAATGTGGGTCATATGGGTTTCTCCTCTATCTGCGTGACATAACCAGGTTGACTTAATGTGGGTCACCTGGGTTTCTCCTCTATCTGCGTGACATAACCAGGTTGACTTAATGTGGGTCACTTGGGTTTCTCCTCTATCTGCGTGGCATAACCAGGTTGACTTAATGTGGGTCACTTGGGTTTCTCCTCTATCTGCGTGACACAACCAGGTTGACTTAATGTGGGTCATATGGGTTTCTCCTCTATCTGCGTGACATAACCAGGTTGACTTAATGTGGTTCACTTGGGTTTCTCCTCTATCTGCGTGACACAACCAGGTTGACTTAATGTGGGTCATATGGGTTTTTCCTCTATCTGCGTGACATAACCAGGTTGACTTAATGTGGGTCATATGGGTGTTTCCTCTATCTGCGTGACATAACCAGGTTGACTTAATGTGGGTCATATGGGTTTTTCCTCTATCTGCGTGACACAACCATGTTGACTTAATGTGGGTCATATGGGTTTTTCCTCTATCTGCGTGACATAACCAGGTTGACTTAATGTGGGTCATATGGGTTTTTCCTCTATCTGCGTGACATAAACTTGTTGCCTGAATGTGGGTCATGTTGGTTTCTCCTCAATCTGCGTAGCATAACCAGGTTTTCTAAATGTGGGTCATGTGGGTTTCTTCTATATCTGGATGACATCACCAGATTGCCTAAATTTGGGTCATTTGGGTTTCTCCTCTATCTGTGTGACATAAACAGGTTGCCTAAATGTGGGTTATGTGGGTTTCTCCTCAATCTGTATGACATAACAGGTTGCCTAAATGTGCGCTACGACGCATTTAAAAGAAAAACTTTTCAATCGTTCCTAACAATAGATCTCATGATTAAATGAAACGAATTCATTGGTGAAAGATAGCGTCTAAGATTTGCTAATTAAACACTTAGACCTTTAGGACAAAAAAAAGCTTATTATTCTTTTAGAAGACAGCAACCAACAAAAGATAATTATACTTTTTTTGTTTTAATATATTTCATAACATAGGCCTCCTCAAACAGAAGAGTATCCCTGTTATCGTCTTGCTGGGAATGGTTACTTCCAAGTTGTTGTGGCTTTTGTGGATGATGAGACGACATTTTCTGTGCTGACGGCATACCCAACAAGTTCTTGGGGAACTACATACTATATTTATAGCATAAAGTAATATATGTGAAATCTATTAATCTATCTATCTATCTATCTATCTATCTATCTATCTCTCTATCTATCTATCTATCTATCTATCTATCTATCTATCTATCTATCTATCTATCTATCTATCTATCTATCTATCTATCTATCTATCTATCTATCTATCTATCTATCTATATATCTATCTATCTATCTATCATCTATCTATCTATCTATCTATCTATCTATCTATCTATCTATCTATCTATCTATCTATCTATCTATCTATCTATCTATCTATATATATATCTATCTATATATCTATCTATCTATTTATCTATCTATCTAAATATATATAAATATCCATAAATCTACCTATTTTTCTATCTTTCTATCGATCCCTATATCTATCTATCTATCTATCTATCTATCTATTTATCTATCTATCTATCTATCTATCTATCTATCTATCTATCTATCTATCTATCTATCTATCTATCTATCTATCTATCTATCTATCTATCTATCTATCTATCTATCTATCTATCTATCTATCTATCTATCTATCTATCTATCTATCTATCTATCTATCTATCTATCTATCTATCTATCTATCTATCTATCTATCTATCTATCTATCTATCTATCTATCTATCTATCTATCTATCTATCTATCTATCTATCTATCTATCTATCTATCTATCTATCTATCTATCTATCTATCTGTCTATCTATATATCCAATCTTTATAGCAAATCTTTATTTATGTCTTACGATTAATCCTCTATACGTCTTTCCGTTCATCATTCAATGAGTCCATCTATCCATACATTCATCCAACCATCTATCCATCTATCCGAGTATCACTCGATTCCTACATAAGCATACAAAAAGAAAAAAAAATGCCATAGAATTAGACAACTGAATAAACGTATCCCTAGATTGAATGACATAATAGTGAGCTGATTTGTTCAAATATTTTAGTGTTTCAATTTCCGTTTTAATTCGTGTAACCATAGTGATTAAATTTGTTGAAACTTAGTTTTTCGTCCAGCTGTCTGACTCTTTGTCTCCCCGCCAGCTTACCTGTCAGTCAGTCAGTCTGTTTAAGACAATAGAATGCACATCTGTTAGACGTCTGTTGAATTTTTTTTTTGTAATGACCTTGAACATGTTCTTGCACCCGCTTTTCAAATTGGTATCACATTCGCGATTACTTGCGTATGACCAAAGATAATGCTTAATTATGAAGGATGCATCCTTCATCAAGAGGTAAATATCCATCTTCAACTGTGCAAAATATCTTAATTTTTACTACTAGGAATACGTGCTGACTCGAGCTATGCACCTATGATAAACAGGCACACGTGTTCGATCTGCGGGAGTTTCTTCGCTGTTATTGTGGCGTATTCTGTATCTTTGCACAAAACATTTTTGGTTTCATTTGTGCGTCCTTTAAAAAAAGAAAAAAATCATGTATTAATTTTTTGAAACCATTATTATAAACACTTCTTTTTTTCCAAAGATCTTGTTAATATAAATTTATATATATATATATATCTACCATTTCTTTATTTTAGTCGCAATGGTAAGTTTGCTGTCCTTACAAGTGTGCCCACAGAAGTCAAAATAGCTCTGAAATTGTTTCCTGATGACGTCGCAATTACATATAAGGATGTTAGCTACAGGTCTGGCAGCGTCCTGCAGTATTTAACTTATGGGTAATATATTTCATCTTAAGTTGACGTTGTTTGCTATGAGGTTAACCTTTATTTCCTTTTTTTCTTTCTTTTTACTTCCCAACATTTGTTGCTGCCAGGAAGAATATAATCAAAATGTTGAAGACACTTTTCTAAATAGATTCAAAGGAATATCTTATTTTTTTGTTTTTGTGTTATTTTAATTGATGACAACACCGATAAATTCAACTCTGGAGATATCTTTCACTTTCAGACACACCAGCGTGCACACCAGCGTACACACCAGCGTACACACCAGCGTACACACCAATGAATATAAACTCCTGCTTAAGATACTTTGTATAACGATGGCATGTATTTTTCCGTCAACAGAGTACATTGTCTTGTTGTGACCAATTGCTGTGATCGAAACCTTGTATCCATGGCGAGTGAGTTTCGTGTATTTGAGAATTACTTGCAATCTAATCTTCTGCATTGATGTTCAAGTTGTAATGCATTGTCTTCATTTTAATTTGAACCTTTTTTTAAAAATTCAATTTTTTAAAGAAAAAAATGCACATTTCCTCTGAAGAAATATATTTTGCTAACAGAAAATTTCATTTCTGAAAAGAAAAATCGCGATGGCAATGTGCTAAATACAACACAAATATTTCAAATACACAAGACTCACACCAGTATCACATACAAGTCTCACCAGTAGCTGTATTACATTATAGTGTTTCAACTCTAACTTCATCAAATACAACTCTTTCATCACTAGCTGTACCGCCTTCAGCAGTCTTACAATGCCAGTATCACCTAAAACCTACGCATCACTATTTGTATCATCAACAACAATATTACTACTACTTACTTGAATCACCCGCAACAGTCTCAACACTAACTGTGCCATCTAATATAGTTTCACCTCTAACTTATCAACTAAAATGGTATCATTCCTATATATCCATATCCAACAAACGTCTAAACCACTGCCTGAACACACCGAAGGGTCTCAACACTTACTGTATCACCACCACTCAGTACTACTTAACTAACCTACGGCCACAATATCACTTGTGAGAGTTATTTTAATAAAATATAACATAATATTAAGATAATATTAACGTTAATAGACATCTCCCGACTTCATCAATTTTTATCGTTATAACTGCATTGTGAGTGAAAGTCTAAACAAATGCATTTGTAGTAAAAATATTTATTTATGAAATCTTAAAATATTTTCATAAACAAAACACATGTTAATTAATGCTAAACTATTTTCAGATACAAAGGTCTCCGGCAACAATCCAGTGGGTGTCATTGTGGGTAGTTGCCCGATACTTTCAAAAACAAATTGCAAAGGAGACCAAAAAAAGACACTAGGCGATGGCAGCATAGGTCAGTGTATAGTTGTGTGTGGCAAGTTGACGATGGCAGTATAGGTCAATGTAAAGTTTTGTGTGGCAAGTTGATGATGGCAATATAGGTCAGTGTATAGTTTTGTATGGCAAGTGGACGATGGCAATATAGGTCAGTGTATAGTTGTGTGTGGCTAGTGGGCGATGGCAGTATAGGTCAGTGTACTGTTGTGTGTGGCGAATAGACGAGATCAGCATAGGTCAGTGTATAGTTGTGTGTGGCAAGTGGGCGATGGCAGCATAGGTCAGTGTATAGTTTTGTGTGGCTAGTGGACGATGGCAGCATAGGTCAGTGTATAGTTGTGTGTGGCAAGTGGGCGATGGCAGCATATGTCAGTGTATAGTTTTGTGTGGCAAGTGGACGATGGCAATATAGGTCAGTGTATAGTTTTGTATGGCAAGTGGACGATGGCAGTATAGGTCAGTGTACTTTTGTGTGTGGCGAATGGACGAGATCAGCATAGGTCAGTGTATAGTTGTGTGTGGCAAGTGGGCGATGGCAGTATAGGTCAGTGTATAGTTTTGTGTGGCTAGTGGACGATGGCAGCATAGGTCAGTGTATAGTTTTGTGTGGCTAGTGGACGATCGCAGCATAGGTCAGTGTATAGCTTTGTGTGGCTAGTGGGCGATGGCAGTATAGGTCAGTGTACTGTTGTGTGTGGCGAATGGACGAGATCAGCATAGGTCAGTGTATAGTTGTGTGTGGCAAGTGGGCGATGGCAGTATAGGTCAGTGTATAGTTTTGTGAGGCTAGTGGACGATGGCAGCATAGGTCAGTGTATAATTGTGTGTGGCAAGTGGGCGATGGCAGTATAGGTCAGTGTTAAGTTTTGTGTGGCCAAAAATTTTGTCTTTGTGCGTACCGGCGTTGAAAGTAAAGTGAATGATTCTTAATTGGTTTTTAAAGATTTTGGAACAAAACAACTTTTTAAAATGTTCAACACAAAAATGAAATGTATACAATATGATTTCAACAAAAACACATTAGCAACATTTGCTCAATTTTGTAATCCTTCATATAAACATCTAGTTTTTTCTTGTGTTTGTCGCAAACTATTCGTAAGCTTCAATGTCTTATTGCGCGTCACTCTATCGAGATGAAATTTAGCAAAGATTCTCTTTCTTTATTACAAAAAATTATTTATTGTTTTCTAACCCGACCTCAACACTACGACATCAGTTTCAACGCTTCCAGATGGCACTGATTTTTGATATAGTATTCCAGAGACTTTTCTAAACGGGTATTCTTTTAATTGTCTCGAGTGCTTTTTTTTGGGGGGAGGGTGGGGGAGTCATAGTTTATCTTGTTTTACGGAAGTAATAAATTCGCTGTGGAAAATCGAATGTGCCATTTCAATATAAATGTATTTAAGGGACGCAAAACAAATTTATGGTTGCTAATCTTAAGGGTATTAATTGGGATTCTTATAAAGTGTGTTACTTGAATGGATGTTTAGTCAAATTGTCAGCCCCCAACCACAAAATTATTTTATGAATAGCTCCATTGTTGGTGTTAATTTCTCGCAACATCTTCGGAATGGTAATTGACCCACTCCCCGTCATGCATCCATATAGATCTCGGCAATCTTGCCAAAAATAATACATTTTGTTCGATTGACTACCCCACCCTCAACCCAACCGCAACTATTAAATGTTCCTGTTTTACAAGTGGAAGAAAACTTGACGCAATAACTTCTAAAGACCTGCAGCAATCGCTAAGTCGCACAAGATCTGTAGCCATCGCTAAGTCACACAAGATCTATAGCCATCGCTATGTCGCGCAAGATCTATAGCCATCGCTTAGTCACGCAAGATCTATAGCCATCGCTAAGTCCCGCAAGATCTATAGCCATCGCTAAGTCGCGCAAGATCTATAGCCATCGCTAAGTCGCGCAAGATCTATAGCCATCGCTAAGTCGCACAATATCTGTAGCCATCGCTAAGTCGCGCAAGATCTATAGCCATCGCTAAGTCGTGCAAGATCTATAGCCATCGCTAAGTCGCACAAGATCTATAGCCATCGCTAGATCGCGCAAAAACTGAAATTTAAATGATTTGTAAAATAAAAAAAATAATTTAGCTGTTTCTTAAGTTACATCTGTGTGAATGTAATATGTAAATTCATTCTAAAGGTTTTGTGTGTAATAATTCATGTCGTTTTAAAGCTATAGTAATAATTCAAGCGTTTCTATAGCTTTGTGTATGTCATAAATGATGACCATCTATAGCTGAGAGTATTTAAAAAAGCATGTCCTTCTATGGCGGTATGCAACATACCATGTCTTTTTATAGCTCAGTGTATTTAATAAAACATGTATTCCTTCATCTGTGTGTTTGCAATAAATAATGCACATTTATAGCCGCGTGTTTTTCATAAATCATGAACATCTATTGTTGTGTTTATGTATTAAATTATGCCCATCTATAGTTGTGGGTTTGTAATAAATGATTTATTTCTATAGATGTGTGTATATGTTCTAAAGTATATCGATCTATATATGTGTGTTTGCAATAAAATATGTCCTTCTATAAACCGGATGTACCTTAAAAACGATGCCAAAATAATTAACTCCTTCATTGCTGCATGTGTCCGACTCAATTTTCTGATTTTTTTCTTCATTTCTATTCCCCAGAAATGATGACACCGGATGTTTTCTACGGTCACGAGTTCATTTCTCCTGGTGTTATTGCAGAAACAATTACTCCCCATCTCACGGTCATTGCGACCTCAGATAACACTAATCTTGTCTACGCCCAGACTCCAACACATAATATAACAATAGTGATAGATAAGGCTGGTGTCTTGCAGGAACGTGTAAGTTATAAAAATATCAAGTATATCAGAAATTATTTCTATGACCACGTGTGTTTGTGAATATACAGGTTTCGTGTGCTTTTATTTTTTTATAACACCTGTGTTAGGGTGACACACTTGTGATATGATGACACACGTGTGTTATGGTGACATACTTGTCATACGATGACACAATTTTAATACGATGACACGCTGGTGTTACGATGAAAAATTGTGATATGATGACACACTTGTGTTGCGATGACATATTTGTGTTACTATGACACAATTGTGTTACGATGACAAGCTTTTGTAACGATAACACACTAATGCTACCACGCAAACCTTGTGTAAATATGACACACGTTTGTTTTGATGACACAAATTTTGGTTATAGTTTCACACTTGACTCATGATGACACACCTGTAAAATAATGACACACTTTCGATACGATGACACTTTTAAATAAAATTTCACAATTTGTTACTTTGACACACTTGTGTCACGATGACATACGAGTGACACACTTGCCACATTTAAAGACCGAAGCTGCGCATCATCAGCCGAGATATTGAGTTCTGCGCACCATCTGTCGAGACAGAGCTCGGCGCACCACTTGTCGAGATATAGGGCTCTGCTCAAAACCTGCAAAATGCATAAAAAAAGTTTGGCTCCCAAGGCTATACACATTTCAAAAACTCAAAAGAAAATTGATTCCAGTGTTGTGGGCTGATATCATTCAAATGTAACGAACTCGTGAGAAGTACGAATAAGGCGTTTAAAAACTATTCTTCTGCTTAATTTATAAAACCATTTTAATATATATATATATATATTATATATATATATATATAGTTGTAATACTCTTTCAGATTATGAATGTGCACCAACCGTTTCTGCTAACGAGTTCCAGGTCCGTTGGTGTAGTGTTAACACTAATGTTCCGTTGTTACAATCGAAGTTTTTCTGCAGCGACTGCCTTCCTCCATCCTACGTCACTATTCGTGGATAGCTACTTCCTGACGTAAGCTTGAATATGTTCACATTTAAAAAAAAAATGATTTGGAAAGATATATTTAGAAAACTAAGAAAACAGTCACATCTATGCAAGCTTATTTAATCTGCTGAATCTAGTTTAACGGATATATTATAGGATTGAAACTATAACAATCTCAACAGTCATACATTATAATTTTTTTTTAAATTGAAAATATTACACAACTAACAATCATGACCTGTAACGGAGTCATATGAAACTGCAACATCATTAAATGCCATATACTGTAAAAAAACAAAAGACTAATGACATTAATTCCCCAAACAATTTGTTATGTAAATGGTATGTTAATGGAATGGAAATGGAATGGAAATGGAATCTAGGGGTTTATGTGACACTAACGGCAGTAATGCTATTTAACGATCGATGGCTCCATCTCAAGCAAATTATAAACCCTCAGAACCAGTGCGAAGATATTAAATATATCATGATCAGTAATATTTCTTATGTTCACCTTAGGTGCGTAGTATAGTATGATGTTCTCTAATACACTTTAGTGGCGTGTGAGGCATTACATGACCTGCTTTGTGTATAGCCTTAGATGGATCAAGAGTTGTTGCATGTCGATAATCCTATTTAAGTTTAATGAGTTATTACGGACCGTTATAAATGGAGAATTTAATCTCTTATCTTTTGTCTATGGCTCGTTCTAGAAACAGTCCATAATAAAGGACGATACCAAAATTTTAGAATAATAACAAATAAAACGACAATCAAGGCCAGAGCTAATTACAATTAATACATTTTTAATTTGTGAACTTCAATTAAATAATACCAGCAAGAGAAATATTATTACAATTATAAACTTACATATTTGCTGGAATTTGCACTGTATATATAAATACAAAGAGCACAAAATTGTACAACGAGGAAATAGAAAAATCTACACACAACAAAGTATTAAATAATGACACAGCACATCTCGTGGTAAAGGAAAGGAAAATCTCTCTCTCTCGTCATTTAATCTTAGCCCTTTTATACCCAGTTTCAGATGATCATTCTCGAAATGGAATACGCAGTCTTACTGCTTTCCGCATTCTCGAGATCATTCTATCATGTTCGACAGAAACGGACGATAGTAAGCTAAAATGTAAACAAAGTGACATTTGTCTAGCCGCCCCCAACACGGCTTTGACTGAAAAGAGGTCATGCACGTGGAAGACGGGCTAATCGTGAATCAAAACACGTCATCCCTCACAACATAATGTTCTCAAATATGTCTTGAAGTTTGTTTCCTTGTAAGGTTATACTTTTTCGAATTTTCAAAAGTTTTTTGAAATGGTTAACAATCTTTGGTTTGGTGCCAGTAGCCATTGAGGGTTTTAATTTTATGTTTAAATTAATTGTCGGACTAATATATATATATATTATACATATTCCCAAAATTTAATCTGCTAAACGTTCCATCTATCAAAACTTGTGTCGTTAGGGGAGGACAAAAAGAAGGGTTCAAAACACTCAATTAATGTAATTATAATTCAAATTATAACTCACCAAGACCGCCCATTACAAAATCATTTTAAGATATCCCACTACAAGACAATTAGAACAAAAATAATTAATGACTAAAAATCAAACTTTATGACCTGTGAACCCTAACAACAGATATAGAAGCACACAACAACAAAGAGAGAAGCACACAACAACAAAGAGATGATCACACAACAACAAAGAGACGAGCACACAACAACAAAAAGACGAGCACACAACAACTGATAGAGAAGCACACAACAACAAAGAGACGATCACACAACAACAAAGAGACGATCACACAACAACAAAGAGACGAGCACACAACAACAAAGAGACGAGCACACAACAACTGATAGAGAAGCACACAACAACAAAGAGACGAGCACACAACAACTAATAGAGAAGCACACATCAAGCGTCCATAAAATTATATTTAATATTGTAGAGAGTTCAGCCTGGGTGATACATGGGTAAGGGAAACCCACAGCACGTAGGCCGACCAATCATTACGCGCATTCGATTGTCGATCACGCGTATCATATTGTAAACAAACACTCCAAGCACGAGTTGGACAGTGGACAAAAGATAAATAAGGGGTGAGGGGGAGATCCACAGTACGATGGCTGACTGATTAGCACGCTATCAGATGGCAATCTAACGAAGAAGCAAGACTTTGACTGCGACAGCAGATAAATCAAGACATTGGAAGGTAGATCTCAAAGGTAAAGGTGTGAACGGGAAACCCACATTTCGATGGCTGACCAATTACTACGCGCATCGGTGGGAAGCGTTAGGTTAATACATAAGCACAGGGACGTAATCTCTAGAGACTTCCCAAATGATGCGTGAACTTATAAAAGGGGATCTTTAGACAAGAGAAGTGATAGTGCAGCCGGACAGGAGTAGAAGATGTACGTGAGAAGATAATAACAAAAGAGAGAGGAAAAATCGGAGCAGTTAGAGCAGAGTTCCAAGGTCTTGAATGTAAACAGTTTAGCGGATCAAATACAGTGAAAAGCTAACCATCAACGTGTTATTACCTGATGGTTGAAGTGCGAGAGGCAGAGTGAACGAGGTTACCATCCACATAAAGTAGTTCGAGAACGAGAGTAGAACAGGGACGTCAAAGGTGCTCTACAACATACTAGAAGACAACTATGTCCAAAAAAAGAATCAGCGACAGTAGACATACATTTCTGTTACAGCTCACGCCCGTCTTATGTGTGATACATTATAATTAAACGTGCAATTCGGTAGCTCCATTGCCTCCAAAATAATTACCAAAAGCGTCATACTAAACAACTTAGGTGTTAGTATTTGGAAAATACAAAACATGTTAAAATACTCTTTATTTCGCACTTGAATTGCATTTTCAAGAATCATTTAAGCTACACATTTACTATAAACATAATATTTACTTTGTCTTGTGTAGAGACGGGCACAGGTTTTTTACTCCTTACCAAGGCCATTTTGGGACAATGCCTTGCATGTAGGAGTCTATAATGCATCTATCTGTTTCGCAGATTCATAGCACCAAATTTAAATTAAAACTAATACCTTAAAAATGAAAATTATTACGGATCAATCGCTTTTGCGGTATTTTGGCCAGTCACATCCAATGGAGGAATATGCGATTTTCTTTTGCTCACCCTTGGACTTACACAACCTAGAAATTTGTTATAGATTGATGGGTAATTTAGTTAAGTTGATTGTATGAGTTGACTCCCTTAGCATTTAACACGTGCATTCCCATTCGTATGCAACCGAATTTCTATCGAGAGCAATAATTTACCTTTCATAAACATCATGTATTAGTTATAATATAAAGAAATATATAAAGCTGTCTTTCTTATCCCTCTTTATCTCTGAGGAAAAATAGCCTGTCTTTTTTGTCCATCACTTTCTCTGAAGACAAATAAACTGTCTTTTTTTGTCCATCACTTTCTCTGAAGACAAATAAACTGAATTTTGTGTCCATCACACTCTCTGAAGACAAATAAACTGACCTTTTTGTCCATCACTTTCTCTGAGGGCGAATAAGCTGTGTTTCGTGTCTATCTCTATTTCTGGGGCCAAGCAGGCTGTCTGTCATGTCTATCTCTATCTCTGAGTGCTTAAAATCTGTGTTTCTTGTCTATCTCTATCTCTTATGGTGAACACATACAATCTATATACGTTTTCGTGCTGGTCTTCCTAACGACAATGCAAACACACAGAACGCTGGACGCATGACAACTTACATCAAATCAAGTCACATCGTTACTATTCCACGTGGAAACTACACACAAAATTACAGGGCCATACAATAAGTCAGCTAGAAATGGCGGCGGCGTGACCTGCATTTTTTAAGTGGGCGACATATAACATGCACATGCAATACTTTACACGGCATATTTTGTAATACACTCTGTCTGTTTGGTGATGTTACATGCGATAGGGGCGAAGGTATGTTATAGAGTCGAAGTCTTCATCTTGTGCCGGATAACGCAAACTGCTTCACTTAATGCAATGCTCTATTGTTTTACATCAACGTATTGCAGATTCGCTATAAAAGAGCAAGGACCATCAATAACAGATTTTCTCATGCTCTTGGTACCGAGTGATCAAGTAAACAATGTTGAGATTGGAGGTGTCAATGTAGCGGAGTTTAGGTAAAGTATTCAATTGACATTGCCTATTTATTTGATGAATGTTGTTGTCATTGGATGTATCAATGTAGCTGAGTTTAGGAAAAAGTATTGGAATCAGTCATGTGGATCATTGGATTCAGTTATGTAGATCATTGAATTCAGTCGTGTGGATCATTGGATTCAGTCTAGTGGATCATTGGATCAGTCGTGTGGATCATTTGATTCAGTCATGTGGATCACACGTGGATCGTTGGATTCATTCATGTGGATCGTGTTTTATAAATAAATAAAAATAAATGAACATAACTAATGCAAAAAGAAAACAACAGCTTACTTCACAAATTTGGAAAAAAATTAATTTAAAAAATGTTTGAATACGTCTTATTAAGCAACGTTATATATACAGATTGAAGATTCAAATATCATTATGTCAGGGGAGCCGCATCCAGCAACAAACTTAATTTACACGAAATAGTTTAATAAAGAAATACAATGTAAATAATGTATCATAGATAAAATAAATATATCTGATGATATCAGTCCAATGTAACACCTTTCAATTGAATTGATGACACTGTTGTTTTTTTAATAGTTAAATGATGTCACATATTGACATGACGCTGTCTATCTCTCTGTATCTCTAACATTCCTTTTTCCACTCACACTATATTCCTGTATCTCTCTATTTTATTCTCCATACCTCTCTCTTTCTCTCTCTATTTCTCTTTCCTTTGTCTAGCATTATCTCTCTTTCTCTAAATTAACCCTTCCACTTCATCTCTCTCTCTTTAAACTACAACAACCCAACTGAATTTCATCACGACTATGACATGCATAGTAAGTGTATTTACAATTCGCCATTAAGATGTTGGATTACAGCTGTATAGCTTTCCTAAAAAATTCACTTTTAAAACTTGGTTTAATATTCCTTTGCGAAACAAAAACACAACTACGAATGAGATCGCTTACACTACTGTATGCACACCATCTTCGCCACTGTTTCACATCGTTGCTTGGTTATAACAATTGTTTCTACATACGGTACTGTCTTCTTCCTGCACCACTGTTGACATATTCAATTCTTAATAAATTTTGTTTTCCAGTTTCCGTCTTCCCAACCCTTATTTCACATATTATTTTCCTCCTAAAACTTTCTTTACATACAACATAATTATTTTACGCTCATTTTAATATACCAGATGATTTGTTTTATTTTCAATGGACCTTACATGAAGCTAATCCATAGTTGTCAACTTTCATTCAGTCCAAAGTGGGTTCCCGTGACTGGCAAACGGGCAATGAGTTTTACGGTCTTATCCAATCTAAATAGAAAAGCCTTCAGTGTGGCAGCCAATGGACCTTTCCAACTTGGATGCATTATGTTTAGCAAAGTGGAAGACATGCTTGCTATGCATTCACCAAACATTCCAATGGTAAGAAATAAACTTGGCAACATCCACATCGTTTCAAAAGATGTTACAAAATATTTGAGACCATATATTTATTTAACTACTAAGTTAAGCGTTACGCATATTATATACAAATATAATATATATATATATGACGGTGCCACCTCAGAAGCTTTTCCAATAAATAGTGGAGTAAAGCAAGGCTGCGTGCTAGCGCCTACTTTATTTGCAATCTTCTTCTCCATCTTACTCCAATATGCCTTCAAGAACAACAGCGAGGGGATGTACATCCACACTAGAGCTGATGCGAGATTATTCAACATTGCGCGCCTTAGAGCTAAAACAAAAATAAGAAAGGTCATGCTACGCGAGCTCTTATATGCAGATGACGCCGCTTTAGTATCTCACTCAGCAGATGGCCTGCAGAGCCTTGTATCCAGCTTATCCGCTGCCTGCAAAGAGTTTGGCATGACCATTAGCTTAAAGAAAACCAACATTATGGCTCAGGACGCTGACTCTCTCCCCACTTTCTCCATCGACGACTGCGACTTGGATGCTGTTGACAGATTCACATATCTAGGGTCGAACATTTCGAGCACCCTCTCAATGGAGGATGAGATAAGTGGTAGGATATGGAAGGCCGCAACTGTCATGGCGAGACTAAAGAAAAGAGTCTGGTCCAATGCCAAACTCACAACAAGAACTAAGCTGCAGGTATACCAGGCCTGCGTACTGAGCGCACTCCTCTATGGATGCGAGTCTTGGACCACATATACCAGGCACGAAAAAAGGCTCAATGGCTTCCCCCTCAGATGCCTGCGCCTTATCCTTGACATCAAATGGCAAGACAAAGTCCCCAACATCGATGTCCTGTCTCAAACAAATATATGCAGCGTCCCAGCCATTTTAATCCAAAGACGCCTCCGCTGGCTTGGGCACGTCAAGCGAATGCAACTTGGTCGCATACCTAAGGACGTGCTGTACAGCGAGCTGACGACAGGGAAAAGGTCAGTTGGACGGCCTCGTCTCAGATACTTAGACATATGCAAAAGAGACATGAAGGCAGCCAACATCAACATCTCAAATTGGGAGGACCTGGCGGAGGATCGATCCACATCGCGGGGTATCGTGAAGGCAGCATCACTACGTGCCGAGGAGCTATACAGGGCGGAAGCAGCTGCAAAGAGAGCGCAGAGAAAGGCCAGAAACACTGCTCCACCGCATTCGTGTGTGGGACATGCAAAAGAGACTGCTACTCGAGGATCGGTCTCACTAGCCACACCAAGAGCTGCAATCAGACAAGATAATCTATCGTCACTCGTAGACGGAAAGATGCCATACAATACATATATTTACAATATATATATATATATATATATATATATATATATATTGTAAATGTTTTCACTTTTAAGTTTTGGTGCTTTAAATAAGCAATGGGTAACAAATGATTTAATCAGTATACAAATAAAACGATACTAAATCTAGATTATATGATAAAAATGTACATTAGGATATGGTGTAAGCTATCCATCAAGCTAAGACATCAACTCCTAATACCTCCCAAAAAGCTTGCCCACTAAGCCCAAGTTATCATTCTGCCAAGCGGCACGCTAAGGTTCTCCCTGTCACAGGATAGTCCCCGCCTGCAGGCAAGGGAAACATTGATTGTCTTCATAAACAAAACATTGACTGCGAGGCCTGGCACCAGGCAACCCTTATTCAAATACTCACATAAGACGCAACAGGTACCTACCATCGCGCTACCGCCCGATATGGCTAAGATTGTGGTTTGGGAAAATGATCGAACGGATGCTAAAAGTACGTCTCTATTTGGTTTTTTGAGTGGATTAAGAGATTACGAAGACCCAAGTCCTCCGGTGGATTCATAAAGTAATCCGTTTTATTCAAATCATTACAAAAGAGATTATAATGTAACATAACAGGGTCGTGGTTTTTGCATGACCTCCATTAAGCATTTGATAAATTTGGCGCACGGGAAAAATATATCAACAGCAGAATCTAGATGTCACTGCATTCTTGTCATAGGGGTCAAAACATTCATATAAGATAGAACGATCGCAACAAGGTTAAGGGATAAGGTATTGATCATGAGCGCAGGAAAGATCAGACTCTGGAAGGGGCCCGCTTTGAGCTGCACGTGTTCCTGACTTGCGTCCTTGATTACTTGATTACAAGAAGAGCGTTAGTCACATGCTGTCATGGTCGTGAATGATTTAGTCACCTGGAGTTCAGGCAGAAAAGTACAGCTACTCGAAACCCGGTTGCAGTAAGACATAAACACAACAGAAGACTAGGCGTCTAGCGTTGGAAGGGTTGTCAACATGAAGTCACAGGGTCATAATAAAAATTTTAACATAAAAAGAAAATAATAAAGGAACAGATATAGCTCAGAGGCCATGTTATTGATAATAACTAATATATACATAATACATTTGAAATAACGAATACATTTTCTGGTATGTTAGAACATAATTATACTTTATTATGACGTTTTCATTTATTTTAAATTTAATTTCTAACTAGCTTAAAAGTCGAAAACTGAAAGTCAGACAAGCGTGTGAAGGTATGTAGACTAGACTTGACAAGACTAGACTAGACTAGACAAGATTAGACTAGACTAGACTAGACTAGACTAGACTAGACTAGACTAAACTAGACTATACTAGACAAGACTTGTGTTTTAGTTAATTAGGCGAACAAGGAGACATTTAAATACTCATGTGAAACAGAGAAACAGAGAGAAATCTCACAATTTAAAAATAAGACATGGAAACAGAGAGAAATCTCACAACATAAGTAAGACAGAGAAACAGAGAGAAATCTCACAAAATAAGTTAGACAGAGAAACAGAGAGAAATCTCACAAAAAATGTTAGACAGAGAAACAGAGAGAAATCAAGATTCGTGTTAAAGACAGAGACAGCTAAAAAACACACACACTTTAAACCTGTGAAAATAGAGTTTGCTAAGCTCGTTACAGTCTAAATATGCCAATTAAACAATAGTAGCGTTTTTTATACTCATCAGTGGTATTTGTAAAAAACGCGTGCTTTGTTTGGGCTACACTCAAATATTTTGTTTTTAAAAAAAACGAGTAGCTTGCCAATGGTTGCAGTCTACGTTTACCACTTTGCGTTGGTTAAAAAATTCATGTTTGTAGTTTATAAACTCAATTTCAGTAAGCTATGTAAGGAGAGTTAAAACAGACTCAATTTAACGTTTTGTTATATAAAATTTATACTTTTCCTTATAATAGTTTCTTCCCCCTCAATTCACGATGACTTCATCCGATCCATATTTACTCTGCCAAACCATGACAACAAAAAAATGATATGAAAGAGGAAATGATATTTACAAACCAAATACACTCCTTATCTCCCCGAAAATAAACACGATTTTCTTTATTTTATTGAATGTACCCAAAACATGCTTCAGTTCTGTGCCCTCATAAAATATTTTTCGTGTGACAACTACGCATTCCCAGAGGTTACTTTAGTACAGTTTCAATGACATAATTTTTAAAAGAAAAATGTTTTACACAATTTTGTAACATAACGATGTTTGAAAAGTTTTACACTGATCATGTCAGCACCGCATGAACCACAAACAAATTTCAAGTAGTTTTGCGTTGAGCGCTCTCTCAGCATTTAATAACATGTTCTTGATTTTCCTTCCACTCAAGATAAACCTCTGATCCAGACTGGTAACTATACTTGTTGCTGTGTACGATTTGAATGTTGAAATATTATATGACGGTACATGTTGTCAGAGATGCAGCCGAGGGGGGGGGGGGGGCATTGCAAACTTGGGGAAGGGTTTTGATTTTAGGGTCTTTCCTTTCCAAACAATAAATCCACAGCTTACCGAAGTGTCGACTTAACATAAAATGGAGAGAACAAATATTAGCTATCATGACATAGAGTAATTTTTTCAGGCATCTCTCGGGGGGGGGGGGGGGGCATTGCGTGTTTTTTATTTCCTCGTACATTACCCAAACATTGTTTTAAAATATATGTATCAGATTTATAATCATATAATCATATATTAGCAAATTTTACTGCTTTAACATTGTTGAAATTTCTGTTTTATATCTTCCTAGAGCCCCCAGATGTTACAATTTGCAGGGTTCTTTCCAACAATATACTATTTAGTTACTGATAGTTATCAAGTGTTTTATATATATAGGTCCCTAGCGTTACGAAGATTAGTGTAATCACTCACACTAACGCTACTATGACACTCTCACTCGCTCTCACATCTATTATTAAAAGACACAGGCAGTTCAGCCTACATATAAATATGTAATTATAAACAAAATAAATGCACACATACGAACATAAGGAAATAATGGTGGATACAACTTAGTTACCAAGACAATGAAACGGTGCAATGCACTGCCGGTCCTCTGGTGATCACGAGTTCTCTCTTCACACACATGTCAAGTCCAAAACACACAATAAACCCTCTGGTCTGCTCTCTCTCGCTGGCCACTGGTCACTCGGCGCGGGACGTAAGGTTTGGAATTTCAACTGGAATATCTCATTAGGAAATGGCGTCAGCGGGCCGTCGAGCTTACGCTCCTAATGCCCTCCCTGGCGTCCACCCACACCCGCCAGCCGCCGGGTGTCCCCGGCGCCGGGCCGTGCGGGAAGACGTCAGAGACCTCCCCGGGCGTTGGACGCCCCCACCAGCGACTGCTCGATCGAGTTCGCTGATGGAGGCCCCCCCCCCGTCCGGAGACGTCTGGTCGACCGAAGACGCTGTGTTTCAAGCGTCCGTAGTCAACTCTCCTAGGGGCCGGGACGGTAAATTAACGTCCTAATATATCCCCCCACCCGTCCCGGGGAAGCATCGGACGCCCTCTAAGAGGGATTCTACAGTGGGTTTCCACCTCGCAACTAATTCGCGAAGTAGCTGGGACGAAACGGTTGCCTAGGAGCAGCTTTCTCAGGGCTGCATATTTAGAATCACCGGCCATAGGCTTCCACCACAGCCTATCGCCTCATATCCCTTAACGGCAACTTGTAATCATGATCAACTACACTCATCGGTGTGTATACACAAGACGACTCCTGGCCTGGTTGAGCCTATATTAGCTAATTTGGTACGGTTGACCTCGTCCTACACTTGACTCGTTCACTATGACGTCAGAGTTAGCCAGCGCTAGCCTTCTGACTATACTCAACTTTACTGCGTTATAAGTTATACTGAGCTGTACTCTTTTCTATGCTCAACTCTATTATATTCAAATCAAATCAAATCTACTCAGTCTACGGCTATTAGACGATACACTAACTATACTCAAGTATACTTATACTTATGTATGTATGTATGTATGTATTTATGTATGTATGTATGTATGGCATCTTTCCGTCTACAAGAGACGATAGATTTATCTTCTCTGGTTGAAGCTCTTTGTGTGGCTAGTGTGCATGTCAGACACACGAATGTGGTTGAGCAGTGTTTTCTGGCCTTTCTCTGCGCTCTCTTTACAGCTGCTTCCGCCCTGTAAAGCTCCTCGGCACGTAGTGATCCTGCCTTCACGATGCCCCGCCATGTGGATCGATCCTCCGCCAGGTCCTCACAATTTGAGATGTTGATGTTGGCTGCCTTCATGTCTCTTTTGCATATGTCTATGTATCTGAGACCAGGCCATCCAACTGACCTTGACCCTCTCGCCAGCTCGCTGTACAGCACGTCCTTAGGTATGCGACCAGGTTGCATTCGCTTGACGTGCCCAAACCAGCGGAGGCGTCTTTGGATTAAAATAGCTGAGACGCTGAACATATGTGTTTTAGACAGGACATCCGTGTTGGGGACTTTTCCCTGCCATTTGATGTCAATGATGCGGCGCAGGCATCTGAGATGGAAGCCATTGAGCCTTTTTTCGTGTCTGGTGTATGTGGTCCAAGACTCACTTCCATAGAGGAGTGTGTTCAGTACGCAGGCCTCGTATACCTGCAGTTTGGTTCTTGTTGTGAGTTTAGCATTGGACCAGACTCTTTTCTTTAATCTCGCCATGACAATTGCGGCCTTCCCTATCCTACCACTTATCTCATCCTCCATTGAGAGGGTGCTTGAAATGTTCGACCCTAGATATGTGAATCTGTCAACATCATCCAAGTCGCAGTCGTCGATGGAGAAAGTGGGGAGAGAGTCAGCGCCCTGAGCCATAATGTTGGTTTTCTTTAAGCTGATGATC
Source organism: Omphiscola glabra (assembly GCA_964017045.1). Lineage (NCBI taxonomy): Eukaryota > Metazoa > Mollusca > Gastropoda > Lymnaeidae > Omphiscola > Omphiscola glabra. The sequence goes on from OZ024811.1 coordinate 23,834,984, forward strand.
AGGCCAAACTCTTTACAGGCATATTTATACTTATACTATATTATAATATACTTGGTATATTGTACTATACTAAACTAAACTGGACTAAACTGGCTGTAAATGAGAATAATGAATATAACACATAAGCTTTAACTAATAACTACAATCCTTTCACGTATTAATAATTATCATAATCTAACTTAGTATTCTAACAGTGTAACTACAATCCTAACATGTCTTACTAAAGTTATAAACATATAAAATTAACAATACTAATATTACTAACCTAGACAAATTATGGACAAACAAACTTTATCAACAATAGTTGCTAGCCAGGCTCTTTTTTTTTCCTTCTTCTTCAGAATCGTCCTCAGTAAATTCGGGATCGTCTCCCGGGAAAAGATTGCATTTTTCTTCTCTCCGGTGTTTTTCCTGTCTGAAGGTCGCTTTTTTGTTCCCCCGTGTATTAGGCGATTTTGCAGCCCCCCGGAGGCTGATTTTCCTGTTGTGTAGGGGATGTTGGGGCTGACGGGATGGCGGTCCCCTTGTCAGCACATCAACATTTTCGGGAGATGATTCTAGCCAGGGTCTGCTTGTTAATTACAGGTGAAGAGAAAGAAGAGTGTGGTGTGCTCTTATTTGTATGTCTATCTTAGCGTCTTGTCTCACATTCTCGCGTGCGTACGCTAACCCTTGTCAGACCTGACGCTCTAGTCAGACGCGTGTGTTGTCTAAGCAATGTCACGGTCATGGTGACCTGGTGAATTTCCATTGTTTATGAATCATTGTTTTTAAAGTAAGTACACTGTGAGGCCCCGCCTAATGGTGTAATATCACGTGGGGTAGCGATGGGGAGATGTGTGAGCCAGTGGGTCTCACACAAGTGAGGACCAGCGGGTCTCAACAAACATATATGTAACAAATTGCAAACTATAGGCATGAATAAGGAATACCCAGAGGAAGTGTCACTGCTGTGGGTAACCACATTCACGTGCATATCCACTGAACTTCGAAAGTGACACACAGCTGTGGACATGGCCTTGAATTCTTCGGTGGGTCATTCACACGCGAGAAAGACCACCATTGCCACGCGTTTGACCTATGAAAAGATCGTGACCCTGACGTCATTGTTCATTTGTGCATGCTAATGAGGAAGGATTTATTGAACCCGCTAAATTTGAATGTATGCTTGTAGCTAGCAGCATTCATTCCTATTTATTTCACAGTTTGCATCTAGTCGTTCTATTAATTGTCCATCGTCGACCCCTTTTCTGTGTTTTTTTGCTACAAGTTTTGCTTCTGACATTTAGTTTCGCTTTCTACGCTGTTCCCCAAATTTGAGACAAATACATCTTTGTTTCTCGGGACCGTATTTTCTAAAATTTCTAAGAACATATTTAAAAACGTTAATCACTCACCAGTCGGCTACAAATAGTATTAGAATTATATCCATATTTAAATTTTTAGAACAATAAAATTAACTTTTAATCATATTTTACTGTTGTAAACTATGGTCGTAGAATTATAAGAATATTTTACATTTTAAAGCTATAGATTCAACATTATAATAGTGTCTTATTGTTTTTGGCTTTTTTATTAACATGAAAGAAAGTTCTACTCTATTTAAATAAACTATTATGAATTTTACACCACAAAATGTACATGAGAAATATAGTAAACTGTATTATTGGTATACCTAGCAATGAAAATTGACGTGTGAATTATAGTTAAGGCTTTACCGATCAATTAAGGAATAGTTATCGATTATTTTAGTTTTGAAATTCTTTAAAATATCTTTTTTAAAAAAGGATTAAAATACTCAATACAATTTTATATTGAAGAGCCGGAGAATTAATGTATAATATTTATTTTTTTATTATTATTTGTTTTTTCTAGGCAAGGCTTGTCGGTCGAGATTTAGAGGAGAGAAGTGCGACTTAATATGTCACTGTAAGGATGATGCATGTGATGACGACGGGAAATGTAGAGATGGTGTACTTTGCGCTCGCGGGTGGTTCGGCGAGGCGTGCCAATACCGTAAGTTGAAGATGTACAGAACCATTGCTGTACAATTAATAGCAGTATCTGACGCACAATTAGGTTTTGATGCTGTAGCAAGTTGGCTTAAATTATGTAACTTCACCCTTGTCTACACGAGAGCTGATGGGAGAGACGGTGCCGGGAGTGCTGCAAGAACACCGGGAAAGAAATACGTTTTATATTAGCTAAATGTTTACGTATTGATGTGACATCTTATTTGAAATCTGATGAGACGGCTGATTATTATTAAATAAATTTATTATTAACATAAATGTGCAACAAGCAAAAAAAAAAAAAAAAAAATGGGAACAACAACAGAACCAACACAACAACAACAGAACCAACACAACAACAACAGAACCAACACAACAACAACAGAACCAACACAACAACAACAGAACCAACACAACAACAACAGAACCAACACAACAACAACAGAACCAACACAACAACAACAGAACCAACACAACAACAACAGAACCAACACAACAACAACAGAACCAACACAACAACAACAGAACCAACACAACAACAACAGAACCAACACAACAACAACAGAACCAACACAACAACAACAGAACCAACACAACAACAACAGAACCAACACAACAACAACAGAACCAACACAACAACAACAGAACCAACACAACAACAACAGAACCAACACAACAACAACAGAACCAACACAACAACAACAGAACCAACACAACAACAACAGAACCAACACAACAACAACAGAACCAACACAACAACAACAGAACCAACACAACAACAACAGAACCAACACAACAACAACAGAACCAACACAACAACAACAGAACCAACACAACAACAACAGAACCAACACAACAACAACAGAACCAACACAACAACAACAGAACCAACACAACAACAACAGAACCAACACAACAACAACAGAACCAACACAACAACAACAGAAAAAAAAAATAGATTTAAAACTTAATTCGAAATTGAGAGAAAGATCTAGAAAATTTTTTTTCATAGATGACATAATTAACACATTTACCTACTTATGATAGAAATAAAGGTACATCAATTTTAATTCACCGCAAACAGTATTATTATTTACACCTAATAAAAAAAATGATGTTTTGAATAAAAACCTTCAATTCAAGAAAAACATTATTAAACATATAGCTGATATATTATTTCAAATTTCCATTAAGACCAGTCAGTGTGGTTGCATCTCCAACTATCCTGTTGGTTATTTAAGGATAAAATCATGTTATGGTGGTTAGCACATCGTCTGACAGCATGTATAATACCGTATTGTTGTAGAAGTTAGCACATCGTCTGACAACATGTATAATACCGTGTTGTTGTAAAAGTTAGCACATAGTCTGACCTGATAGCATATATAATACCGTATTGTTGTAAAAGTTAGCACATAGTCTGACTTCATAGCATGTATAATACCGTGTTGTTTTAGATACAAGATTCTACTGGCTTTATCGTGAACTAATGCAGAATTTGTAAAAAAAATTCATGGCGTCTACAGAAGCAGTTGTATTTATAAAACCAGATATAGCTGCGTAGATTATAATAGCGGTAAGGATAATTTTTGCGGTGAGTTAAAATTGAAGTACCGAAATAAATCTAGGGTACTTTCAAATTACAACTAAAATGTCAAAGATCACTTAGAAAGCGGGTTCCTACAATCATTTGCAAGAAATTATAACAATTATATTCTTCTCAAATATTAGAGATATGTTATAAGTTTGGTTTGTGTTTGTTTGTTTCTTGTCATTTGTTTGTTTGTTTTTTTTTGTTTTTTTTTGTTGTTTTAAAAAAAAAAAAAAATTTAAAAGATTTATTCATTAATTTTTTTTAATGAAATCCTAATATGATATTATAGGTCATGACACCAAACGATATGAAATGTTCTTCTCACAGGTGACATTGCCGGGGAAGTGAATAATATGAATCCAACAATAATTGACAATGACGATACAACATGTTCTAATAATAACGAGAAAATGATATTTGTACAACTACCTAACGTCATCGTGTTCACGTGGGCTAGGGTCGTGTTTCACAGAACAGGTCAGACAAACCACATAATGGGTCCTTTTTTTCATCATTGAGTTGTTGTTGCTGCTTTCTACTTAGAGGGTCATTAATAAGATCCCTTTCGGATCTTGTCCAGAGGGTCGTTAATAAGATCCCTTTCGGATCTTGTCCAGAGGGTCATTAATAAGATACCTTTCGGATCTTGTCCAGAGGGTCATTAATAAGATCCCTTTCGGATCTTGTCCAGAGGGTCATTAATAAGATCCCTTTCGGATCTTGTCCAGAGGGTCATTAATAAGATCCCTTTCGGATCTTGTCCAGAGGGTCATTAATAAGATCCCTTTCGGATCTTGTCCAGAGGGTCATTAATAAGATCCCTTTCGGATCTTGTCCAGAGGGTCGTTAATAAGATTCCTTTCGGATCTTGTCCAGAGGGTCGTTAATAAGATCCCTTTCGGATCTTGTCCAGAGGGTCGTTAATAAGATCCCTTTCAGATCTTGTCCAGAGGGTCGTTAATAAGATCCCTTTCGGATCTTGTCCAGAGGGTCGTTAATAAGATCCCTTTCGGATCTTGTCCAGAGGGTCATTAATAAGATCCCTTTCGGATCTTGTCCAGAGGGTCATTAATAAGATCCCTTTCGGATCTTGTCCAGAGGGTCATTAATAAGATCCCTTTCGGATCTTGTCCAGAGGGTCATTAATAAGATCCCTTTCGGATCTTGTCCAGAGGGTCGTTAATAAGATCTCGTTGGGATCTTGTTTAGAGGTTCGTTAATAAGATCTTTTTTGGGATATTGTCTAGAACAGCGGTTCTCAACCTTTCTTAAGCCGCGACCCCTTAATAGATTTCCTCATGGTGTGGCGACTCACAAACACAAACTTATTTTCGTTGATACATTATAACTGTAGAGTGTATGTGTTTTCAGATGATCTTAGGCGACCCCTGTGAAAGGGGTCGTGACCCACAGGTTAAGAACCGCTGGTCTAGAAGGTCGTTAATAAATCTTTTTGGGAACTTGTCAAGAGGGTCGTTAATAAGATCGCTTTGGGATCTTGTCCAGAACAAGAGGTCAAACGTACTATTCTTAAGTCTAAGCCTACGTAATGTTCTTTGGACCCCATCCCCACCCCCCTGTTGGTTGAGTCGTTAGATCATTTGCTCCTAACGATAACCCACATAGTCAATGAAAGCTTGTCTTCTGGCACTGTTCCCTTTATGTGTAAGTCAGCTGTCATCAAACCATTGCTTAAGAAGCCTGGTCTGGATGAAAACAATTAAAAAAAAACTATAGACCAGTATCTAACTTATCATTTTTATCTAAAGTCATTGAAAAAATAGTTCTAAAACAACGTTTTGCTTATTTAGACGACAACTCTCTTCTCAGTCCTAATAAATCAGCCTATAGACCTTTCCATTAGACTGAGACAGCTCTCTTGAGAATAACCAATGACCTCTTGCTCGCATTGGACAGCGGTGATGTCTCCCTCCTGATCCTCTTGGACCTCAGTGCTGCCTTTGACACTGTTGACCATGAAACCCTTTACAAAACCATTGAAAATTACTTTGGCATTTGTGGTTCAGTTTTGGCTTGGTTTAGGTTCTACCTCTCAAATAGGACGCAGGCGGTCGCGGTCGATGGCTGTCTCTCCGGCAGTGCGGACTTGGTGTATGGAGTGCCACAGGGGTCCGTTTTAGGCCCGGTTCTATTTTCAATGTATACCAGGCAACTGCTCCTTTTGCTAGAGAGGCATGCTGTGGAGAGCCAGTCATTCGCAGATGGCACGCAGCTATACCTTCATACCCATCCCTCTCTTGTCAATTCCGCTGTCCGGACTTTGCAGGAGAGCATTGCTGATGTCAAGTCATGGTTGACACTCAGCAAGTTGAAACTTAACGATGACAAAACGGAAGCACTTCTTATTCACGATTGTAAATCATCCTCTAACTCAGCCCGCCCCACCTCATTTCAAGTAGGTAACTCAGACATACAGTTTACATCCTCCACTAGGAATCTTGGTTATTTTTTATCTCACAACTTGTCTCTTGATAATCATATATCCCACATTTGTCGCTCTGCATACACGGCTATCCGTCAGATCAGCTCCATCCGCCACTACCTCACAGCTAGTGCAACAAAAACACTAGCCTATGCTCTTGTTCTCTCTCGTCTTGACTACTGCAACTCTCTTCTGTCAGGTTCACCAAAACACTTCTTAGAAAGATTAACACATGTTCAAAACTCAGCTGATAGGCTAGTTTTAAAGGCAAAAAAACGTGATCACGTCACACCACTACTTCATTCACTTCATTGGCTCCCTGTACAAACACGGATTGACTATAAATTCCCTGTTCTCTGCCACAACTTTTTCTCGAATTCCTGCCCTTCATATCTAACCGAACTTCTCTCTGTCTATTCACCCCTTCGACAGCTTCGCTCCTCCGCAGACGGGCGTATTCTTTCTGTCCCCAAGACTCGCACAAAAACATACGGTGAAAGATCTTTCTCTTACTGTGCCCCCAAACAATGGAATTCTCTTCCACTACACATCCGCAATATATCAACTATCACAGCCTTCAAAACTGCACTCAAAATACATCTCTTTAAACTCTACTAACCCGACTGATTCCTCACATCTGACCGATAGTCGCTGCTGCTGGCCGCCGTCCATGGCTTGTCATGTAAAAGTTCTGGTGTGAATGAGGTGAATATGCATTAGATTTTGTTTTGTCTCTATACATCTGTTCTTTATTACATATATGTATTTTATGTTATTGTCACGATTATGTTTCTTTTTAAAATATTTGTATGTACAGCGCGGTGAGCCTAGCCCTAGGCTGGGGTACCGCGCTATATAAGACAGCAAATAATAATAATAATAGATGGTCGTTAATAAGATCTCTTTGGGATCTTGTCTAGAGGGTTGTTAATAAGATCGCTTTGGGATCTTGTCTAGAGTGTCGTTAATAAACCTTTTTGGGATCTTGTCAAGAAGGTCGTTAATAAGATCTTTTTGGGGATCTTGTCTAGAAGGTCGTTAATAAGATCTTTCTGGGATCTTGGAGCAGGATTGTCGGCAGAATTTGAAAAAAAAAATTTGATAGAAAACGGAAATGTTCCCATTCTTAGATAGAAAACATTGGAAATGTTCACATTCTTAGATAGAAAAAATTGGAAATGTTCCCATTCTTAGATAGAAAACATTGGAAATGTTCCCATTCTTAGATAGAAAACATTGGAAATGTTCCCATTCTTAGATAGAAAACATTGTAAATTTTCCCATTCTTAGATAGAAAACATTGGAAATGTTCCCATTCTTAGATAGAAAACATTGGAAATGTTCCCATTCTTAGATAGAAAACATTGGAAATGTTCCCATTCTTAGATAGAAAACATTGTAAATGTTCCCATTCTTAGATAGAAAACATTAACAAGATTCAATTTATGTTTCACACCAGTGAGAAGAAAAAAATATAATGGTTTAGTCTGCTTAAATGCTATTTGTTGTTAGAGTAAAGTATATTCTCCAAGTAATTCCAATATTGTAAAGTTTATTCTTCCAGTCATTCCAATATTGATCGGGCCAGATGGAGTGAGATCGGTGCACTTCCCATCATCGCCAGTCAGCCGAAACCAGGTCTCCTTGATAAAAAGACTGTCAATCTGCTTATCAGTGAAAAATTTGGAGACGTCGATGCGTTGGTCATACGAGCCCAGCAACATAGCGTTGAATGGGGCGATGCGAAGCTGTCTGTTAATGAAAGGTGGCTAGGTTTTGATGTGAATCAGGTTGGCAGGGTTAGAATAGCGCAGAGTAGGCCTTGATGATGAATGAGTGACAAGTTGTTGCTGTTTTCGTCTATCGCCACGGCGGTCGCGCTTCCGGGGCAGACCTCGCCCAATCAAAAGTAATTTCAGTCGACACACGAGGTCAGCGGTCAGGTGCGTACGCTTGGTATTCATTGACAAGAGACGATCACGTTTGTATACAAGAACAGGTCGTTTACGATTGTGGGTCCGGTGTGTTAAGAAAATCCAAAGCAAAAGTTCGAAATTTGTAGGGACACAAAATGTAGCCGAATCAAAGCAGCGATCCATGTCAAATTTCCCAATACAGAAATAACAATACGAAAATCAGTCAATCACATATAAAATAGTCTTTAGATAGGTAGCTACATATATATCATAGTCTTTATATAGGTAGCTACATATATATCATAGTCTTTAGATAGGTAGCTACATATATATCATAGTCTTTAGATAGGTAGCTACATATATATCATAGTCTTTAGATAGGTAGCTACATATATATCATAGTCTTTAGATAGGTAGCTACATATATATCATAGTCTTTAGATAGGTAGGCAGATAGTTACATATATAAACTAGTATTTAGAGAGGTAGATAGGTAGTTATAAATATATAATTGTCTTTAGATAGGTAGGTAGGTAGTTACATATTACAATGGTCTTTAGAGAGGTAGGTAGGTAGATAGAGCTTTGCTTACATAGTTAAGCAGGTATGTGTTTACGTTAGTTAGTTAGGTAAGTAGGTAGCTAGAGGTTTGGATACAAATTTTAATGTATTTAGGTAATTAAGTAGGATTGCTAGCTAGGCTGGTAGGAGGGTAGCTAGGTAGATTCATAGATACAAATGCATTTTAGTTAAATAGGTAGACAGTAAAGTAGATAGTTTATATAGATATGTGTTTTAGTTTGTTAAGTAAGTAAGTAGATTAGTAGGTAAGACGTTGGGTATGTAATTAGTTAGTTATTTAGCTTGTACATTGGTAACTTATGTAGATAGTTATTAAGATACATTTGTAGTTAGATAGGTGTGTCGATGGACTGTGCAGTTTCTTTAAATGACTTACTCAATGAATTTAATAATGTATTAGCATACACTTTAGGCCAGTGATTCCCAAAGTGGTCTATATCGACCCCTAGGGGTCGACGACAACATGCAAGGGGTCCATTTCAGCGAGGAAAAAAAAACTGGTGGTCCATGAAATGAAAATGGGGGTCAACGATAGTTCATCTCATGTAAGCAGGTCGTGACTTCTATGTTGGCATTCCATGAATGCAATAATCCACAAACACAGATAATACATATTTACTTACATAATATTACCGCATAATATAAAGATATGTATCTTCCTACATAAATTATACAAGTAAATATATAGTAAACATTTTTAAAACCTAAATGTTCATGAAACGTGATGAAGAATCACATTAAAATTTAAGTTATTAGGTATATTTTCTAATATATGAAAAGAAATTTAATCTTTCAAAGTGAGTATCACTCTACAGGCTGTGTAAAATTCATTTGAAAATAATGAATTTGCAAAAAGTCAATATCAGGTAAGCAGGGGGGTCTACAAAAAACCGAAAAACCTGGCAAGTGGTCTACGAGACAAAACAGTGTGGGGACTCTGCTTCAGACAATGTAAAATAATGGAATGTATACAATTACAATAAAAGTTATTTAATTGTTCATGTCTATTTTTTTGTTAAACTCGCTCCATTAACACCTAGGGAAGCACGATGAGTTTATCTAAACTAATTCGAAAAAGGATGATTCGGATAAAAATGATTCGGATAACTATGATTCGGATAACGTAATTTTTTTTTTATTATTAAACACTACCACAAAATGTGGCGCTAAAGATTCTAGTGTATATTAGTGGTCGGCAAATCGCGGCTCGCGAGCTGCGTGCGGCTCTTTAGCGACCTGATTGAGGCCAATCCAGTGCTGCCACAAATTGGTTTGAATCCAAAGAACATGGTTCATGACAAGTTTGGCCAAAAACATTTGGTCAAAGAACATGGTTCATGAAGAGTTTGACCAAAGAACATGATTTATGACAAGTTGACCAAAGAAAATGGTTCATGAAGAGTTTGACAAAAGAACATGATTTATGACAAGTTTGGCCAAAGAACATGGTTCATGACAAGTTTGGCCAAAGAACATGGTTCATGACAAGTTTGACCAAAAACATTTGGCCAAAGAACATGGTTCATGACAAGTTTGGCTAAAAACATTTGGCCAAAGAACATAGTTCATGACAAGTTTGGCCAAAGAACATGGTTCATGACAAGTTTGGCAAAAAACATTTGGCCAAAGAACATGGTTCATCATAAGTTTGGCCAAAAACAGGGTTCATGACAAGTTTGGCCAAAACATTTGGCCAAAGAACATGGTTCATGACAAGTTTAAACAAAGAACATGGTTCATGACAAGTTTGGCCAAAAACATGGTTCATGACAATTTTGGCCAAAAACATTTGGCCAAAGAACATGGTTCATGAAGAGTTTGAACAAAGAACATGATTTATGACAAGTTTGGCCAAAAAACATGGTTCATGACAAGTTTGGCAAAAAACATGGTTCATGACAAGTTTGGCCACAGAAATTTGGCCAAAGAACATGGTTTATGAAGAGTTTGACCAAAGAACATGATTTATGACAAGTTTGGACAAAGAACATGGTTCATGACGAGTTTGGCCAAAGAACATGGATCATGACAAATTTGGCCAAAGAACATGGTTCATGACGAGTTTGGCCAAAAACATGGTTCAATACAAGTTTGACCAAAAACATGGTTCAATACAAGTTTGGCCAAAGAACATTGTTCATGAAAAGTTTGACCAAAAAACATGGTTCATGACAAGTTTGGCCAGATAACATGGTTCATGACAAGTTTGGCCAAAGAACATTGTTCATGACAAGTTTGGCCAAAGAACATGGTTCATGACAAGTTTGTCCAAAGAACATGGTTCATGACAAGTTTGGCCAAAGAACATGGTTCATGACTAGTTTGGCCAAAGAACATTGTTCATGACAAGTTTGGCAAAAAACATTTGGCCAAAGAACATGGTTCATGACAAGTTTGTCCAAAGAACATGTTTAATGACAAGTTTGTCCAAAGAACATGGTTCATGACTAGTTTGGCCAAAAACAAGGTTCATGACAAGTTTGGCCAAAGAACATGGTTCATGACAAGTTTGGCCAAAGAACATTGTTCATGACAAGTTTGGCAAAAAACATTTGGCCAAAGAACATGGTTCATGACAAGTTTGTCCAAAGAACATGTTTAATGACAAGTTTGTCCAAAGAACATGGTTCATGACTAGTTTGGCCAAAAACATGGTTAATGACAAGTTTGGCCACAAACATTTGGTCAAAGAACATGGTTCATGACAAGTTTGTCCAAAGAACATGGTTCATGACAAGTTTGGCCAAAGAACATGGTTCATGACAAGTTTGGCCAAATAACATTGTTCATGACAAGTTTTGCAAAAAACATTTGGCCAAAGAACATGGTTCATGACAAGTTTGTCCAAAGAACATGTTTAATGACAAGTTTGTCCAAAGAACATGGTTCATGACTAGTTTGGCCAAAAACATGGTTCATGACAAGTTTGACCAAAGAACATGGTTAATGACGAGTTTGGCCAAAGAACATGGTTTATGACGAGTTTGGCCAAAGAACATGATTGATGACAAGTTTGGCCAAACAACATGGATCATGACGAAATTGACCAAAGAACATGGTTAATGACAAGTTTGGCCAAAGAACATCATTAATGACAAGTTTGGCCAAAGAACATGTATCATGAATAGTTTGACCAAAGAACATGGTTCATGACGCGTTTGGCCAAAGAACATGGTTCAAGAAGAGTTTGGCCAAAGAACATGGTTTATGACGAATTTGGCCAAAGAACATGGTTCATGATGAGTTTGGCCAAAGAACATGGTTTATGACGAGTTTGGCTAAAGAACATGGTTCATGACAAGTTTGACCAAAGAACATGGTTTATGACAACTTTGACCAAAGAACATGGTTCATGACAAGTTTTGCCAAAGAACATGGTTCATGACTACTTTGACCAAAGAACATGGTTCATGACAAGTTTGGTTAAAAAACCAGGTTCATGACAAGTTTGGTTAAAAAACCAGGTTCATGAATAGTTTGACCAAAGAACATGTTTTATCACTAGTTTGGCCAAAGAACGTGGTTTATGACAAGTTTGACCAAAGAACATGATTTATGACAAGTTTTACCAAAGAACATGGTTCATGACGAGTTTGGCCAAAGAACATGGTTTATGAAGAGTTTGGCCAAAGAACATGGTTTATGTCAAGTTTGTCCAAAGAACGTGGTTTATGACAAGTTTGGTCAAAGAACATGGTTCATGACAAGTTTGGCCAAAGAACATGTTTCAAGAAGAGTTTGGCCAAAGAACATGGTTCATGACAAGTTTGCCCAAAGAACATGGTTCATGACAAGTTTGGCCAAAGAACATGGTTCATGACTAGTTTGGCCAAAGAACATTGTTCATGAGAAGTTTGGAAAAAAACATTTGGCCAAAGAACATGGTTCATGACAAGTTTGTCCAAAGAACATGTTTAATGACAAGTTTGTCCAAAGAACATGGTTCATGACTAGTTTGGCCAAAAACATGGTTCATGACAAGTTTGGCCAAAGAACATGGTTCATGACAAGTTTGGCCAAAGAACATTGTTCATGACAAGTTTGGCAAAAAACATTTGGCCAAAGAACATGGTTCATGACAAGTTTGTCCAAAGAACATGTTTAATGACAAGTTTGTCCAAAGAACATGGTTCATGACTAGTTTGGCCAAAAACATGGTTCATGACAAGTTTGGCCACAAACATTTGGCGAAAGAACATGGTTCATGACAAGTTTGTCCAAAGAACATGGTTCATGACAAGTTTGGCCAAAGAACATGGTTCATGACAAGTTTGGCCAGAGAACATGGTTCATGACAAGTTTGGCCAAAGAACATGGTTCATGACAAGTTTGGCCAAAGAACATGGTTCATGACAAGTTTGTCCAAAGAACATGGTTCATGACAAGTTTGGCCAAAGAACATTGTTCATGACTAGTTTGGCCAAAGAACATTGTTCATGAGAAGTTTGGCAAAAAACATTTGGCCAAAGAACATGGTTCATGACAAGTTTGTCCAAAGAACATGTTTAATGACAAGTTTGTCCAAAGAACATGGTTCATGACTAGTTTGGCCAAAAACATGGTTCATGACAAGTTTGGCCAAAGAACATTGTTCATGACAAGTTTGGCCAAAGAACATTGTTCATGACAAGTTTGGCAAAAAACATTTGGCCAAAGAACATGGTTCATGACAAGTTTGTCCAAAGAACATGTTTAATGACAAGTTTGTCCAAAGAACATGGTTCATGACTAGTTTGGCCAAAAACATGGTTCATGACAAGTTTGGCCACAAACATTTGGACAAAGAACATGGTTCATGACAAGTTTGTCCAAAGAACATGGTTCATGACAAGTTTGGCAAAAGAACATGGTTCATGACAAGTTTGGCCAGAGAACATGGTTCATGACAAGTTTGGCCAAAGAACATGGTTCATGACAAGTTTCGCCAAAGAACATGGTTCATGACAAGTTTGTCCAAAGAACATGGTTCATGACAAGTTTGGCCAAAGAACATGGTTAATGACTAGTTTGGCCAAATAACATTGTTCATGACAAGTTTGGCAAAAAACATTTGGCCAAAGAACATGGTTCATGACAAGTTTGTCCAAAGAACATGTTTAATGACAAGTTTGTCCAAAGAACATGGTTCATGACTAGTTTGGCCAAAAACATGGATCATGACGAAATTGACCAAAGAACATGGTTAATGACAAGTTTGGCCAAAGAACATCATTAATGACAAGTTTGGCCAAAGAACATGTATCACGACTAGTTTGACCAAAGAACATGGTTCATGACGAGTTTGGCCAAAGAACATGGTTCAAGAAGAGTTTGGCCAAAGAACATGGTTTATGACGAATTTGGCCAAAGAACATGGTTCATGATGAGTTTGGCCAAAGAACATGGTTTATGACGAGTTTGGCCAAAGAACATGGTTCATGACAAGTTTGACCAAAGAACATGGTTTATGACAACTTTGACCAAAGAACATGGTTCATGACAAGTTTTGTCAAAGAACATGGTTCATGACTACTTTGACCAAAGAACATGGTTCATGACAAGTTTGGTTAAAAAACCAGGTTCATGACAAGTTTGGTTAAAAAACCAGGTTCATGAATAGTTTGACCAAAGAACATGTTTTATCACTAGTTTGACCAAAGAACGTGGTTTATGACAAGTTTGGCCAAAGAACATGTATCACGATTAGTTTGGCCAAAGAACATCGTTCAAGAAGAGTTTGGCCAAAGAACATGGTTCATGACAAGTTTGTCCAAAGAACATGGTTCATGACAAGTTTGGCCAAAGAACATGGTTCATGACTAGTTTGGCCAAAGAACATTGTTCATGAGAAGTTTGGCAAAAAACATTTGGCCAAAGAACATGGTTCATGACAAGTTTGTCCAAAGAACATGTTTAATGACAAGTTTGTCCAAAGAACATGGTTCATGACTAGTTTGGCCAAAAACATGGTTTATGACAAGTTTGGCCAAAGAACATGGTTCACGACAAGTTTGGCCAAAGAACATTGTTCATGACAAGTTTGGCAAAAAACATTTGGCCAAAGAACATGGTTCATGACAAGTTTGTCCAAAGAACATGTTTAATGACAAGTGTGTCCAAAGAACATGGTTCATGACTAGTTTGGCCAAAAACATGGTTCATGACAAGTTTGGCCACAAACATTTGGCCAAAGAACATGGTTCATGACAAGTTTGTCCAAAGAACATGGTTCATGACAAGTTTGGCCAAAGAACATGGTTCATGACAAGTTTGGCCAAAGAACATTGTTCATGACAAGTTTGGCAAAAAACATTTGGCCAAAGAACATGGTTCATGACAAGTTTGTCCAAAGAACATGTTTAATGACAAGTTTGTCCAAAGAACATGGTTCATGACTAGTTTGGCCAAAAACATTGTTCATGAAAAGTTTGGCCACAAACATTTGGCCAAAGAACATAGTTCATGACAAGTTTGTCCAAAGAACATGGTTCATGACAAGTTTGGCAAAATAACATGGTTCATGACAAGTTTGGCCAGAGAACATGGTTCATGACAAGTTTGGCAAAAAACATTTGGCCAAAGAACATGGTTCATGACAAGATTGTCCAAAGAACATGTTTAATGACAAGTTTGTCCAAAGAACATGGTTCATGACTAGTTTGGCCAAAAACATGGTTAATGACAAGTTGGCCACAAACATTTGGCCAAAGAACATGGTTCATGACAAGTTTGTCCAAAGAACATGGTTCATGACAAGTTTGGCCAAAGAACATGGTTCATGACAAGTTTGGCCAAATAACATTGTTCATGACAAGTTTGGCCAAAAACATTTGGCCAAAGAACATGGTTCATGACTAGTTTGGCCAAAAACATGGATTCATGACAAGTTTGACCAAAGAACATGGTTATTGACAAGTTTGACCAAAGAACATGATTTATGACGAGTTTGGCCAAAGAACATGGTTTATGACGAGTTTGGCAAAAGAACATGATTGATGACAAGTTTGGCCAAACAACATGGATCATGACGAAATTGACCAAAGAACATGGTTAATGACAAGTTTGGCCAAAGAACATCATTAATGACAAGTTTGGCCAAAGAACATGTATCATGACGAGTTTGACCAAAGAACATGGTTCATGACGAGTTTGGCCAAAGAGCATGGTTCAAGAAGAGTTTGGCCAAAGAACATGGTTTATGACGAATTTGGCCAAAGAACATGGTTCATGATGAGTTTGGCCAAAGAACATGGTTTATGACGAGTTTGGCCAAAGATCATGGTTCATGACACGTTTTGCCAAAGAACATGGTTTATGACGAGTTTGTCCAAAGAACATGTTTAATGACAAGTTTGTCCAAAGAACATGGTTCATGACTAGTTTGGCCAAAAACATGGTTAATGACAAGTTGGCCACAAACATTTGGCCAAAGAACATGGTTCATGACAAGTTTGTCCAAAGAACATGTTTAATGACAAGTTTGTCCAAAGAACATGGTTCATGACTAGTTTGGCCAAAAACATGGTTAATGACAAGTTGGCCACAAACATTTGGCCAAAGAACATGGTTCATGACAAGTTTGTCCAAAGAACATGGTTCATGACAAGTTTGGCCAAAGAACATGGTTCATGACAAGTTTGGCCAAAGAACATTGTTCATGACAAGTTTGGCAAAAAACATTTGGCCAAAGAACATGGTTCATGACAAGATTGTCCAAAGAACATGTTTAATAACAAGTTTGTCCAAAGAACAATGTTCATGACTAGTTTGGCCAAAAACATGGTTAATGACAAGTTGGCCACAAACATTTGGCCAAAGAACATGGTTCATGACAAGTTTGTCCAAAGAACATGGTTCATGACAAGTTTGGCCAAAGAACATGGTTCATGACAAGTTTGGCCAAATAACATTGTTCATGACAAGTTTGGCCAAAAACATTTGGCCAAAGAACATGGTTCATGACTAGTTTGGCCAAAAACATGGATTCATGACAAGTTTGACCAAAGAACATGGTTAATGACAAGTTTGACCAAAGAACATGATTTATGACGAGTTTGGCCAAAGAACATGGTTTATGACGAGTTTGGCAAAAGAACATGATTGATGACAAGTTTGGCCAAACAACATGGATCATGACGAAATTGACCAAAGAACATGGTTAATGACAAGTTTGGCCAAAGAACATCATTAATGACAAGTTTGGCCAAAGAACATGTATCATGACGAGTTTGACCAAAGAACATGGTTCATGACGAGTTTTGCCAAAGAGCATGGTTCAAGAAGAGTTTGGCCAAAGAACATGGTTTATGACGAATTTGGCCAAAGAACATGGTTCATGATGAGTTTGGCCAAAGAACATGGTTTATGACGAGTTTGGCCAAAGATCATGGTTCATGACACGTTTTGCCAAAGAACATGGTTTATGACGAGTTTGGCCAAAGAACATGGTTCATGACAAGTTTGACCAAAGAACATGGTTTATGACAACTTTGACCAAAGAACATGGTTCATGACAAGTTTTGCCAAAGAACATGGTTCATGACTACTTTGACCAAAGAACATGGTTCATGACAAGTTTGGTTAAAAAACCAGGTTCATGAATAGTTTGACCAAAGAACATGTTTTATCACTAGTTTGGCCAAAGAACGTGGTTTATGACAAGTTTGACCAAAGAACATGATTTATGACAAGTTTTACCAAAGAACATGGTTCATGACGAGTTTGGCCAAAGAACATGGTTTATGAAGAGTTTGGCCAAAGAACATGGTTTATGTCAAGTTTGTCCAAAGAACGTGGTTTATGACAAGTTTGGTCAAAGAACATGGTTCATGACAAGTTTGGCCAAAGAACATCGTTCAAGAAGAGTTTGGCCAAAGAACATGGTTCATGACAAGTTTGTCCAAAGAACATGGTTCATGACAAGTTTGGCCAAAGAACATGGTTCATGACTAGTTTGGCCAAAGAACATTGTTCATGAGAAGTTTGGCAAAAAACATTTGGCCAAAGAACATGGTTCATGACAAGTTTGTCCAAAGAACATGTTTAATGACAAGTTTGTCCAAAGAACATGGTTCATGACTAGTTTGGCCAAAAACATGGTTCATGACAAGTTTGGCCAAAGAACATTGTTCATGACAAGTTTGGCAAAAAACATTTGGCCAAAGAACATGGTTCATGACAAGTTTGTCCAAAGAACATGTTTAATGACAAGTGTGTCCAAAGAACATTGTTCATGACTAGTTTGGCCAAAAACATGGTTCATGACAAGTTTGGCCACAAACATTTGGCCAAAGAACATGGTTCATGACAAGTTTGTCCAAAGAACATGGTTCATGACAAGTTTGGCTAAAGAACATGGTTCATGACAAGTTTGGCCAAAGAACATTGTTCATGACAAGTTTGGCAAAAAAACATTTTGCCAAAGAACATGGTTCATGACAAGTTTGTCCAAAGAACATGTTTAATGACAAGTTTGTCCAAAGAACATGGTTCATGACTAGTTTGGCCAAAAACATGGTTCATGACAAGTTTGGCCACAAACATTTGGCCAAAGAACATGGTTCATGACAAGTTTGTCCAAAGAACATGGTTCATGACAAGTTTGGCCAAAGAACATGGTTCATGACAAGTTTGGCCAGAGAACATGGTTCATGACAAGTTTGGCCAAAGAACATGGTTCATGACAAGTTTGGCCAAAGAACATGGTTCATGACAAGTTTGTCCAAAGAACATGGTTCATGACAAGTTTGGCCAAAGAACATGGTTCATGACTAGTTTGGCCAAAGAACATTGTTCATGACAAGTTTGGCAAAAAACATTTGGCCAAAAACATGGTTCATGACAAGTTTGGCCAAAGAACATGGTTCATGACAAGTTTGGCCAAAGAACATTGTTCATGACAAGTTTGGCAAAAAACATTTGGCCAAAGAACATGGTTCATGACAAGATTGTCCAAAGAACATGTTTAATGACAAGTTTGTCCAAAGAACATGGTTCATGACTAGTTTGGCCAAAAACATGGTTAATGACAAGTTTGGCCACAAACATTTGGTCAAAGAACATGGTTCATGACAAGTTTGTCCAAAGAACATGGTTCATGACAAGTTTGGCCAAAGAACATGGTTCATGACAAGTTTGGCCAAATAACATTGTTCATGACAAGTTTGGCCAAAAACATTTGGCCAAAGAACATGGTTCATGACTAGTTTGGCCAAAGACATGGATTCATGACAAGTTTGACCAAAGAACATGGTTAATGACAAGTTTGACCAAAGAACATGATTTATGACGAGTTTGGCCAAAGAACATGGTTTATGACGAGTTTGGCAAAAGAACATGATTGATGACAAGTTTGGCCAAACAACATGGATCATGACGAAATTGACCAAAGAACATGGTTAATGACAAGTTTGGCCAAAGAACATCATTAATGACAAGTTTGGCCAAAGAACATGTATCATGACGAGTTTGACCAAAGAACATGGTTCATGACGAGTTTGGCCAAAGAACATGGTTCAAGAAGAGTTTGGCCAAAGAACATGGTTTATGACGAATTTGGCCAAAGAACATGGTTCATGATGAGTTTGGCCAAAGAACATGGTTTATGACGAGTTTGGCCAAAGATCATGGTTCATGACACGTTTTGCCAAAGAACATGGTTTATGACGAGTTTGGCCAAAGAACATGGTTCATGACAAGTTTGACCAAAGAACATGGTTTATGACAACTTTGACCAAAGAACATGGTTCATGACAAGTTTTGCCAAAGAACATGGTTCATGACTACTTTGACCAAAGAACATGGTTCATGACAAGTTTGGTTAAAAAACCAGGTTCATGAATAGTTTGACCAAAGAACATGTTTTATCACTAGTTTGGCCAAAGAACGTGGTTTATGACAAGTTTGACCAAAGAACATGATTTATGACAAGTTTTACCAAAGAACATGGTTCATGACGAGTTTGGCCAAAGAACATGGTTTATGAAGAGTTTGGCCAAAGAACATGGTTTATGTCAAGTTTGTCCAAAGAACGTGGTTTATGACAAGTTTGGTCAAAGAACATGGTTCATGACGAGTTTGACCAAAGAACATGGTTTATGACGAGTTTGGCCAAAGAACATGATTCATGACAAATTCTGCTCACATTCTTTTAAATTTTAAAATCATTCTTATTCTGATTTTTGAATCTTTTTGCGAATGAATTTGCCGACCACTAGTGTATAGAATACAATAAATTGTTACCTTATAACAGCTTAGTGCTGTATTGCACACAATTTGGGGGCAGATGCCGTGATTGTCAGCTGTTTGTTACCCGCCAATGCTCCACGCCTTGTTACACCTTTTTTTCAATGCATGATCATTTCGGATAAGATCAACTCTCTACTGTTATATGAAGAAAAAAGTAGATTGTTCGATGCCATTTATTGATTTGAATTTGTAACCAATTTAAATTTTGTTTTAAACATTTATTTGCAGCCATGGTTTCTATCGCAAACGTACAATTTAAGTGGGTCGAAAATGGAACGGAAAAAACGACACCTTGTAGATCTCTGAGGATTGTCGAAATAACGCATTTTAGTTTTGACATTTTCTGTACCGATGAATACCCTTTAAGAATGATGTTCTTGACATGGAATGGGCCTGGCACGTACTGTTCAGTTTATATTAACGGAGGTGAGAATAAAGCATGATATTTGTATTATTTTTTTTAAATTTCACAGTAGAAAAATGATTTGTAACAATCATTAACTTTTCTTTTAAACGAGTATAGTTACTTTCAATTTGATGTGTTCGTCATTTTCCACTTTATTTGCCTTATTTACAATTGTCAACTCATGTGTTCTCCTGGATTGATTCATTCATCAAGCTCCCACAACACGATTTAATAGGTCTTACTATTCCCAATATTAGTCTTTTCGTACTAACTATACCTTTAATAACCAATGATCAATACAGGCTGGACATCAATAGAATCAAATCTTACTTCCACAACTTTCCACACAATAACTGCCGCACGACTAACGTCAAAATACAGACTAGACAATACGTCACAATTAACATTAATATACGCCATTCAGTCAAGCGTGGGAAGATGGTTCATTAACTAACTAACACACACTGAGCGCAATTAACCTGAAATTTAAACGCAACAATATCTAACGAACTCCCATATTAGACAACAATCACGATTCTCAAATCTTAAGCGTTAGTTTTAGTGCATGCAAATTTATCTATAGTCAATCACTCACTTTTTGGTAGCGTTCAATGTGAGGCCCTTGTATATCTCTACACATGCTGAATCTTTGCATGCATCCAACACATGTTGAAACTATGTGTATGTATGTATGTAGGGTTCAAAAACTGCACCGAACTTTGTATTATTCTAACGTTGTACCTATGTATAAATTCTTGAAAAGTTGAATTTATGTATGCATGAATTAATTTGTTTCTTATCTATGTTTATATCCTTAAAATGTTTAACATATGTATGTATACTTCAAACGTTGAATCAATATATACGTCTTTCAAATGTTGTTCCCATATATGTATCCTACAAAGTTTTACCCATGTATACATCCTAACAAAGTTTCAAAACTTGTATGGACACTATTTTGTATACAAAATAATTTACGAACAGTTCATTTTTTAGTTCGTTAGTTATATCGAATTTTTTTAAATTACCAACTTTTGTTCAATTAAATTGTATTTGTAATATATATATATATATATATTTCGTAGCCCACACATTTTTAACCCTAAAATTTAAATGTCTAATGTCATGAAAACACATTTCATTAAAGTAATAGTACGTGTGTGTTCTTCCAATGTTCCTAGTATCATCTAATTGAGACTTAGCGTCTTTGTAATAAGGGGGAGAGACTGCAATCAGTTTGGCAAAATAGAAAATGAGTCAAACAAAGTATGGCAAAGCCTGAAATGGTTAAAAAGGTTCTAACAAGCGCGCCTAACAAACCTGGTCCTACAAGCTCGTCTAACACACCTGGTCCTACAAGCTCGTCTAACACACCTGGTCCTACAAGCTCGTCTAATGAGCTTACCTAACCAACCTGGTCTAAAATGTTCGTCTAACAAGCTTGTCTGACAAACCTGGTCTAACAAAGTAGTCTATGAAGCTCGTCTAAAAAAAAACATGGTGTAACAAACTCGTCTAACAAACCTGGTTTAACAATTTCGTCTAACAAACCTGGTCTAACAAGTTCGTCTAGTAATCCTGGTCTATCAACCTCGTCTAACATACCTGGTCTAACAATGTCGTCTAACAAAGTTGTAACAATACATAAGTGTTCATACATATGTATGTAAACCAAGTATTACTGTAATATGATAGTACTTATGATGGATGGCCTGTAACTATATATACTTATTGAAGAACTGAATAAATCCAATGGAATAATTCACACGGTACTTTATTACATGATAATGATAAAATAACTCTTTGACATTGTAACATCTTTGTAACTGACAAAGTTACATTATAATGAATATAATACACTTTAACTATCCTTCGATCCTTAAATTCTCATGATAGTAAAATTCGACTCGGCGTCCCTACTCACAGATACATTTTGTGCACACTCACTACACACGTAAAATCATGAGTTCTTATTCCGATACAAAAATGAGTTCCTACTTTCTCTCGTGATTACATTCGATATTATCAATTCCCTACGCCGTCATGCTTAGGTATAAATAACATTGTCATGTGACTTAACTTGTTGTGTTACAAAGTTCGTCTAACAAATATGGTCTAAAAAAAACCTGGTCTAACATGGTCGTCTTACAGGTTCGTCTAAATCCTCGTCTAACACGTTCGTCTAACAAACCTGGTCTAAAAAACCTGGTCTAACACGGTCGTCTTACAGGTTCGTCTAAAAGTCGTCTAACACGTTCGTCTAACAAACCTGGTCTAAAAAAACTTGGTCTAACACGGTCGTCTTACAGGTTCGTCTAAAACCTCATCTAACACGTTCGTCTAACAAACCTAGTCTAACAAACTCGTCTCAAAAAACCTGTTCTAACAAGTTCGTCTAACAAGCCTGGTCTAGCAAACCTGGTCTAACAAGCTCGTCTAACAACCTGGTCTAACAGGCTCGTCTAACAAACCTGGTCTAACTAGTTATTCTAACAAATTCGTCTAACAAACCTGGTCTAACAAACCTGGTCTAACAAGGTCGTCTTACAAGTTCATCTAAAAAACCTCATCTAACAAGTTCGTCTAATAGACATGGTCCTACAAGCTCGTATGACAAACCTGGTCTAAGAAGTTCGTCTCACAAACCTGGTCTAAGAAGTTCGTCTCACAAACCTGGTCTAACAAGCTCGTCTAGCAAACATTGTATAGCAAGTTCTTTAACAAGCCTGGTTTTAACAAGCTCGTCTAGCAAACCTGGTCTGACAAGCTCCTCTAGCAAACCTGATCTAACAAACTCGTCTAACAAACCTGGTCTGACAAGCTCCTCTAGCAAAACTGGTCTAGGAATGGTGTTCGTTCAACTTTGACATTACACCCTTTTGAAAACTGTTTTCTTTTACCTAACAACATGCAACGTTTCTTTCGGGCATTGCTCGAGGGGAGCACCGTCCCCATCTCCCCGAAGCAAGTCGAGTGTCACTTCCCCGGGGGAAAAAATGTGTAAAACACACTTTTAAAAATAAAATAACACACAAACATGTTTTAAAAGTAATAGCAATGTGTGCCTTTCATCGAGTAATGGAATCAATATCGTTCAGGTTCATCATGTTACAGGCGTACTTTGATAATAAATATCGTTTTATTTTGACAACCCGCCGCTCCTTATCATATGCCAAATCTTACTTTTTTTTGTTCGCATATATCAGTATTTTTTATTTATTTTTATTTTCTAGCTCTCATAAGTTAAAAGATTTTAATAAAAAAAAATTGTATTAAACTAACTTGACATTGAAATAAAAGGTCTATTAATTCAGTGTTTTTTTACAGTTATCCTTGCGGGGGAGTGGGGCTCTGCCTCCCTTTTGGAGCCAGTAGAGTGCCCGCCCCCCTCTCCCCAATTAAAATGTGTACACTAACATAAAGAAAATATATTTTTATTAAAATTGATTATTTTTTTTTTTTAAAAAGCGTAGTAACTTGTACCTTTAACACAGGGGCTATGAGCCAGTGGGTCGCGACCACTTTGGAGGTCCTACGACCCATTACAAGAGTCGCCAAAGACCTTCAGAAAACATATATGCTCTACAGTTATGAAGTAGCAACGAAAGTAATCCTGTGGCTGTGGGGTCGCCACAATATGAGGAACTGTGTTAAAGGGTCGCGGCATTAGGACGGTTGAGAATCACTGCTTTAACCGATTACACTCAGTGAAAACTATAACATATTGCTACACACGATATATTCGATGAGTCGTACATTTAAGGCTAAACTTGTTAGAGGCTTAAACAATTCGCTTTTAAACATAATAATGTTTTCTCACATCGGTATTTTTAAATGTTCTTTTTCTTTGCAATTTCACGAGTTTAAAGACCTTCATAACAATTTATTAAAAGATTTTCATTAATATAAACAATTCGCTTTTAAACATAATAATGTTTTCTCACATCGGTATTTTTAAATGTTCTTTTTCTTTGCAATTTCACGAGTTTAAAGACCTTCATAACAATTTATTAAAAGATTTTCATTAATATAATTGTTGAAAATTATAATAATATTTCTTGCCTAGAAAAAAGGAAACATTTAACTTTTTTTTTTTTTTTTTTTTTTTTTTTTTTTTTTTTTTTTGTATTTAAGAATACAATAGGAACATAGAAATAGTGCACTTTTCAGTCAATCATTATTAATTGGAAAGCATTTGTTTTTTTTACTTTAATTGTGCTATTTTTGTTTAAAGTTTGCTGAATTACAGAGTTAACAAAAATATTTGACCCATATTTATTAAATTCCTAGCATATTTTGTCTTTGAATATCAAAATAATAATCAAACTTCAACAACTATTTGAAAGAAAACAGTCTTTGTTTTATCTTAGGTGAAAGTCAAGCAGAAAGCTAAACAAATTTAAAAGATTAACCTGAACTACATATCAATTTCAATGCCAATGCCAATTTTTTTTTTTGGTACTAGTTTTAGAAAAAAAAATTATTATCATATTGTCAATTTGCAATAAATTATGTGGATTTGGTAAAAACGTTTTAAATAAAATCGATTTTTTTATTTATCTGCTGAAATTTATAAAAATTTATAAAAATTTCAGTCGACTGACTTTTCGGATTTTTTTGTATTTTATTGTTTATGATTTACTTAGATAAAATCACACATTAATAAATATACAATGTCTTTTGCAATCAACTTATGTCTTCTTAACATAATTATGTCGTTTATATAATGTATATACAAATATAACGTTTACGAAACCCATCCAAATGTATATATTTTCTAATGAAACGATTTTTTCCCCCTTCTTTTGGAATCTAGTAAAATATCCAAATATTTAGAAATTTAATTACAATGAGTATTTTTTTTTTCATTTGGGTGCAACATTTAAAATGTTGTTTGCAGTGCTGTTTAATGAAGGAAAACTTAGATTCAGAGATCATAACATAGTGATGTAAACAAATAGAAACCACAGGGCATTGGTAGTATAAAACTATTGGCATAATAGAGGCATGCGAAGAAGAGTCGTCTCTCGACTTTTCGAGGCTCTGCAAATTTTCGTAGGCCCCCCCCCCCCACACCTTGCATTGAAAACTGATAATTAAGAATATATCCTCTTACTTCTTTAAGCCCCTAAAATATTAGACACACTCTGCAGTTGAAGGTTGATGGGCGCACACGATCTTTATTAGATTTGATGACACCTACACTTTTTAATCATCATCTCTTCCATTTGTCTCCAATTATAAGTAGAATTTTGCAAAACTAAATTCATAAATGGTCTAATTTGCATGCCCGCACTTGTATTTTGAATTTATCAAAAATCTTTACGCATTACAAATATTTAATAGGTAAACTTATACCATGAAACGGCGACACAACTGTAACGCATTCTTTTCATGTAGCCCTGGTGCTGAATTAAAGTTGTATTTGATCATTCCTGTGGCTGATTATGGCACTTCACACACAAAAGTGTGAAATGCCATGTAAAAAATGTCAGAAAGAAACAACGAATTCAAGTATGCCCAAGAATGCACCCTTATATTTTAAATTGGCCTCGCTGTCTTCAGCAACCTCAATTTCTTCACACCCCTTTTTTTTCCCCACATGCTTATCAATGTTGCAGTATGTGGTTCAATATAAGCTTTAATTAATCGATTACCCCAGGGAGCCCCCCAATAGTAATGAATTCAGTATGTGTATTGCTATGGGTAATGATAATGCGATCCCCATACCCTTGACAATTGACTACCTCGGAAAATGTCTAAAATAATCTTTGAATTCAAGTATTGTCCAAAATTCACTTGATTTAGAAATAATCCAAAAATTTCTGGGGAGCCTTCTCCCCAGATCCCTCCACCTTTAAAGATTTATAGGTACCCTATATTTATTGGTACCCTAGATTTATATTTACCGTAGATTTATTGATACCCTAGATTTATTGGTACCCTAGATTTATTGGTAAACTAGATTTATTGGTACACTAGATTTATTGATACGGTATATTTATTGGTAACCTAGATTTCTTATTACCCTAAATTTATAGGTACCCTATATTTATTGGTACCCTAGATTTATTGGTACCCTACATTTATTGGTAAACTAGATTTATTGGTAGCCTAGATTTATTGATACGGTAGATTTATTGGTAACCTAGATTTCTTATTAACCTAAATTTATAGGTACCCTATATTTATTGGTATCATAGATTTATTGGTGCCCTAGATTTATAGGTACCCTAGATTTATTGGTACCGTTGATTTATTGGTATCGTATATTTATTGGTATCCTAGATTTATTAGTACACTCGATTTATTGTTACCCTAGATTTATAAGTACCTTAGATTTATTGGTACCGTTGATTTATTATACACTATATTTATTGGTATCCTAGATTTAATGGTACTCTATATTTATTGGTAACCTATATTTATTGGTGCCCTAGATTTATTGGAGCCCTAGATTTATTGGTACCCTAGATTTATTGGTAAATTATATTTTTTGGTACCCTAGAGTTATTGGTACCCTAGATTTGTTGGTTTAGTAGATTTATTGTTACCCTATAATTATAGGTACCCTAGATTTATTGGTATCCTAGATTTATTGGTACCTTAGATTTATTAATGCCCTAGATTTATTGGTACCCTACATTTATTGGTAAACTAGATTTATTGGTACCCTATATTTATTGGTGCCGTAGATTTATTGGTACCCTAGATTTATTGGTAAATTATATTTGTAGGTACTATAAATTTATAAGAACCCTAGTTTCATTGGTACCCTAGAATTATTAGTACCCTAGATTTATTTGTGCCCTAGATTCATTGGAACCGTAAATTTATTTATACCTTCGATTTCTTATTACCCTAGATTTATAGGTAGCCTATTTATTGGTACCGTAGATTTATTGGTACCCTAGATGTATTGGTACCTTAGGTTTATTGGAACCCTAGATTTATTGGTACCCTAGATTTATTTGTACCCTAGATGTATTGGTATCTAGATTTATTGGTACCCTAGATTTATAAGTACCGTAGATTTATTGGTACCCTCAATTTATTGTTACCCTAGATTTATAGGTACCTTAGATTTTTTATTACCGTAGATTTCTTTGCACTGTAGATTTATTGGTATCCTAGATTTATTGGTACCCTAGATTTATTTGTAACAAGATTTATTGGTGCCCTAGAATTATTGGTGCCCTAGATTTATTCATACCTAGATTTTTGGTAAACTAGATTTATTGGTACCCTTGATTTATTGGTACTGTAGATTTATTGGTACCCTAGATTTATTTTTAACCTAGATTTATAGGTACCGTAGATATATTGATACCCTAGATTTTTTGGTACTGTAGATGTATTGGTACCCTAGATTTATTGGTACTCTAGATTTATTTTTACCCTAGATTTATAGGTACCTTAGATTTATTGGTGCCCTAGATTTATTGGTACCATACATTTATTGGTAAACTAGATTTATCGGTACCCTATATTTATTGGTGCCGTAGATTTATTGGTACCCTATATTTGTAGGTACTATAAATTTATAAGAACCCTAGTTTTATTGGTACCCTAGAATTAATAGTACCCTAGATTTCTTTGTGCCCTAGATTCATTGCAACGCTAGATTTATTGGTAAGCTAGATTTATTGGTACCCTAGATTTATTGGTACCGTAAATTTATTTATACCTTCGATTTCTTATTACCCTAGATTTATTGGAACCCTAGATTTATTGGTACCCTAGATTTATTTGTACCCTAGATGTATTGGTATCTAGATTTATTGGTACCCTAGATTCATAAGTACCGTAGATTTATTGGTACCCTCGATTTATTGTTACCCTAGATTTATAGGTACCTTAGATTTTTTATTACCGTATATTTCTTTGCACTGTAGATTTATTGGTATCCTAGATTTATTGGTACCCTAGATTTATTGGTAACAAGATTTATTGGTGCCCTAGAATTATTGGTGCCCTAGATTTATTCATACCTAGATTTTTGGTAAACTAGATTTATTGGTACCCTTGATTTATTGGTACTGTAGATTTATTGGTACCCTAGATTTATTGTTAACCTAGATTTATAGGTACCCTAGATATATTGGTACCCTAGATTTTTTGGTACTGTAGATTTATTGGTACCCTAGATTTATTGGTACTCTAGATTTATTTTTACCCTAGATTTATAGGTACCTTAGATTTATTGGTGCCCTAGATTTATTAATACCCTAGATTTATTGGTAAACTATATTTATTGGTACCCTTGATTTATTGGTATTTTAGATGTATTGGTAACCTATATTTATTGGTGCCCTAGATTTATTGGAGCCCTAGATTTATTGGTACCCTAGATTTATTGGTAAATTATATTTGTTGGTACACTAGAGTTATTGGTACCCTAGATTTATTGGTTTAGTAGATTTATTGTTTCCCTATAATTATAGGTACCCTAGATTTATTGGTATCCTAGATTTATTGGTACCTTAGATTTATTAATGCCCTAGATTTGTTGGTACCCTACATTTATTAGTAAACTAGATTTATTGGTACCTTATATTTATTGGTGCCGTAGATTTATTGGTACCCTAGATTTATTGGTACCCTATATTTGTAGGTACTATAAATTTATAAGAACCCTAGTTTTATTGGTACCTTAGAATTAATAGTACCCTAGATTTATTTGTGCCCTAGATTCATTGGAACGCTAGATTTATTGGTAAGCTAGATTTATTGGTACCGTAAATTTATTTATACTTTCGATTTCTTATTACCATAGATTTATAGGTAGCCTATTTATTGGTATCATATATTTATTGGTACCCTAGATGTATTGGTACCTTAGATTTATTGGAACCCTAGATTTATTGGTACCCTAGATTTATTTGTACCCTAGATGTATTGGTATCTAGATTTATTGGTACCCTAGCTTTATAAGTACCGTAGATTTATTGGTATCCTCGATTTATTGTTATCCTAGATTTATAGGTACCTTAGATTTTTTATTACCGTAGATTTCTTTGCACTGTAGATTTATTGGTATCCTAGATTTATTGGTACCCTAGATTTATTGGTAACAAGATTTATTGGTGCCCTAGAATTATTGGTGCCCTAGATTTATTCATACCTAGATTTTTGGTAAACTAGATTTATTGTTACCCTTGATTTATTGGTACTGTAGATTTATTGGTACCCTAGATTTATTGTTAACCTAGATTTATAGGTACCCTAGATATATTGGTACCCTAGATTTTTTGGTACTGTAGATTTATTGGTACCCTAGATTTATAGGTACCTTAGATTTATTGGTGCCCTAGATTTATTAATACCCTAGATTTATTGGTAAACTAGATTTATTGGTACCCTTGATTTATTTGGTATTTTAGATGTATTGGTACCCTAGATTTATTGTTACCCTAGATTTATAGGTACCCTAGATTTATTGGTACCCTAGATTTATTGGTACCGTATATTTATTGATACCCTAGATTTATTGGTACTCTAAATTTATTGTTACCTTAGATTTATAGGTACCTTAGATTTATTGGTATCCTAGATTTATTAGTACCCTAGATTTTTTGGTAACCTTGATTTATTGGTGCCATAGATTTATTGGTGCCCTATATTTATTGGTACCCTAGATTTATTGGTAAACTAGATTTATTGGTACCCAAGATTTATTGGTACCCTAGATTTATTGGTACCCTATATTTATTGGTACCCTACTTTTATTGTTACCCTAATTTTATCGGTACCTTATATCTATTGTTACCCTGGATTTATTGGTAACGTAGATTTTTGTCATAAATCCCGAGGAAGATTATAGCGGATTGTGGAGTCCATGTATACACTGCTCAAGTGCAGCCAGGGGAGGCCACCTATTTTTGGCTGCGCTATTTTTCCACGATTCAAACTCTGTAGTTTTTTCTGAAATGTTTCATCTCCATAAAAAGAAGAAAACAATGTACACTTGGTTGGACCAAACCTTCAACTCTGAAACCTGCCATTTTTAATCATTTAACACCACCAAAGCCCATTTACGCACCCCCGCTTGTCGGGCACCCAGAGGCGCCTATAACATTTGGCACCATTTGGCTTTGCCTCTTGACACTGTCCACTGACTCTGCCCCCCCCCCCGAAAATCTGGAATGCCCCCCGCGGGTAAACTTTGTTAAAGAAACACTATTTACAAGTGTCATGATAAAGAAACCAACAGACACTTTATTTCTGATGTCCTGGTTTCATAGAAGCATTGCTTGAATTATTTATTTATTTTTTTTTTTTTTCTTTATTAAGGTCGAAATTTTGGTTTGAACTCTGCCGTACGTCATTGCGGAACACCCGTGTATAGTTCGTCGGAAATAGAATATTTATTCGACGAAGAATCCGACACTTCGTCGTGCATGTCTCTCTCAGGTGCACTAGTTGTGATACCGTCAAGTCTTTCCCATTTAACCGGCATACGATTAAGCTGTAAGTTTATTGTATAAAATAATCTATTCTTGGTGTTTTGAAAAAAAAAAAATTCATGTTCTGTGATTCAGTGGAATATGATTCATTGTTTTATTTACATTTACATATCCTCATTGGGTTCAATTTAAGGCTTAGTATATCTATGTCGATGAAACTTTTGTTTCTTTGAGTATCATGAATACATGTTAACACTTTGCATTGTATTATAAACAAATACTACAAAAATTTTATTTACATGAATGTGTTTTGTTTATTTCTATGAAAGCCCCTATATTTAAACGGACTGATAATTGTATTAAGGAATTATTGTGGAGGTCATTATTCTTACTGCAAAAAACAAAATTTAACATTTTTTACATTGTTCTCCGTGTATCTACCTCCCCACCCCCACCCCCCCCCCCCCCCAAGAATGTGACTCATATAAACTCAATTGTTTATAATCAAGTGGTTCTTATGAAAGAAATAAAAAAAAGAGGGGGGGGGGTATGAAAACATATTTTATTAAAGTACGCAACAAAACAAAGAACTTATCAGCAAAAAGCCTTAGTCAGCGAACAAACAAAAATAATATATATTTTTTTTTTAAAATGCCATCGACTGTAATGTTGTATACGAGAGGAAAGCAAGTAGAATGTGACAGGACAGAAATATGTGAGAGGAAAGCAAGTAGAATGTGACAGGACAGAAATATGTGAGAAAAAAGCAAGTAGAATGTGACAGGACAGAAATATGTGAGAGGAAATCAAGTGGAATGTGACAGGACAGAAATATGTGAGAGAAAATCGAGTGGAATGTGACAGGACATAAGTAGGTGAGATATTAATTAAAGGCGACAAGGAGATAGAAAAAGCAAATCCACTGTGATTAAACGTAGCGAGCAGGGGCGGTGCAAAGGTTTAACAAGTAAATGAAAACATGACATCAATCACATGTGGTGTCAAGGTATACAGTGTCAAGGTACAAGGTGTCAAGGTACAAGGTGTCAAGGTACACGGTGTCAAGGAACACGGTGTCAAGGTACAAGGTGTAATGGTACACGGTGTCAAGGTGTCAAGGTACAATGTGTCAAGGTACAAGGTGTCAAGGTACACGGTGTCAAGGTACAAGGTGAAAAGGTACACGTTGTCAAGGTACACGTTGTCAAGGTACACGTTGTCAAGGTATACGGTGTCAATGTACACGGTGTAAAGGTACACGGTGTCCAGGAACAAGTTGTCAAGGTACACGGTGTCAAGGTACAAGTTGTCAAGGTATACGGTGTCAATGTACACGGTGTAAAGGTACACGGTGTCCAGGAACAAGTTGGTGTCAAGGTACACGGAGTCAAGGATCAAGTTGTCAAGGTACAAGGTGTCAAAGATCAAGTTGTCAAGGTAGACGGTGTCAATGAACACTGTAATAAGGTACAAGTTGTCAAGGTACACGTTGTCAAGGTACACGGTGTCAAGGTACACGGTTTCAAGGAACACATTATCAAGGTACACGTTGTCAAGGTACACGTTGTCAAGGTACACGGTGTCAAGGTACTCGTTGTCAAAGAACACTGTAATAAGGTACACGTTGTCAAGGTACAAGTTGTCAAAGAACACTGTAAGATGGTACAAGTTGTCAAGGTACAAGTTGTCAGGGTACAAGTTGTCAAGGTACAAGGTGTCAAGGTACAAGTTATCAAGGTACACGGTGTCAAGGAGCACGGTGTCAAGGTACAAGTTGTCAAGGTACAAGGTGTCAAGGTACACGGTGTCAAGGAACACGGTGTCAAGTACAAGTTGGCAAGGTACACGGTGTCAAGGTACACGGTGTCAACAAACACGGTATCAAGGTACAAGTTGTCAAGGTACACGGTGTCAAGGTACACGTTGTCAAGGTACAAGGTGTTAAGGTACAAAAGTTCTCGATCGGCAGCGTTTTCCCAATTTGGTTTCTTTTTCAAATTTATATGGCTCATCTTAATATATTGTAATTAGTCAAGTAAAGCAAAAGTATATTTAAATAAGACTGTACATTTTTAATTATTATTTTTGTTGTGTTTACCAGGAAATGACAGTTAAACTTTTGAAAACTTTCCAGTTGTTGTAATTGCCTACATTCATTTTAACAACTGATAAAATTATTTTTTACGATTCATTTGTGAAGCCCTAATCTTCATTCGTTACTTTATTTTTTGTTCCTTGTTGATTTAAAATAATAGATTTCGGTAACAGTCGTGATCAAGGCCAGCTGAAATTTACGTGCTTGGATTCAACCAATCAAAACGTATGTGGGGAGAATTATAATAGTCCAACTGGAATTCGGGCCAACATCCTCTTGAACTGGGCCAAACTCTCACAACTTGAGCTGAAATTAACTTCAGGTTCCATGATATTTTGCGAGGTGGAGCTGTATGGAGGTAACTTCATGATGAGTGGCAGTCCATTAGTTGATTGTTGTTGAATCAGGTGCGTTTGTTCGTGAGGCAACATTAAGGTATTATTGGAATCTGTGAGGCAACATTTGGGTAATATTGGAAACTGTGAGGCAACATTTGGGTAATATTGGAAACTGTGAGGCAACATTTGGGTAATATTGGAAACTGTGAGGCAACATTTGGGTAATATTGGTAACTGTGAGGCAACATTTGGGTAATATTGGTAACTGTGAGGCAACTTTGGGGTAATATTGGAAATTGTGAGGCAACATTTGGGTAATATTGGAAACTGTGAGGCAACATTGGGGTAATATTGGAAACTGTGAGGCAACATTGGGGTAATATTGGAAACTGTGAGGCAACATTAGGGTAATATTGGTAACTGTGAGGCAACATTAGGGTAATATTGGAAACTGTGAGGTTTTATTAAAGTATTATTGGAAACTCTGAGGCAACATTAGGGTAATATTGGAAACTGTGAGGCAACATTTGGGTAATATTGGAAACTGTGAGGCAACATTTGGGTAATATTGGAAACTGTGAGACAACATTTGTGTAATATAGAAACTGTGAGGCAACATTTGGGTAATATTGGAAACTCTGAGGCAACATTTGGGTAATATTGGAAACTGTGAGGCAACATTAGGGAAATATTGGAAACCGTGAGGCAACATTTTGCGAATACTGGAAACTGTGAGGCAACATTATGGTAATATTGGAAACTGTGAGGCAACATTTGGGTAATTTTGGAAACTGTAAGGCAACATTAGGGTAATATTGGAAACTGTGAGGCAACATTGGGGTAATATTGGAATCTGTGAGGCAACATTGGGGTAATATTGGAAGCTGTGAGGCAACATTGGGGTAATATTGGAAGCTGTGAGGCAATATTACGGTAATATTGGAAACTGTGAGGCAACATTTGGGTAATATTGGAAACTGTGAGGCAACACTTGGCGAATATTGGAAACTGTGAGGCAACATTTGGGTAATATTGGTAACTGTGAGGCAACATTGGGGTAATATTGGAAACTGCGAGGCAACATTTGGGTCATATTGGAAACTGTGAGGCAACATTAGGGTAATATTGGAAACTGTGAGGCTCCATTTGGGTAAAATTGGTAACTGTGAGGCAACATTAGGGTAATATTGGAAACTGTGAGGCATCATTAAAGTATTATTGGAAGCTGTGAGGCAACTTCCGGGTAATATTAGAAACTGTGAGGCAACATTTGGGTAATATTGGAAACTGTGAGGCAACATTAGGGTAATATTGGAAACTGTTAGGCAACATTAGGGTAATATTGGAAACAGTAAAGCAACATTGGGGTAATATTGGAAAATGTGTGGAAACATTTGGGTGACATTGGAAACTGTGAGGCAACATTTGGGTAATATTGGAAACTGTGAGGCAACATTAGGGTAATATTGGAAACTGTGAGGCAACATTAGGGTATTATTGGAAACAGTTAGGGGGACATTAGGGTAATATTGGAAACTGTTAGGGGGACATTATGGTTATGTTGGAAATTGTGAAACGACATTTGGGTTATATTGGAAACCGTTATGAGATATTGGTTTACTTAAAAAAAATTGTGATATAAAATGTTGGTAATATTGCATGCTTTGAGACGACATTAGGGTAATATTAAACAATGTGAGGCAGCATATGTGTTATATTTAAAACTGCGGAAACATTAATGAAAACTGTAAAGCCAAAATTAAGGCAATATTGAAACATTTTAGTGAAAATTGTGGTTATTAAAAAAAAATATATGGCTTCATCAGAGCCATTATGGAAACTGTGAGGCAATATTCGGGTAATATTGTAAACTGTGAGGTAACATTAGGGTAATATTGGAAACTGTGAGGCAACATTAGGGTAATATTGGAAACTGTGAGGCAACATTTGGGTAATATTAGAAACTGTGAGGCAACATTAGGGTAATATTGGAAACTGTGAGGCAACATTTGGGTGATATTGGAAACTTTAAGGCAACATTAGGGTAATATTGGAAACTGTGAGGCATCATTAAAGTATTATTGGAAACTGTGAGGCAACATTAGGGTAATATTGGAAACTGTGAGGCAACATTTGGGTAACATTCGAAACTTTGAATCAACATTAGGGTAATATTGGAAACTGTTAGGCAACATTATGGTAATATTGGAAACTGTGAGGCAACATTTGGGTAATATTGGAAACTGTGAGGCAACATTTGGGTAATATTGGAAACTGTGAGGCAACATTTGGGTAATATTGGAAACTGTGAGGCAACATTAGGGTAATATTGAAAACTGTTAGGGGGACATTATGGTTATGTTGGAAATTGTGAAACGACATTTGGGTTATATTGGAAACCGTTAGGAGATATTGGTTTACTATAAGAAACTGTGATATAAAATGTTGGTAATATTGCATGCTTTGAGACGACATTAGGGTAATATTAAACAATGTGAGGCAGCATATGTGTTATATTGGAAACTGCGGAAACATTAAGGAAAATAAATGGAAACTGTAAAGCAAAAAATAAGGCAATATGGAAACAATTTAGGGGAAATTTTGGTTATTAAAAAAAAATTTGTGGCTTCATCAGGGCCATCATGGAAACTTTGAGGCAATATTCGGGTAATATTGTAAACTGGGTCGCAACATTAGGGTAATTTTTGAAAATGTGAGGAAAATTAAAAAAATAGTGAGAAATGTGAGGCTACATGAGGGTAATATTTGAAACTCAATCGAAGGTAATTTAGTAAACTTTTAATCAACATTTGGACCATTTTGGAAACTGTGAATCAAAATTAGGATAATTTGGAAACTGTTAGGTAACAGTAGGTAAGATTAGGAACTGTGAGAAATTTAGAAAATGTGAGGCTCCACAAGGGTAATATTAGAAACTTTAAGGCGACATCAGAGTAATATGTAAATAAAAAATAGGCAACATTAGGAAAATATAGGTAACTGTTGCGATTTGATTTATATTGCTATTGCCCCAAATGTTACACGTTTGGTTACTTATAGGGTAATAATGTAGCACTACTTCTGAGCTAAGTGCTACATTATATTGTTTGATACACTTTTATTCGTTTTTCTGTTTGTTCGCTGATGAAGGTTCCGGCCGACACGTTCGTTGTTTTGTTACGTTCCTTTTATCAGGTTTAACCTTACTGTGTTTTACTAATTTCCTATGGTTACTTATAGAGTGTTTAGATCTATATATTTATCGGTCCCTAGCGTTACGAAGATTAGTACTGCTACTATGTCTAGGGTGTGATTACTCTTTATTAGTTATGCTGCCTTAAGTCTAACGCTACTATGGCACTCTCACTCGCTCTCACTTCTATTATTACTAAAAGACACAGGTGGTTCAGTCCACACATAAATATTGAATTATAAATAAATTAACTAAACACATACAAACATAAAGAAACAATAATGTGTAGACGGTCCAGTTACGAACACAACAATGCGACGGCGCGATGAACTTTTCGTCCTCTGGTGATCCTAGCCCTCCAACACACACAGCCAGGTCCGAAACACACAACAAGCCTTCTGTTGGAGGTCTCCCGCCCGCTGGCTGGTCAATCGCGGGGGATGTACGGCTCGGAATTCCAATAAAAGAGAATGCCCTGTGTCTGAATTATACACAAAATAAATAGTATGTGTTCTCTATATGAGAAAATAGCAAGTTTTTAACGGCTGCGTTAACTTGTTATCAACAGCCAATTCATTTATCATTAAGCAGGAACACGACTACGAACGAATACCGAAATTCAAGTAAATGCTTGACTTACTTTTAAATCTCAACTCATATTTACACAATTGCACACACAAATAAATTTCTCCAAATTAGCATATATTTAAAAAAAAACTATAATACTTTTCTTAACTTTAAACACAATATCCAAACGGCCCATGACCAACAATAAAAGCAAAAAAAAAATTAAAAATTGTCTCTTATGCAGAGTGCCAACATGGTACCTACGGGCTGAAATGTGACAAGAATTGCAGTGGCAGTTGCAAGGGAGGACGATGCAATCGTGACGGTACCTGTTACCAATGCCAAGATCAAAACAGTACCGAACAGTTCTGTGAAGAAGGTCGGTGATGATCTTCGTTATTCAGTAATGTCTTTGTCAATTCAAAAAGTCTGAGTGTATTTCTGCATTCACGTGTTTGCCAGGGTCTTGTTGTCATTGGGAATGTGCGTTGTCATTTTCTTGTTAGAAATGTGTTTGTCAATGTCATGTTGTTGGGAATGTGTTTGTCATTGGGACTTTGTTTTTCATGGTAACGTTGTCATTTGGAATGTCTTTGTCTTTGTTTTGTAGTTTTTCGGGAATGTATTTGTTATTGCCATTTTGTCATTAGGAATGTGTTGTCCGAACAGTGTATTTTAAAACATATTTTAAACTTTTTTTGTTTGTATTCGTTCTGTGTCGTATTTTTTTAAATATTTTTGTTGCTGCTGCAGACAGCTTGATATTTCTTACCATTCTTAATTCTGTTATTTTGTTATAAATTTGAGTTGTACACTTTCTGAGTGAAATTTAACACTTTTTCCATTTATTTGCATGTGTGTATCTAAAAACAGTTGAAACCACAAGTCAGCCAGAAGTAGGTAAGATATGCTTGTGTCTATTTAGAAACAATTGACACTACTAGGCCAAAAGAACTAGATACGATTTTCTTGTGTCTGTGTATAAAAAAAAATTACACCACCAATCAGCCAGAAGTAGGTATATTTATTTTTCTCCTTAGAAACAAATTACAGTACTATACAATCAGAAGTGGTGGATGGTAACTTTACCAATCACCACATGGAGGACCAGACAATTTTATAAACTCCAGAAATCTAACAAAAAATCCAGTTTTAAAATCGAGTTGTCTTGGTTGCCATAACATTGCAGCTGCAACTGTTTTGAATATTTACAAAGCTTCGCCAGCCTTGTTGATGTAATCCTAAGTTTAAAAGCGATAAAGGTGAAGGTACTCCATATCATATCTTGTATTGGACTGGTTTCAGTAGGTGGTTCAAGTCTGAAAACAGGCATAGCATTGCCCCGAAGGTTGGGTTGCCCAGTGTCCTAGTGACCATTATGGTGCTGCGAAAATATACTAAAATATGGTGCGACTTCACTAAAGCCAAGCTGTGCCATCCACATGATGTTCCTTTGGGGTCATCCAGCGGCGTGGAGAGAGGCGATTTGCTGTTGGGAACATGCTAATAATCCTAGAAAATAATCCCAGGCCTTGTGGATTCGTCCTGCGAATTCCATACCATCGTCACCTGTGACGAACAGATGCCAACAAATACTAGAATATAAGCATTACATATAGTCTTAAATCTTTAAAAAAAAATTAAAATTTTTACAACTTTAAACGAAAAAAATACTGATCAAATCTAAATGCATTATTTAATAAATAAAATAAAACATATCGAACAATTAAAACATGTTTTAATACAAAATAAATTATAGTCCGAAATACCAAAAGTTGCATTATACTGACAACATTGCGAACAAAAATCGCAGCATGAATGAAACCGAAACACGATGCACGGCTCAATTTGTTTAACTCTAAATCTAAAGTTTAAGCTTAAAATTGTTTTTTTAAACTAATTTATCAAAGATATTGTAGTTTGACGTTAAAAAAATTACCTAGGTCTGTAAAATGGGAGTAAAACATCTAGGTATGATACATCGATCAAAAGTGATCGAAAAATTTATATAATATACTCAGAATGTTAAAAATACATTGTTTTTATATATATATATATATATATACAAATATAGAAAAAAATATATATTAGAAATAACCCGCTGCTTTTGAAAAGATACTATTTTTTAAAACGATGAATTCCTTTAAATGCTCTTTTTTCTTTGTTACTAGAGCTATTTTATACGGTACCAATAATTTACTTAAATGGTAATTTCAGTGACACGTCAATCAATAAGATATCATTTAAAAATACAAGTGTATTAAGTAAGCCCATTTTTTAAATAATAAGAATATGTAGCTAATCAGAATTTGAGACAAAATATAATAAGTAACAAGTCAGAATGTGTCCCTAATCAGAATAAGTAACAAGTCAGAATGTGTGCCTAATCAGAATAAGTAGCAAGTCAGAATGTGTCACTAATCAGAATAAGTAGCAAACCAGATTGTGTCCCTAATCAGAATAAGTAGCAAGTCAGAATGTGTCCCTAATCAGAATAAGTAGCAAGTCAGAATGTGTCACTAATCAGAATAAGTAGCAAGTCAGAATGTGTCCATAATTAGAATAAGCAGCAAGTCAGAATGTGTCCCTAATCAGAATAAGCAGCAAGTCAGAATGTGTCCATAATCAGAATAAGTAGCAAGTCGGAATGTGTCACTAATCAGAATAAGTAACACGTCAGAATGTGTCACTAATTAGAATAAGTAACAATTCAGAATGTGTCACTAATCAGAATAAGTAACAAGTCAGAATGTGTCCCTAATCAAAATAAGTAACAAGTCAGAATGTGTCACTAATCAGAATAGGTAACAAGTCAGAATGTGTCACTAATCAGAATAGGTACAAAAAATAAGAAAAGGTAACTCATTCAACGCACTTATCGCGATCGTTTTGTTCACCATGAAATAAACTCTTCTTTTTTAAATAAAACAATGATCAACTGATTTTCGGGGGGCTACCGTTGAGGCTAAAGATTAAATAATATTCGTTGTCATTTGCATAGAGTCAATGTGCTAAGTTTCAGCTCGATATGTTGACGGGAAGTGGGTCCATTAGCCGTCTGAATTTTTAGCCAGCCAGAAACACACGAAGAAAAGCGAAGTTAGTATAAAGGATTTAAAAAAAAAAAATTATCGTTAAAAAATGTAAACATTTTATTTTTCTTTGAATTTATCTTTATAATGTTAAATGTACAGAAAAATTTGAAAGCAATTATTTTTGTTTAATTGGTTATATCATATAAATAACAATATTTTTTATCTATTAATTATTAATTGTTTAAATTAAATTATCTTCTATTATTTAGAAGATTCTTCATGTCCTAAAGACTCTAAATGCAACTGTGAGGGAAATATGTGTGACCTAAATATGAACTGTCTCCAAGGTTCGCGTTGCGTCAAGCCTTGGTTCACTGAGAGCTGTCAAAATTGTACGTGCAGGCGATCAATATTCTTGTGCTAAGTAGTGTTTCTTGTCTTTTAATAGGACGACACCTTGTTGGAAAGTTATATTTGAATATTTCGGATTCATCATGTCAGTTCAGTAAAAAATGTGACACTATTAATAATGTTTATATATATTTTAAAAAAAATTATTAAAAAAAACAAAAAAACAAATATTGGTAACACTATACATGAAAATGGTTTGCATTTATAACATCAGCGGCGTAGCGGGGTAGGGCAAGGGGGGCATCATGCTCCGGGTGCTACTCACAAAGGGGCGCCAAATGGTATATTTTACATACAATATTGTATGGTTTTCGAATGGGGGGTGCTAAAAAGGTATTGTGCCCCGGGTGCGAGTAAAGCTCGCTACTCCACTGTATAAAATCATTTATTATGAGAACATATTCTATGACAATACACTTATCAGTTTCATAGGAGTTTGTTACGATGTATTTGGAGACAGAGGTCTAAGGTAAACTTCATAGGAGTTTGTTACGATGTATTTGGAGACAGAGGTCTACGTTAAACGTCATAGGAGTTTGTTACGATGTATTTGGAGACATAGGTCTAAGTTAAACTTCATAGGAGTTTGTTACGATGTATTTGGAGACAGAGTTAAAAGGCTACTTTAAATTAGGTTTCATCCATATTGCCGGCGGCGGTCAATAGGAAGTCCCAAAACTGTCATTGTTTTTATTATATGATCGTGTTTTTTAGTTGAGTATTTTTGTTATTTACGTTTTTTACTTGCTTACTAATAAATAGGTCAACAAAAATAACGTCACGAGTAATTTTAAGGATTCTCTCCACCCCCCCCCCTTTTCCACTCCCCTTCCAGTCGTCACAGATCTATCACAAAATAGAAACCATCAAAATACAACGTCATGGATTGGTGACTCTCCGACTTCACAGTCGTCACAAATTGGTTACGAAATTAAGAAACTCTCGAAATTCTTCGTAATCAATTGGCGACTTACTCTTTTTCCCAAACCTACAATCCAGATGTGTGATGTCATTTTTGACGGCCCCCATACAACACATTTTTTTTTAAAACTACTAAATTATTGATTAGATTGATAGCTAGATAAATAATTTTACTCAATTGCCTTTGTATCATATTTGAAAAAAGTGGAAGTAACACTTTGTAATAGGCAAAGTCATCTGAGTACAAGAATACAATTAATAATGATCTATAGTTCACAATTTAGCACAATGATTTCAAGATTTAGGATTTAAAATAAAAATACTATAAACTAAAATGACATCGACTGCAATTTCTTCCAAAATAAGTCATGTCACGGACTTAGTATCTTAAATAACTTTCTGTCAGATGATATTGCGGCCAATGCCCGAGTGGACAGT
The DNA here is from genome assembly GCA_964017045.1 of Omphiscola glabra. Classification (NCBI taxonomy): domain Eukaryota; kingdom Metazoa; phylum Mollusca; class Gastropoda; family Lymnaeidae; genus Omphiscola; species Omphiscola glabra. Next base: position 23,876,567 of record OZ024811.1, read on the forward strand.
CCTCTACTGAATGACCATAATGACTCAACTTGCTACGATTCCAAGAACTTAACGGTCTCTCTCGATGGAGCATATTTGTTTTCCTGGTTGAGGATAAGATTCGCCCAGAAAGGTAATATTTCCCCACTATACTATGTTCTAAACAAATTTTAACAAGCCCACTGCCTAGCTGAGAATATGCTTTTGTTTCCATTAAAGTTTAAGCCTGTTGTAAAAATACAACTTGCATTTCAAATAGCACAGAGCCACCTAGTCAGCATTTTTTAAACATGTCTGCACACATGTATCACTAAATGTGTCGCTGTAAACATAATAAGACGATAAAGATGCAATAAATTCTACTCAATGATCGTATGGTCGTCGTCTTGAGTAAAACTTGGGGATGTGGGTGGTGCAGGGCGGGCAAAACATGATTGTGCAAGAACAACATTGTTTATGACAACTGTCAATAGAATTAAACTGCGTCCATCAATCGTTTGATGCATGTCTTTTTCAAGAGCGCATTGACATCAAAAGCAAAATATGTTATTTAACAAGCAAACGCTACTGTTATCTGCTTAACACATAAGACTACTATGAAGTAGGTACGATAACCAACGACTTAAATGCCTGTGGTTTTGGGGACTGTTAACATTTTAGTTACAATTTGCAGGATGCTTTTCTTTCAGACCATTTGCTCCAAGAAAAAAAAGGGGGGGGGGGGGGTAATATTTCATAATTTCGGATGGGCAGTGCCAATGACCACGGGCGTAGATTAAGTGGTCTTAGGTGACAGTTGTCCCCGAGTGACAAAATACTGAGGTTGTCAAAATGGGCTTTGTTGCCATTTATTGGATGAAGATAATGAGTTTCGAGAGTGATTGCGGTCGTAAAAACGAATCTTGTCCGATGGCTCCACACACTATAGCTATCATTCAGGTCTACCCAGTAGTAGCATTTTTTTTTATTTGTAGGGGCTGCATTTTCGGACAAGTGGAGATTGTATAACATGAAAGGCAGTGCTACAAAAATGGCGGCACTAATACTAGCAACGCCTAATAAAGTGCACCTATAGGCACCAACATTGATAATCATGTGTATCCGAAATTAAAGGACAGGACTCGAGAGCGCCCATAAATCTTTAGTGGTAAACGGAGTCTGGGTAGCCGACTACCCAGAACATTTTGTTAATATTTCACAATCAACGTGTGCATTTTGGAGTAAAAATTAATTCATTGTTTCTAGTAGTCATGTGTATAGGGGGAAGGAAATTGTATAAGCCTCCTGAGAGGCACTGTTCAAATATGCACCATACATAAACTAACTCCACTCAAGTCGTGGCGTGCATCAGGGAGATTATTTGATGCAAGCTTATATTCAACCCCATCTTTTAACATTGCACAGGGAAGGGAAGTGGGACGCCTAATATTAGGGTGCCGTAGGCAGTTGGTCAAAACCAAATATCCAGGAATGCATTTTGGCACATACTTGATATCAATGTTTCTTTCAGACAAATTTAAGGGCGGCATTTCAGAATTTCGGGTGGTAAGTGACAAAGTTAGGCACAACAATGATTAAGTACATCCTTAATTCCCCATCAGCGCGATATGAGATATATTTATTATTATTATTAGTATTATAATAAATTTGTTATAGCGTAGTATTGTAACCTAGGGCTGGGCTCACCACGTTGTAAATACAATTTAACAATCATAATCATGAACTTTAAAAAAAAATACATACATTAATTAAATAAAACAAAACAAATGTGTATTCGCCCAACCATTCCATAACTTTTTAATGTCAAGCCATAGACGGCACCCAGCAGTATCGTCTATCGGTCATGTATTTTGAGTGCAGTTTTGTAGGCTGTGATGGTTGGTATATTACGGATGTGTAAGGGAATAGAATTCCATTGCTTTAGGGGACAGACATGTATCACCATTGGGGGGTATGCTTTGCATAATAGAAAACAGGCAAAGTAAAATTAATTCAGAATGCATGAGTGCAAGCAACATGAATGAAATTGCTAATATCCAAAAATACATTTCTTTCTTTTTTTTTTTTTAAAATATATATTTCTCGTTGATTCTCATCTAAAAAATAATAACGCATTTTTAAATATCATTTTTTCTTATATTAAAAGAGAAAAGCACTTTTGGAATGCCAAAATAATGTGGGCTAATTTAAAATTTGAAAAATAAATATATTTTTTTTTAAAATTGTTATTTAGGAACGTTTATTACAAAAGTATCACGTTTAAATAAAATATTTTAGAAGTTTGTTTTAAGTTTAATCGATGAAACATTCATTATATTTAAGAATCCTTTCGAATTCCTAATTACATTTTAATTTTCTTTAGTTTAACCTTGCTAAATGTAAATTGAGTATATTAAAATGAATGCTAATAACTCTAATTTTTAAAGCATGAGGACATCATACAATTAATACTTCTTTCTCTACCTTATAAGTCACGCCATTATCATATAACATAAATTTAAAACCGATTGCATATGTTTGATTTTTAGCAAGAAATATATTAAAATTTCAGAACTTTATATGTTTTTATCAATGTCTCTAAGCTTTTCAAGATGTAAAACAAAATAACTGGTATATGCAAATAATTGGAAGTAAGGCTTAGGCTTATAATGAGTCATGACGGTAGGCAAATTATCATAACGAGACGATATTTATTTTATATTGGAATTGTGTAGGCTACTAAAAATAGTAGACATAAGGATGCAGATCATCTGACATATAGAGTCTAGTGATATTTCTTAGGTAATTTATTTAGAATCGGTTAAAGCCACAATTAATATTTTTTTTTTATTTAACAATTTAGTAGTTTTTACAATATTAATTTTTTGTTTTTCTCTGTAATGGAGACCGAACGAAAAAACTTATTTGATATGGTCTGAAACCGTAACCAAAAGATTTATATATTTTTTAAAAAAAATCGATCGCGCATCACGTTCTGTGTATACCGAGGACTGGTAGAGGAAAGAGATTACGGTAAATTTTAATACAGAAACATCAAAAACATGCTTATAATGTTTACCATTTGAATTTTAAAAAAAAAATAAATAAAGTTAGTAAAAATTTAATTTAAAATAGTATTGAATGAGGAGATGATAATATAGTATCGTCCATGCAATTTGCACGTCCTTCAATGTAGCCAAATTTAAATTACAGACTAAATTGGACATGGGACATTCATATACAATGCACGCAATACAATAATATTTCCATACACCTCCCACACCATGCCAACTTAAATGTCAGCACTGAGGATGCATAGAACAAATTGGGAGAGAGGGTCACTACAATCCACATACATTTATGCGTAAATTCTACAATAGTTATCCTGACAGTATCGCATTAACCATATTTCTCACATATGTCTTTCTGCGTACACCGCTATCCGTCAGATCAGCTCCAAAACTCAAAGTTAGAGCAACAAAAACACTCTTCCATGACATTGTCACTACAATCCACATACATTTATGCGTAAATTCTACAATAGTTATCCTGACAGTATCGCACTAACCATATTTCTCACATATGTCTTTCTGCGTACACCGCTATCCGTCAGATCAGCTCCAAAACTCAAAGTTAGAGCAACAAAAACACTCTTCCATGACATTGTCACTACAATCCACATACATTTATGCGTAAATTCTACAATAGTTATCCTGACAGTATCGCACTAACCATATTTCTCACATATGTCTTTCTGCGTACACCGCTATCCGTCAGATCAGCTCCAAAACTCAAAGTTAGAGCAACAAAAACACTCTTCCATGACATTGTCACTACAATCCACATACATTTATGCGTAAATTCTACAATAGTTATCCTGACAGTATCGCACTAACCATATTTCTCACATATGTCTTTCTGCGTACACCGCAATCCGTCAGATCAGCTCCAAAACTCAAAGTTAGAGCAACAAAAACACTCTTCCATGACATTGTCACTACAATCCACATACATTTATGCGTAAATTCTACAATAGTTATCCTGACAGTATCGCACTAACCATATTTCTCACATATGTCTTTCTGCGTACACCGCTATCCGTCAGATCAGCTCCAAAACTCAAAGTTAGAGCAACAAAAACACTCTTCCATGACATTGTCACTACAATCCACATACATTTATGCGTAAATTCTACAATAGTTATCCTGACAGTATCGCACTAACCATATTTCTCACATATGTCTTTCTGCGTACACCGCTATCCGTCAGATCAGCTCCAAAACTCAAAGTTAGAGCAACAAAAACACTCTTCCATGACATTGTCACTACAATCCACATACATTTATGCGTAAATTCTACAATAGTTATCCTGACAGTATCGCACTAACCATATTTCTCACATATGTCTTTCTGCGTACACCGCTATCCGTCAGATCAGCTCCAAAACTCAAAGTTAGAGCAACAAAAACACTCTTCCATGACATTGTCACTACAATCCACATACATTTATGCGTAAATTCTACAATAGTTATCCTGACAGTATCGCACTAACCATATTTCTCACATATGTCTTTCTGCGTACACCGCTATCCGTCAGATCAGCTCCAAAACTCAAAGTTAGAGCAACAAAAACACTCTTCCATGACATTGTCACTACAATCCACATACATTTATGCGTAAATTCTACAATAGTTATCCTGACAGTATCGCACTAACCATATTTCTCACATATGTCTTTCTGCGTACACCGCTATCCGTCAGATCAGCTCCAAAACTCAAAGTTAGAGCAACAAAAACACTCTTCCATGACATTGTCACTACAATCCACATACATTTATGCGTAAATTCTACAATAGTTATCCTGACAGTATCGCACTAACCATATTTCTCACATATGTCTTTCTGCGTACACCGCTATCCGTCAGATCAGCTCCAAAACTCAAAGTTAGAGCAACAAAAACACTCTTCCATGACATTGTCACTACAATCCACATACATTTATGCGTAAATTCTACAATAGTTATCCTGACAGTATCGCACTAACCATATTTCTCACATATGTCTTTCTGCGTACACCGCTATCCGTCAGATCAGCTCCAAAACTCAAAGTTAGAGCAACAAAAACACTCTTCCATGACATTGTGCTCTCTCGTCTTTCCTATTATAGCGTTCTGTCAGGTTCACCCAAAATTGTTTTAGAAAAAATGCACAAACCTCAAAACACAGCTGCTAGGTTAGTTCTAAAGCAAAGCAAAGTGATCACGTCACTCTACTACTTCACTTTTTCCATTGGTTCTTTTTACAGGCACGAAATGAGTACAAGCTTTCTGTTCTCTGTCACAACCTTTTCTCTTGTACCTGCCCTTTCAATCTTACGGAACTTCTTTCTTTCTATTTACCCATTCGAAAGCTTCTTTTGTCCATATTCTTTCTTTTCCGAAAACATGCACGAATATAGAAACGTAAAGTATCTCCAAATCTTACATTTTCCGCGAAAATCTTAAAGAGTTAACAGGTCTGCCAGTAGGCCTATAACATAGATATCATGCGACATTGTGATAACTCGCACACTTGTGTTATTTCGTTAACGGCAAAGTTAATCATCATGCTTATATCTGCAGAACTGATAAGGCAAGGTTTAAGTGAGCTGCTTAGGCAAATCCTCTACCTCGTATCCAGAATCTGACAAGAAAAAGAAATTGCAATAGAATGGGACACTGGACTCATAATCCAAATTCACAAAAAATGAATCTGAAGGATCTCCTTACTTAATGTACTGTACAAAATCCTCACAAAACTTATGGCAAGCAAGCTGGAAAAGTATAGTGAACAGATCCTAGGCGACTACCAATGCATATTCTGGCAGAATAAGTCAACCACGGATCATATTTTTATGATTAGATGTCTCCTGGAGAAATGTTACGAATGTATCATCGGCATACACATACTATACGTGAATTACAAAACATCATACGATAGCCTTAAAGGGAATGCTCAACAAGAACTTGGAATCCCTAACTAGCTTACTCGGCTCGTACATATGACGATAACTAACTCAGAAAGTAGAAACAAGGTGCAGGGAGAAAACTCAAGGGATGTCCTAGTTAATTGTGTCCTCAGACAAAGAAATTCACTATTATGTAATGTGTTTAACATCATGCTAGAAAAAGTTATCAAAAGAATACACTTGAGCTCCAGTGGAAACATAATCAGCTACTTCCAGAGAAGTATTACAGAAGACACAATATATGATAATGTCACGAAACTCTCACGCCATCATCAATATAAACAACCACAAATTTGAGAGAGTAGCTACATTCAAATATCTAGGGGCAGCTATAAACGAGCACAATGAAATAATGTCGGAGGTGAAAGAAAGGATAACAGCAGGCAACTGTTCCTATTTCAGCCTTCTCAAAGCTACTGGGAAGCAAACACCTTTCTAGGGGAACAAAGAAGACAATATTCACCACTATCATAAGACCGGTAGTGACCTACGTTAGTAAGATTTGGACCCTTACCAGAAAAGCAGAGAACCTTCTCAATATATGGGATAGGAAATTCCACAGGAACATTTTCGGCCCAGTGATAGAAAATGATGTCTGGAGAATCCTTACAAATCAAGAGCTATACTAATTATATAGTCTGGAGAATCCTTACAAATCAAGAGCATTACCAATTATATAGTCTGGAGAATCTTTACAAACCAAGACGTATAACAATTATTTAAACAGCCAATTATAATCGCAAAAATGAAAAAGGCAAATTAAGATAGGCAGAAAATTTTGAAAGGACACCTTGTGTAGCGCATCAAAAAGAATATACAGGCAGAAAACTAGGGGTAGACGTACCCAAAACTAAGATGGATCGACGATGTAGACAAGGATTTACACAATTTTGGGCTCGCGCATGTATGCATTTAATCCATTGATCGTTCCAATTTCTGATGATTATATGACTCGGCATGAATAAGCCTAATGTTATCTAATTTTTTTATTAATGATCTTTTTTAAAAATAATAATGGCAACGTTACCATTCCTTGGGATTATCTTTGTCCACACTACGATTTACCTTAGCCTATAAAATTTATGACCACAAAAAAAAAAATGAAAATTATTGTAACAAACAAACGAATCTAATAAATCTAGTGCTCCCTAAATGTATTTTTGAAAGCATTAAAACAAAAATTATAGTATAACTATAACAATTCCCACATTTTTTCCAATAAAACTATTTAATTTGCCTAAGCCTAATTTAAATTTTATTTTAGGCCTTATTAGAACAAGTAGATCATTATGCAAATGTGAGCAACGTTCGCAGAGGATTATTCATAGTTCATACATACTATGATAGCAAGACGTCCAGCAATAACGAATATCGGATTTCCGGCCGAGAGACAGAGTTTGACTTCTGATTGGACGACCGAAAGCCTCATTAACTTTCGGTTTGATGGCCAAAAATCTCAATAGCTATTGGCCGAAACAGAACGTAAATCGAAAGTTAACTTGTCTGTTTCTGCCGAAACCAAAAATAAACCGAAACATAACTGATCATTTGCGCCCGAAATCAAGACAACACCGAAAGTGATGAAATTGCATCTTTCTGAACAGAAACTGAAGCCCGAGCCGAAATTAGGTCGGTCGCTACTTTAAACACAATTTTTCTACGGCTTGCTTCGGGGGTGGAGCATTCACCCCATGCCTCACCCGAGATGCCTGAAAGAAACACCACTTGCTTGGAATCGTAATAATCAAACGCCACTAAAATGATACACTTAGGGAGCACATTGACTCGGTCAAGACATGAATCCACAGTTGATATAACCTAGATTGAGTCACCCTATAAGAAATTTGCCTTGCTGGCAGCACGTTGTGTCGTCCGTCCTGATCATGTGCGACCTAAAGTGGGAAAGCTAGGTCAATATAATCGAATATTAATTATTTGCTTGAGGGAAACAATTATGGAAAGAAAATAATAGTACAACAAAACACATCAATTAAAAAAAATTAAAAAAACATGTTTTTATTGTCTTTTCTTGATTGTTAACTTGCTACAACACTCATTCTCTTTAAGGTCAGGCCTCGAATTTTACGTTAACCTTTCACAAGGCTCAAACGGAGGCAACGGAACGTACAGCATGTGTAGAGCAGAGGGCAGTGGAGCTGGCAGATAACACTTTTGATACATTCTGTTCCCAATCACTGGTGATAGACACAGTGTACGTCACCTTACATTCCGACCTGCACGTCTGCTCAGTTTACGTCAATGGTGGTAAGAAGGAAGGAATTTCACTAAAGTAAAAATTCAGTTTACAGTAGGTTTGAAGTTCAGTAAAGTAAGATTTAAGTTAGGTAAAGTAAGATTTAAGTTCAGTAAATTAAGATTTAAGTTCAGTAAAGTAAGATAACCGTTCAGTAAAGCAAGATTTAAGTTCAGTAAATTAAGATTTAAGTTCAGTAAAGTAAGATTTAAGTTCAGTAAAGTAAGATTTAAGTTCAGTAAAGTAAGATTTAAGTTCAGTAAAGTAAGATTACTGTTCCGTAAATTAAGATTTAAGTTCAGTAAAGTAAAATTTAAGTTCAGTAAAGTATGATTGAAGTTCAGTAAAGTAAGATTCAAGTTAAGTAAAGTAAGATTTAAGTTTAGTCAAGTAAGATTTAAGTTCAGTAAAGTAAGATTACCGTTCAGTAAAGTAAGATTTAAGTTCATTAAAGTGAGATTCTAGTTCAGTAAAGTGAGATTTAAGTTCAGTAATTTAAGATTTCAGTTCAGTAAAATAAAACTGAACTTGAATAAAATAGGATTTAAGTACAGATGTATTGTTCATGTTTTAAGATGTTTTCCTTTATTTTGTAAATATTGTTTAATTCATCTCTAAACTGAATTCAATTTAAACAATGCTTTAAAAGGTCGCAACTTGGCGCAGAAGGCTACTGTAACCATAGAAGGCGTAGAGAAAAATAACAAGCTCCGAAACTATATTAAGAGGATCAACGATGGAGTGGCTTATCACAACGCATGCTTTCCCCTAAGCCCAGATACTATCAGTTTAATAACGATGAATTTAAAGATTCAGCGTCGGGTCTCACAAGTGGTCATATACAATAGTGAGTAGCACACCTGTCGTCCGGTCTCACAAGTGGTCATATACTATAGTGAGTAGCACAACTGTCGTCCTGTCTCACAAGTGGTCATATACTATAGTGAGTAGCACAACTGTCGTCCATCTCACAGGTGGTCATATACTATAGTGAGTAGCACAACTGTCGTCCTGTCTCACAAGTGTTCATATACTATAGTGAGTAGCACAACTGTCGTCCTGTCTCACAAGTGTTCATATACTATAGTGAGTAGCACACCTGTCGTCCGGTCTCACAAGTGGTCATATACAATAGTGAGTAGCACACCTGTCGTCCGGTCTCACAAGTGGTCATATACAATAGTGAGTAAGTGCTGTCAAGGTAAAAACACGTTTCCAAGACTCACTGAAAGTGGCACTAAATGCCTTCAGCATCGACCCCTCTAATGGGAGCAGACAGTTCAGGACAGATTCAGGTGGAGATCAGTGGTCAAGATAGGGGCTAAATCTTATGAAGCAAGTAGGATGGCCACCATTGAGACATGCAGGCAAGCCTGAAAGAACATTATTAAATCCACGATTTTAGCAACTATCCTCTGCCCGCAGTGCCAGAGATTATTCCGAACACTTATAGGATTGGCAAGCCACCTACGAACACACCGTAAGACACCCCCTAACCAGATGACTGAATGGTCCTAGTCGATTTGAAGGACGAACAACAACATATCTCTTTTCCATAACGTAACACACAAAAAACCTGCAATCATAATAGCTTTTAACAATAATCTGAAACATTAAAATATTTATTTAATATATCTCTATACAAAACTCTATTACATTTAAACATTAATTCAAAATATCTCTATAACATACACTAAAATGTTAACTCTGTTCCTAAAATCACCCTAATCCATATCATAACTCATCGAACTGTGAATGTAAAAACTGTCAATACCATACCTTATGTTACGGTGGAAGCCCGCAATGTTTACATTGTATTGACGTCATGGTTCCCTCGCATCTTGTGCATGAACTCTGTGTGACCGTCGTGTTTGGTAAAAACGATAAGTCTGGTCTAGTAACAAATTTTCTCCCTTGAACAAGTCTACATGTCAACACAGCCTATAGTTGAATTCTTTAGAACTTACGAGACAGGATACAATGCGTTACCCCTCTCACGAAAAGTCTCTACGAAAGACTATAAATAAGCCGATCGACATAGAGAGCGGTAGAGTTCGATGGAGACTTTGTCTATACTATTTACTCTCTATGTGTGCACCATACGAACATTGCACCTGTACCAGTTCATTGCTGTACTGTAAGTGAATAGTTTTGTTTCATTCGTTTTGATTTTGTATTGTAAAGTTAGCGTAAAAAAATTATTATTAAGGAATATAACTAGTTTGGTCTATGTTCTTTCTTACAATATTTAATAAATATTGGGTGCTGGTTGGCTGATTACTCTAATGCCAAGTTCATAATGTGGAGTTCGATTCCCGCCAAGTCCATTTGGGCAAAAACATCACCAAAACCGCGGGGGGGGGGGGGGTGACTCGTGAGCCCTGGCCCCCATCTCATCCATGAGGAGGCAATTCCAAATTTAAAATATCTTCTCTTGGAACATAATGTGGATGAGTCAACTTGCCACCTAAGAGAAGGTAATTCCAAATTCAAAAACCCGGAGATGGAGTCCCGTAGGCAGATACCATTGACACAATAAACATTCCGTCCCAGCAGCTCGAGCAACGCCACTGGTGACAAGCTGCATCATCCACATGAAGTTCCCTTGGGTTATCCAGCGGCATGAAAAACGGCGATTTACTGCGTAGGGAACCATCTTATAATCCAGAAATGAATAATACCAGACCTTGTGATTTCGTATGGTGAAGTCTAAACCATCGACACATTGTACAGGCCGCATCAGTTAATGGTATCATATTGTGCTTTTTTTACTGTTTGTGACGAGCCATATAGTAAAAAAATATTCAATTATCTAGGTACCTATACCTTAACAAATCAAAACTTTTATATAACTCTCTATACAATGCCGTAACACATCATACCCTGAATGTTAAATCTATGTGCACCTCTAAAACTTAACGTAACTCATCAAAAATGTATTGGTTATATCACATAATACTGACCCTAACACACCAAACCTGGCAGCCTAAATCCATGTAGACCTTTCTTAACACATCAAGCCGTGTAGGTAGAATCCCTCTAGAGCTTATCTTGACTAAGCAAACACAGGTAAAATCCATCTAGACCTTATCTTAACACATCAAACTCTGTAGGTAAAATCTCTTCATACTTCATCTTAACACATCAAACACTGTAGGTAAAATATATATATACCTTTTCTTAACACATCAAACACTGTGAGGTAAATCTCTCTAGACCTTATCTTAGCACAAACACAGTAGGTGAAATCTCTCTAGACCTTATCTTAACACAAACACTGTAGGTGAAATCTCTCTAGACCTCATCTTAACACAAACACATCAAACCCTGTAATGTAAAAAAGCTTACTATACCATATCCCAACAGATCAAGCGAACAATGAACGATTCCAGGCACAGCTCACAGGCTTCAACGCTGGTTTGTATATATTATTCCAAAAGGACGTCGGTGGTAGTGCAGCGAGGAGAGATATCCATCTGGCTAACGTGGATAAATCATCCATGGTAAAGCTCGAGGTGAAAGTTACCCAAGGTGTGCTCGAAGTTTGTGAGATTCAAGTTTTTGGAGGTAATGTCAAACATTCATCTCTTACATATGAACCATTGTATGCATGAAGAATTGTAGGCTTATGAAATGAAGGCAGAGCGAATTTAGTCGCATTACTCATGTAGTTCTTCAAAAATGTAAATTTTCATTTTTCTTCGTTTTTACACGAGCTAAGCTTCAATTTAGTATCCCAGACCTGTTTACTTTTACGATTTTGGCGTACAATGTACGATTTTGAGGTGTATACATTATATACACTTTATGTTTTTTTTCACTAGTAAGAAAATATATTGAACTATTCTGTGATGATATTGTACGATTTTAAGAGTTTGAGGGTAAACAGGTCTGGTGTCCCGTTATAATCATAACTTACATATAAAGACGAGTATGTAATAATAGAAGATTGGATTTAACACGTTTAACAACATTTTTCTTACAGCTCTGTTGTATTCCAGACATTGCTTTTATTTTCCTAAATATTTGACATCGTGGGTTCTTTAATCAAAGCATTTTTAGAATCTTATACTAGTTTACTTTCTTCAACGATTACAGTAACATCCAGAAATTGTGTCACCATAAATAATAATTTAGACTTAAATGTAAATTTAAAAATTTATCGACAACGCCATTGGTGTTTTCCCTTAGTTTTTGTTGCTGATACTTGCTTTTGTGTTTTATAAGTGAAGGGCTAAAATATGATTGACTTGAGTTATACTGAAATCACCGACGACTGGCACAGTACTGACTTGAGTTGTACTGAAATGACTGACGACTGGCATAGTGCTGACTTGAGTTGTACTGAAATGACTGATCACTGGCATAGTGCTGACTTGAGTAGTACTGAAATGACTGACCACTGCCACAGTATTGACTTGAGTTGTACTGAAATAACTGACCACTGGCACAGTGCTGACTTGAGTTGTACTGAAATCCGTGACAGCTGACACAGTACTGACTTGAGTTGTACTGAAATCCCTGACAGCTGACACAGTTAATCAAATGACTGTAAGCTAAAATATTCCTGAATTAAGATGTACTCCAATAACTAGCAATTCAAATATTTTTTATTTGAATAATACTCAAGTGACTCAAACAAACGTACTAGCTTAACAACTGACTCAAACTAACGTACTAGCTTAACAAGTGACTCAAACTAACGTACTAGCTTAACAAGTGACTCAAACTAACGTACTAGCTTAACAAGTGACTCAAACTAACGTACTAGCTTAACAAGTGACTCAAACTAACGTACTAGCTTAACAAGTGACTCAAGATAACGTACTAGCTTAGCAAGTGACTCAAGCTAACGTACTAGCTTAACAAGTGACTCAAACTAACGTACTAGCTTAAGTTGTACTGAAATTATACTCAAGTGACTCAAACTAACGTACTAGCTTAAGTTGTACTGAAATTAATATTCACACACAAAATGTCATATGTTCCACTCACAAAATGTAATATGTTCCACACACAAAATGTCATATGTTCCACACACAAAATGTCATATGTTCCACACAAAAAAAGAAAAGAAAATCATATATTCACTCGCTGACTTTCATTTTTTTTTCAATTACTAAAAGTATGAATGTTTAAAATGATGTATCATCCAAACAGACTGCAGCCCACCAACATATGGTGCGAACTGTGGTGCAGAATGTCCTTTGACCTGCCTTGGGCAGCAATGCACACCAGACGGGACATGCATGAAGTGCAATGAAGGAATAACGGGACAATTTTGCACTGAAGGTCAGGAGATGAAATATAAGAAATTATTTTAAAGACATAAATTGAAGACACTGGGAACGTTTTGAGCTCAATGGTTTATGTAAACTCCAACAATGAAAAAAAAAATGAGTTAAGGTTGTAGAAGATAGTATAATGACATCAAGACAGTGGGATGATGATTATGATGATGATGGTGATGATGATGATGGTGGCGGTGATGGTGATGATGATGATGGTGGTGATGGTGATGATGGTGATGGTGACGGTGATGATGGTGATGATGATGGTGGTGGTGATGGTGATGGTGGTGATGATGATGATGGTGATGATGATGATGGTGATAGTGATGATGATGATGGTGGTGGTGGTGATGGTGATGGTGATGATGGTGATGGTGTTGGTGGTGGTGATGGTGATGATGATGATGGTGGTGGTGGTGATGGTGATGATGGTGATGGTGATGATGGTGGTGATGGTGATGTGATGATGATGGTGATGATGGTGATAGTGATGATGATGATGGTGGTGGTGGTGATGGTGATGATGGTGATGATGATGATGATGATGATGGTGGTGATGGTGATGTGATGATGATGGTGATGATGGTGGTGATGGTGATGATGATGATGGTGATGATGATGATGATGATGGTGATGATGGTGGTGGTGATGGTGATGATGATGATGATGGTGGTGGTGGTGGTGATGGTGATGGTGGTGATGATCAATTAATAATATTACTGTAACTGTTAGCAAAATGACAGTACAGGAAACATTGCAGGAAGAAGATTGTCTGGTACTGTGAGCACTATGATTTTATTGGTGATCATTGGGGAGGATGATATTCTGCTTCTGTTAACCATTTGCCACTATGGGACACACAGAGGTTTCATGATGATGTTGATTAAAACATGTTGATGGTACCTATGACAAGGATGGCAATCTTAATCCTACATACACGCTGCATCATCCACAATAGGTTCCCTTGGGGTCATCCAGCGGCGTGGAGAGAGGCGATTTGCTGTTGGGAACCAGCTAACAATCCTATAAGAATAATCCCAGGCCTTGTGGATTTCGTCCTGCGAATTCCATACCATCGTCACCTTGTGACGGACGGATGCCAGCAAAAAAAAAAAAAAAAAAAAAAAAATATATATATATATATAAGTAACTTTTAAAAAGTACTTCAAGCGGGTTTTTTTTAAAGTAAATATTTAGATTTGGATAAGTTGATAGTAGATAAGATATTTTTTGTTGGTAAGATATTTTTTTGATTAGTTAGTTTTGCAATGATACTTGATTAGACTATTTTCTTACATATTTTATCTTATGACCCATTAGCTTTAAAACCAAAGAGCATTTTGTTTATTAACTACTTTGATACTATTGCATGATATCTCGTGAGCAATTAATTTTAATTTTATAATACGCTGATTCATTGAAGCAAATTAAATTAAATTGAAAATTATATACAATGTTTTTTAATAAAATTTTGGGAAAGAGAGAGAGAGAGAGAGACAGAGAGAGGGGGATAGAGAGAGAGAGGACGAAGTAGAGAGAGATATAGTGTATGTGAGTACTAGTGAAAAAAATAATACAATCTATTTAAGGAAGTTTATTTTGTATATTTCTTTTCTAGGGTCAGCTTGCCCGACAGGATTCACTGGGGAAAAGTGTGACATACTTTTGGACTGTACGAGCAAGACTAGTGATGTTAACGGCCAATGTGCCAACAGGTCAACGTGTGCCACTGGGTGGTTTGGTGCAGCTTGTCGGTACCGTAAGTGGAATATTAACTGTCATGAATGGACGTTCATCAATAGTTTTTTTCACACTGGAAAATGTGTTAGATTGTGCGCGGTGTGTATTAAGAGAGTTATTAGTTAATGAACACTTTTCCCCTTCCTTTATTTGGTGACATATTTTTATGATAATTATGACGTAATGTCTAGACTGTCTTTGGCGTAAGTGCTTAATCGTCAGCAGTCGTTAAAAAAAAAACTTTGTGGCCGAATGCTGTGTATTAGTTTGTGTTATAGCGAACAGCCTTCCAGATATATGTATAGATTAAATTTACATAAAAAATGGAAAATGACTTATGTTTTATCCGGTGTGTAACGACCTATGAATAACGTGTGAAAGAAACTGATGAATAAAACCAATGAATTATCTGAAGTTTGACTGTTTCTATAGACCAATATCGTTAGCAAAATAACGTCTCCTTTCATCAA
Source organism: Omphiscola glabra (assembly GCA_964017045.1). Taxonomy (NCBI): domain Eukaryota; kingdom Metazoa; phylum Mollusca; class Gastropoda; family Lymnaeidae; genus Omphiscola; species Omphiscola glabra. The sequence goes on from OZ024811.1 coordinate 23,892,287, forward strand.
AAGCTGTTTTATCACCACACATATCCCTGTCTGCAGCCAACCACAATGAATGACTGTAAACATTGCTACAGTTTAGAAATAAGCCAATTATTGCATACACACTGCTTAAGGTTAAGTTAAGTCGTTGCCTTAAATTCTTTCAGACGATATTGCACCCTTTGTTAAGGGTCTCAACGAACTACTCAAAGACTACAACGACTCCACCTGCTACACGATTGATGCTAAAAGTATTGAGGCAAATCTGAGCACGCCAATACACTTCTCCTTCATCCGACTCGTCTTCCCCAAACTCGGTAACATAATGCTCACTTGTAAATGTTACTAATGAAATATACATTGATTTTTGTGCATATTGGTTTCTTGATATTATCACGAGAACGTTGACATATCTTTTGTTTTTTCTTGCAGAACATTTTTTGTCAGTAAGTTTGTTAGACTGTGGAATGACTAGACGCTTTGAACATAGTTTCCCCGTGATAACCTACACATCAACGAATAGTATACATAATGATATAGATATATACTGTAACGTATGAATCTTGAAGGGTGATGTTTGTTTGGAAACTTCGCATAGCGCTACCGACCGGATGTTCCCAGTCAGCCTCCATTGCGCCCAGAGTCGCGCCCCTTTGTTCTTTTCGCCACCAAATTGATAATCAAAACTGAGTTAATATACCACTAAGAGGTCAGAAAGGACAGATGTCCCCGGGCGCCAGACAGATGTGCTGTGCCGTCTAAATGAGCTGTGGTGGTATAGAATAGATAAAAACTGAGAGCGCCCCAGTCGTAATCATGTTTTCAACTAAATTCTTAATTGAATTCGTTGTTTTCCCTCGGGTAATTTTGATGCAGTGGCGTAGCGAGCTTAACTCGCGCCCGGGGCACAATACCTTTTTAGCGCCCCCCCCCCCAAATACCTTTTTAGCGCCCCCCCCCCCTATTCGAAAACCATACAATATTATAGTAAAATATACCATTTGGCGCCCCTTTGTGAGTAGCGCCCGGGGCATGATGCCCCCTTGCCCCCCCACTCACTACTCCACTGTTTTAATGGGGTATTAGCGACTTTAAGGTAGTTAGAGCCAAACTTATCTAAATAATGATCAATAATTTCTCAAACTCAACCCATCATGAAATGAAGTTATTCCATTTGTGTCGTCCTTGAGGGTATGACTGTTACCAAATGTTATTCTTGTCCCCTAATTCTTAATAGAACCTTCATAATTTTTTTGATAAATTTCAAAATGCAAGAATGCATTTTAGAACATAAACAAATTTAGTGTTGGAATATTTTACACTGAATTGTGCAGCAACGGGAAAGACCATTGTAAAAAAAAAATAAAGATATAATTTAACCTTTGAGACATCTTTTTGGTCCAGCAATCCACGTGGATATCATTTAACCTTTGAGACATATTTTTGGTCCAGCAATCCACGTGGATATCATTTAAGGAAATTAGTAAAACACAGTAAGGTTAAACCTGAAAAAAAGGAAAGAAACAAAGGCTTTTACACGGATTGATGGATCTTGACCAAACTTGGCACATGTATCCATCATTATCCAGAAGGAACTCTTAAGGGGTTGAGAACTTTTAATACCATTTCGTGTGGGGCCGGGGGCCCCGAATTCGTTTTTTTCTAATATGAGCTATATAAAAAAATTACAAACAAATACTCCTACGTGAATGGATGGATATTGATGAAACTTAGTACACGTACACTTGATTATCCATATTCAAATACCGAAAGGTTCTGAACTCATAATATCCATTCTTCTGGGGCCGGGGGCCCCATTTCATTTTTCCTTATATGAGCTATATAAATATCATTAGGCTTAAAACTCCGACATGATTGGATTGATCTTGACCAAACTTAGTACACATACACTTGATTATCCATACTCAAATACTAAAGGGTACCGAACTCATAATATCCATTCCTCTGGGGCCGGGGGCCCCATTTAATTTTTTCCTATATAAGCTATATAAATATCGATAGGCTTAGACAACACTATAGGTTCTATGTAAATTGATGGATATAGGCCTAGGAAGGTTGCAATACACATCACTGTCCGTTCTGAAATATCGGTGGATTTAAAACTAATAATATCCAATCTAGAATTTTCCAGAAAGTTCCATAACCTTAAAACGCTATATCTACGGCATTTTTAAATACATTTGAATGGGACAAATTTTAAATTTGATTTCCCAACGTATCCGCATGATTTTTATAGGGCACCATCCCAGGAAAAAACTAATTCGGTACAATTATGGAATGGGCCCCGGGGCCCCTCTTTTAACTTAAATTTACTATAGTTATAGAAATGCATTTAGTTGTATAATTTTTCAAGTCTAAAAAATAATTACTTAAACAAGTCCGTTTTTACACAGTTCGAGGAGGATAATACATTTAATCTAGAATGTTCCAGAAAGTTCTATAGGTCAATAGGCTTAATACTCCTACATTGATGGATGGATCTTGACCAAATTTGGCACATATATCCATCATTATTCGGAAAAAAAACTTGAAGGGGTTATGAACTTTTTATGACACTCTGTTTGGGGCCGGGGGCCCAAACTGTCGTTTTTTGCTATATGAGCTTTATAACTAAAATTAACAACAAATACTCCTTCATGAAAAGATGGATCTTGAACAAACTTAGTACACATACACTTGATTATCTATATTCAAATATCAAAGGGTACTGAACTTATAATATCCATTTCTCTGGGGCCGGGGGCCCCGTTTCATTTTTCCTTATATGAGTTATATAAATATCAATAGGCTTATACAACACTATAGTTTATGTTTATATGTGAAGAGCTTGATATAGGCCTAGATGGAACGGGATCCCATAGAGAACAGTATACTAACGGGATCTGTAGGTCACCGGGATCGGGGTCCTAATGCAATCCCGGGCCACGCCGGGTATATCGGCTAGTATATATATAAAAGTGAAAATGTGTTTGTTTCATTGTGGGTTTGTCTGTTCCACAAAGGCTTTTACACGGATTGATGTATCTTGACCAAACTTGGCACATGTATCCATCATTATCCAGAAGGAACTTTCAATAACACTTCGTGTGGGGCCGGGGGCCCCGAATTCGTTTTTTTTCTTATATGAGCTATATAAATATCAATAGGCTTAATACTCCTACATGAATGAATGGATCTTGACCAAACTAAGTACACATACACTTGATTATCCATATTAAAGTACCGATGGGTACCGAACTCATAATATCCATCACTCTGGGGCCGGGGGCCCCATTTCATTTTTCCTTATATAAGCTATATAAATTTAAATAGGCTTAGACAACACTATAGGTTCTATGTGAATGGATGGATATAGGCTTAGGGTGGTAGCAATACACATCACTGTCCGTACTTAAATATCGGTGGATTTAAAACTAATAATATCCAATCTAGAATTTTCCAGCAAGTTCTATAACTTTAAAACGATATATCTCTGGCATTATTCAATAGATTTTAATGGGACAAATTTAAAATTTAAATTTCGTAACTTACCTGAATGATATTTATAGGGCCCCATATCAGGCAAAACTAATTCGGTACAATTATGGAATGGGCCCCCGGGGCCCATCTATTAACTTAAATGTACTACAGTTATAGAAATGCATTTAGTTGTATAATTTTTCTTATTCGAACAATAGTTTCTTAGAAAATTCAGTTTACACAGTTCGAGGAGGATAATACATTTAATCTAGAATGTTCCAGAAAGTTATATAAGTCAATATGCTTAATACTCCTAGATTAATGGATGGATCTTGACCAAATTTGGCACATACATCCATCATTATCCGGAAAGAAATCTTAATGGGTTATGAACTTTTTATGACATGCCGTTTGGGGCCGGGGGCCCCGAATTCGTTTTTTTCTGATATAAGCTATATAAATATCAATAGGCTTAATACTCCTACATGAATGGAAGGATCTTGACCAAACTAAGTACACATACACTTGATTATCCATACTCAAATACTAAAGGGTACCGAAATCATAATATCCATTCCTCTGGGGCCGGGGCCCCATTTCATTTTTCCTTATATAAGCTATATAAATATCAATTGTCAATAGGCTTAGACAACACTATAGTTTCTATGGGAATTGATGGATATATGCCTAACGTGGTAGCAATACACTGCCCGTACTGAAATATCGGTGGATTTAAAACTAAGAATATCCAATCTAGAATTTTCCAGAAAGTTCGATATCTTTAAAAAGCTAAATCTATGTCACGACCAAATCAGGAAATGGGATAACATTGGAAAGTAGGGTCCCTAGATGAAACGGGATCACAAAGAGAACAGTATCCTAACGGGATCTGTAGGCCACCGGGATCGGGGTCCTAATGCAATCCCGGGCCACGCCGGGTATATCGGCTAGTAGTAAATAAAAATAAATGTAGGGCCCCTTGGCCTAAAACGGAATTTGTAAAATGGTTGTTTTAATTCAGAACCTTACTTCATTTTATTGTTATAGAGCTCACATACACAAAAAATGTAGGGCCCCCGGGCCCCAAACGTGATATTTTAAAATAGTTGTACTAATTTAGAATCGTGTGCGAGCATGCGTACAACAACACACAAACGTGTTATCGTAATCGCGTGAATGGTATAGGAACGCATGCGGACATTATTTTAATATAGCGAATGTTGGAAAACAAAACAAAAAAAAAACCAATTTTGGGCCCCAGGCCTAAACGAAATATTGTAAATTGGCTTTAATACTTCAAACAAACTTTTTGTTATGTAACACTCAAACTGAAAGGACACTCTTTGTATTTGATTAAATTCTATCCACCAATGCAATAGATATGCTTAAAGTTATAGTTATAAAACTAATCTATATATATATATAAATGAATGTCTGTATGTATGCATGTTTTTATGTGTGTATGTATATATTTATGTATGTATGTATGTATGTATGTATGTATGTATGTATGTATGTATGGATGTATGGATGGATGTATGTATGGATGGATGTATGTATGGATGTATGTATGTATGTATGGATGGATGTATGTATGGATGCATATATGGATGTATGTATGTATGCATGCATGTATGTATGTGTGTATGTATGTATGTATGTATGTATGTATAAATGTATGGATGTATGTGTGTATGTATGTATGTATGTATGTAAATATGTATGTATGTATGTATGCATGTATGTATGAATGTATGTAAGTATGTATGTTTATATATATTACATTTATGTATCTCATATTAGAAAAAACGAATTAATGGCCGCCTGCCCTAAACGGAATTTTAGAAAATAATTATACTAATTTAGAAATCTTTTCGGGTGGGTTATCCCTTGTATGATCACCTACGATCATTTACAAAGTCACCTCCGACCCATACATAGCCACTACGACACCTTAAATGATCACATACGACACTTACAAAGCCACACATGATAGCATACAATGTCACTACGACCCTTTACATAGCAACTACGACCCTTTACATAGCCACTACGACCTTTTAAATAGCCACTAAGACCCTTTACATAGCCACTACGACCTTTTACATAGCCACTTACGACATCTTAAATAGTCACCTACAACCAATTACATCGCATCCTGTGACTATTTATATGATCACCTACGATCGCTTACAACATGGCTACTACCTACAAACAATTGCATGATCCACGATGACTTTTTTTACAAGGTCACATGCAATCGCTTAAATATCCACATAAGACCCCTTACATAGCGACCTACGACCCCTAACTGAGCCACCTACGACCACTTATATGGTCAACTACAACGATTTACACAGCCACCTACGAAACCCTACATGATCTCCTACTAACGCCTCACATGTTCATATACAACCCATTACATGTTCACATACAACCCCTTACATGTTCACATACAACCCCTTACATATTCACATACAACCCCTTACATGTTCACCTACAACCTCTTACATATTCACATACAGCCGCTTATATGATCATATACGAACGCTTACAAAGCAAACTAGGTCGCCTTCATTGGTCATCAATGACCCCATTACATGACCTCCTAAGACCCCTTACATGATGACCTCCAACCCCTTGCATGCGACACGAAATAACGGTCACGGATGCGTTCAATTGCTTTTACTTCCACTAGGGACCCAGTTACAAACTAATTTTATTTTTTATTGTACGAGATTATTTCACGACATCATTGTGTGTTGGAAAAGTGGGGGGGGGGGGGGGGGGGCGGGGGGGGGGGAGAGACAAATAACAAAAAAAAAAAAAACAATTCAATGAGTCTGATGTCCATATATTAAACAAGTTTTATTTGAAATCTATATCCACTGTTTTTAGCACAGATTTCTATAACAACCTTAAAGTTGATAACGTTGGTCAATGGGAACCAGGTGAACAAGATATGCAAAGGGCCAAGGGCTGTAGAAATTACTGAAAACAGCTTTGACGTCTTCTGTGATGACGAGTACATCGTGGAGTCATTCACAGTCGCTTGGAAAGGGACTCCGCAAATGTGTTCATTTTACATCAATGGAGGTGAGTGTGTATTTATAGATTTGCCGGCTGATATGTAGGGATTGTTTTGTTTTTTTGAAAATTAAGCTCGAAGTAGAAAGACGCACAGATGGAGCTCTGTGGATGTGTTGTATCATAACCAAAGTAATCACTCTTTGTTCCCGGCACGAGTTCACGGGATCTACTAAACCACGCCCTCTTTGTGGTATCAATATCTTATTTTATTTCTATTTATTTTTTTACTGCCCGCTCGACTCGACCGTCAAATGCGAGGTACTTGAAGATATGCACTGCTGGCCATGGACGACAAGTGCTGCAGGCGTTCACCAATGACTCATGCCTTGACCGGTGCTGACCTTACAAGTGCGTGCGAGGTCGCGATATCAAGCGCGCGATGGCTGCAGCTTAACGTCACGCAAATAACATACACAAAACAAACATATTATATTATTAACATACAGAACTAAGACATGTATGTAGCTTCAAATGACACGAATATCATACACAAACTGAAACATATATGTAGCATAACGTGACACTAATATCATACACACACTGAGACCCATATTTGCCTAGCGTGACACATATAAAATACACAAACTGAGACACATGTTTGCCTAGCGTGACACTAACAACATACACAAACTGAGACCCATATTTGCCTAGCGTGACACTATCAACATACACAAACTGAGACCCATATTTGCCTAACGTGACACTAACAACATACACAAACTGAGACACATATTTTCCTAGCGTGACACTAACAACATACACAAACTGAGACCCATATTTGCCTAGCGTGACACTAACAACATACAAAAACTGAGACCCATATTTGCCTAGCGTGACACTAACAACATACACACACAGAGAGCCATATTTGCCTAACGTGACTCTAACAACATGCACACACAGAGAGCCATATTTGCCTAACGTGACTCTAACAACATGCACACACCGAGAGCCATATTTGCCTAACGTGACTCTAACAACATGCACACACAGAGAGCCATATTTGCCTAACGTGACTCTAACAACATACACACACAGAGAGCCATATTTGCCTAACGTGACTCTAACAACATGCACACACAGAGAGCCATATTTGCCTAACGTGACTCTAACAACATACACACACAGAGAACCATATTTGCCTAACGTGACTCTAACATCATGCACACACTGCGAGCCATACACAATTGATACTGACACAAGCTCTTTTCTTTCAAAAGTTCACGCTGTGTCATAAGCCAGTCTCCCGTTACAAAACTTCCGATAAGCTTCAAAGGTACCACATAGCTGTTTTTCTTTTGCATAATTAATGTGGTAGTCAGGACCGACTTTAACAATTGCGTGGCCCTATGCGAAACGGATTGCGCGAGGGCCCTTTCTAGTTAGGAATAAGGATAATAAGTGAAAATTAAGATTTTGTATTAGAAAATAAATTCGGGGCGGGGCCTTTGAAGTGCGGGGCTCATTGCGGCCGCATAGGTTGCAGTGGCCTAAGGCCCGCTCTGGTGGTAGTGTTAACAATAGCGTTGCTTTGTCAATGAACAAATGCATGTTTAAAAGAAAATCTAAAGATCGTTTGTCGCATTTTAATTGCACGCATTTTTATGTTCTTTTACCACACAGGTCACGGTTTGGGACTTGAGAAAGCGTCAACTCCTTGTAGTTATAGGGGCCCAGGAAATTTCCGGACAATGTTCGACAGAGACATCAGTTCCTGCTACATTTTGGACGGTATCTATGGCGCCCTTAACTTGATCACAAACCGCAATGATCCGGTCTCGATGATCAATTTCAAAATAGGCAAGATTTAAATAGACATGGTTTCAACATAGACAAGATTTAAATAGACATGGTTTAAAAATAAGGCAAGATTTAAATAGACATGGTTTCAACATAGGCAAGATTTAAATAGACATGGTTTAAACATAAGGCAAGATTTAAATAGACACGGTTACGATATCCAAAAGAATTATATTAACATTTAAAAAATAAAAATCTGAAATTATTTTGACAGACTATTTCATTGAAAATTCACCTGAAAAATATTAGTTATTTTTCGACATTGCAATAACCAATTGGGGAAACAAACACAATTCTATTGTTAACAGATTTAATAGACTTTGGAATTTTCACATGTACTTGGCTTGTTATTGTTACCTGTCAACCATTCTCAGCATATGGAGTGCCCATTGCAATTGTCTTGTTATTGTTACCTGCCAACCATTCCCAGCATATGAAGGGCCCATTGCAATTGGCATTTTATTGTTACCTTCCAACAAGTACAACAGATGAAAAGGCCAACGAATGTGGCTTGTTATAAGATCACTTTGCCACAAGTTCAAGTAGATGTAGATACCAAGCAAATGATCATTGCATCTGTCTTCTAAACATTATCACTCACGAACCCGTTGCCATATGTGAATACTTTAGCTGCAGTGAAATTTAACTAAATTGTTGAACTCAGATTAAAGCTGACTCCTAAATTGTTAGAATTAACATAAAATTTAACCTGTCCGAATATTTCACATTACATTAGATGCATTATTTTGCTATACTAGATATTTTACAATAAAATATATTCGCAAGCTCTTCATCTTGATATTAAAACACTATTATTATTATTATGTCACGTACATTTAATCATTGACTGCTGTGAAATAACTTATAGTAAGTCAGTAAATGGTTGTCAAATAACTTATAGTCAGTTAGTAACTGGTTGTCAAATAACTTATAGTAAGTCAGTAACTTGTTGTCAAATAACTTATAGTAAGTCAGTAAATGGTTGTCAAATAACTTATAGTCAGTTAGTAACTGGTTGTCAAATAACTTATTGTAAGTCAGTAACTTGTTGTCAAATAACTTATAGTAAGTCAGCAGTTGGTTGTAAAATAACTTATAGTAAGTCAGTAACTGGTTGTCAAATAACTTATATAGTAAGTCAGTAACTGGTTGTCAAATAACTTATATAGTAAGTCAGTAACTGGTTGTCAAATAACTTATAGTAAGTCAGTAGTTGGTTGTAAAATAACTTATAGTAAGTCAGTAACTGGTTGTCAAATAACTTATATAGTAAGTCAGTAACTGGTTGTCAAATAACTTATAGTAAGTCAGTAGTTGGTTGTAAAATAACTTATAGTAAGTCAGTAACTGGTTGTCAAATAACTTATATAGTAAGTCAGTAACTGGTTGTCAAATAACTTATAGTAAATCAGTAGTTGGTTGTAAAATAACTTATAGTAAATCAATAGCTGGTTGTAAAATAACTTATAGTAAGTCAGTAGTTGGTTGTAAAATAACTTATAGTAAGTCAATAGCTGGTTGTAAAATAACTTATAGAAAATCAATAGCTGGTTGTAAAATAACTTAAAGTAAGCCAGTAGCTGGTTGTAAAATAACTTATAGTAAGTCAGTAGCTGATTGTTGAGTGTTTTGACAATACCTTTTATTCTGCCCCCACACCCCGACCCCCACCCCTACCCCCATTAAAAACAACAACAACAAAAACACCAATAGACATAAGTAAACGAGAAACGTATGTCCTAAACGTGAAGTGCATGGACTCCAGGAACACAGCTGTCTGCGACTACAATTCCAATGGTTCTCCACAAGGTCTGGTTAACATCCCTCTCATGAATGCCAATGTCGCTAGTCTTAGTATAAACGTCACAACCGGGACATTGACGATATGTGAGATCCAGATGTATGGAGGTAAGTTCACTGTAGATGGAGGCTCGATACAACGACGCGTTGAGCCTGCATTCCCCTTCTTTTAAAATGACCATTGCTCTTCTCTTGTGCCATGGTCAACTTCTCTAAACGTGTAAAGTTTACATTTATTTAAATTTATGGAAGGGAAAAAAACATATTTTGACTAGATGTGATTTAATGACGTTAATTTAGATGATGAAACATATTCTTTGTTCTGGTTGATATTTTGAGAAGTTCTATATATTATCATAATTTAAAAAATGTGTATTAGCTGATATGTTGTGAATTTTTTTATATTATCATCATACATATATGTGCATTGATTGATATTTTGTAAGTCCTATATGTTATCGTGGCACATAAATTGTGTGTTGAATGATATTTTGTGAAGTCTTATATATTATCCAGATACATAATCTTTGTATCGGATAAAATTGTGTAAAGTCTTATATATTATTATGATACAAAAACTGTGTATTGGCTGATATTATGCGAAATCTTCCTTTTTATCATGATACATAAATAGTTTTTGGAATGATATTTTGTGAAGTCTTAATTATTTTTGTTTCTTCGACCATCAACAAGGACCATCTAGTTTAGGTGTTAGGGTGGGGGTGTCACGGTGAGTTTATAGGAGGCTTGCCAGTCCGATCCTTGCTCGGAATAATCTCTGGCACCGCAAGCAGGGGATATTTGCCGTAGTCTGTGATCTAGGGTCGCTCTTTCAGGCTAGCCTGCGTGTCTCAGCTGTAGCTCTCTTACTGGCTCATGAGATTGAGCCCCTTTCTTGACAGTTAATATCACCCTGGCATTGTCCTGAGCAGTCTGCACTCATTCAATAAGGGTAATGCCGAAGCCCTTTTGTTCCTCTTTCAGTTAGTCTTTGTAACGCCATTTTTACCTCCTCGGGAGCGCTTCTTATCGCGAGTACTCCGAGGAATATCTCTTTAGGAAGCTGGTTGTCTTCCATACGGGCTACGTGTCACATCCAACTGAATTGAGACTGCAATAGGGTAGTGAAGATGCTAGGTAGGTTCGCTCCAGAGTGGACCTATGAGTCAGGCACTTTGTCTTGCCACCTGATGCCGAGGAGTTTCCTGGGGCAGGTTGTGTGAAAGTGGTTTAGCTTCTTGTCATGACGCTGGTAGACTGTCCACGTTTCACATCCGTAGAGCAATGTCGAGAGGAATACTGCGCGATAAACCCGGATCTTATTTTTTGTCTGATACCTCTCTTGTCCCAAACAGTGCTGCGGAGCCCGCCAAATATGGCACTAGCGATTGCGAGGCTGACATTCATTTCGCCATTTAATACGACAGATCTGGAGAGGATGCTGCCCAAGTAAGTACATTATCCACAGCATTTATCCGCAGTCTGCTGATAATAATGCTGTGTTTAATGTAGGGCTTACTGGGAGCTGGCTGATACATCACTTAAGTCTTCTTTGTGATGATTGTGAGGCCAAAGTTGTTGCAGGCATCAGAGAAGATATCAACGCTGTGTTGCCTGGCCGCTTCTAAAGAAGCGTTTAGGGCACAATCGTTCGTAAACAGAACCTCTTTAATGGTGCTATGTTTGACCTTTGATTTAGATTGAATCCTCTTTAGGTCGAAGCCTCTTTAGGTTTAAGCCTCTTTAGGTTGAAGACTGATCCATCGGTGTGGAACAGGATTGGCAAGCCCGTGGTGGTGTTCTTGAACGCGTCAGATAGCTTTGCAAAATACATACTACTGAAGAGTATGGGAGCCAGGACACACCTTTTGTGACAGGGAATGCTTGAGGTGACTGACCGTTGTCCTGCACTCGGACCATCATGCCATCATGCCACTGACTGATGATGTAGTGAACTTAACTGGCCATCCGTATTTCTTCATGATTTGCCACATGCCACGTCTTTAGACCTTGTCAAAATCCTTACTTACGTCGATTAATCTGGTATATAGGTCAGTATTGTGCTCCTGACATTTCTCTTGGCGCTGCCTTGCAGAAAATACCATATCAATAGTATCGCAGTCTTTGCGGAAACCGCATTGAATTTCGGGTAGGGGACCTAGCTCTAGATGTGAACTGGCTGACATTTTTTAAAGTCTTACATATTAACATGATGCACACTGTGTATTGGTTGATAATTTGAGATGCCCTATATATTAGCATAATACAAACAAATACATATAAGCTGATCTTTTGTGAAATTCATATATTATCATGATTACATTAACTGCATATTGAATTTGCTGAGTTTGTTTTTTAGTTCTATGTTTTAGTATGATACATTAACTATGTATTTGCTGATATTATGTGCCCTCCTTTATATTATCATGATACATAAATTGTGTAATAGCAAATATATTGTGAAGGCTTACATATTTATCTTAATACATCAACTGTATAGTGGGTGATATTTTGTAAAGTACTGTACAATTTAAGGATGCATAAAAGTGTATTGGCTGATATTATGTGTCGCCCTTATATTATCATGATACATAAACTATTTTTTGCCTGAATTTAATGTGAAGACATACATGTTGACATTGGCTGCTATTTTGTAAAGTCTGTGAACTTTAAAATGTTTTCTTCATAAAAGCAAAATTCAAAATATATATAAAAAATAAAAGTAAACAATTATTTTCCCTAAATAAATGATTTCTGCTGACATGAAAAAAATATATTATTTTATATTCGGTCACAAATAGCTTCTTATTTATTAAAAAAAAAATCAATTTGTATTAATTATGATTGCGTTTAACATATTTTGCGAACAGTCTCTTAGCTAAACTGTCTACGGCTACTTTGTTCCACTTTTTGCATACATTTAGACTAACGGATATCGCAAATGTAGACATCTAGACGATTTTTAAATTATGGGGCCCAAAACTTTAAAATTCAATGTCAAATATTTTTTAATTGCAAAACGTTACTTCTAAATGTATGTCTGGGAAATAATAGGTTAATGGCTTAAGCAAATAACCAATTATATAGCTAAAGCCTGCTATTAATTTAAAACGAATCTGAATGCATGTTAAAATTCAAACGAATGTACTTTACAGAATGCCCGCCACCTTTTTACGGCACCTACTGTAATATGACATGCAACAAAAAATGCGTTCGTGGCAAGTGTAATCACGACGAAGTTTGTTATCAGTGCGAGGAGGAAAGCGACGACCCCTTCTGTGCAATAGGTATTTGTTACTGTTTTTCACACCTGTGATTATTTATTGTATGTTTCAACGATATATATTGTATTTTTAAAAATAAAATGTAATTGTATACATATTTACATGTTGTATTCATAAACAAAACAAATAAGCCTCTATTGCAAAGATACACATTTTATGTTTGTGAAAGTTCTTGTGTTCTGGGATATTGTTAAACACGTAAGAAATTTTCACACACTCTTTATTTCGCGCTTGAATTGTATTTTCAAGAAGCGTTTAAGCTACATTTTTTTAAAATTTAAACGTATGTAACTTATCCACATAAACATGTGCCCACACTTTCTCCACGCCCTGAACTGGATATTTCAGAAAACAATTAGGAATATAGGAATATCAATTGTTTGCTGTATGGGCACTATAGTATGGGTAAATGTGCCCATTGAACTTTAAAATTACATCTCTTATATATATTACACTTCTGGTGTGACTCGTGGACTGCTTCCATTTCCGGCTGCTTCCTATTCAGCGTATCTGGCATGTTGAGTATATTACACATAGTTTTATTTGTTTGAGAGAAAGTATGATTTTGTTGTGTTTTCAAATAGCGCGTAAAATATAATTCCCGATTACAACGTTAACTCATACATTTTTTTAAAGTAACGCAACTGCGTTTCTAGCTTAATATGTTATTTTTCTGAAAATGAAATAGTCTCAATTTAAGTGTATGGTAAAAAACGTATTCGCTATAAAAGTGGTTTGGGACATCATAATATTAACAGTGTTCATGGGCAAGAAATAAGACGTGTATTATTGAGGGAAGGGGCATATCAAAAATTTTGATTCTTAAAAGTTCATGTTTTGTCAAGTAACTTTAATAGATGAGATGTTAACGTATTGCTGTCGCCAATGGTGTGCGTGCTATATCTCGTAACATATAATTATGTATTTAAAAAAAAATCTTACACTATTTTTCATCAGAAGTAAAAATATTCGTCCAAAACTAAAAAATAAAGATCGTCTTTCCACCGATTAAAATATTTTTTAAGAAGAATGATAAATATATGTTATGCATTAGTTTCAATTTAAGGGAAAAAAAAATTATACAACTATACCAATTTCCCTTGTGCAAAAAAAAAAAAAAAAGAAAAATTAAAAAAATAGGAGGTGTTGCGATTTCTTTATTTTGCCTCAGATAGAATAAATGATGGCACTTTACCGAAAATATTATTTAAAGTTTTCAATACTCATTAACAGAAGCAGCACGGGAATGTTACACATCCATTTTCTAACGAAAACATTTTAACACCCTCAAACTAGATAAGCATTATATGTCCCACAACCGAGTTTCACCACGCAATGTACTATATCCGTTCTTTTTTTTTAAAAATTTTTTTTTTCAAATTTTAAATGGGTAAATTTCTTAAAATCCTTTTTTTTATGTATTTGTAAAATTTTGATCATTTTTTGATATATCCCCCCACAACCCCGGAGGCCACCTACCCAATAAAGAGTTTTTGAAAATGTAAAATTATTAAATACTTAACTTCACAATTTGTATTTTTAATAATCTTTGACTAATATTCAGTTGTGTCAACACTGTATTGTGTGGATGCTCTGAGATTTTGGTGTCAAAGTGAATCAAGTGAAATCTTTTTTTAAATTTCACCGCCCCCCTCTCTCCCATATTCCACGCCCTTGCACTGTAAAAATCAAAATGAATCATAAAAAAATACGATATGCAGATTAAAAAAAAACCCAACAAAAACACATTTTTTGTTGAAATAACATAATTCAAATAAGGGTGCATTAATCGGTCGTAACCATGGTCCCCAAAATTCGATCGTTAACATGGTCACCATTCATCGGTCGTTACCATGGTCACCATTCATCATTGTCAAAGTCGCCTGTGGCTATTACCTACCGATATAACAGAGTTTAGAGAATACCATCACTATAACTATTGATTTCAACATCAATTTCAATAATTTACAAATCGATCTATCTAATTTTTTTAACATCTAACCTTGGTGCTCGAGTTGACCTTGGAAATCCACTTTGAACACCTAATAATTGCTTCTATTTTTATTTTTTTTTTAGTTTTCCGGATTGTTACCGATGTGTTTACTAACTAGAGCGCTAATATAATGTTCAGTAACTATAGAATGTCTCTTAAACAGAATACACTCACAAAAATGTAAAGACTTAACTTTTATAATTATTTTATACTATAATAATAAAGTTAGATCTGATTTGTATTATATTACTAATAGTAACTCAGAGAAGGTGATACTAAATAATTGTAAAATAATACTGTCTCTTTTTAATGGACTACGATTAGTCGATTGTTTTGTCACGTGATACGTGTAAAAACAAGTAATACTTCCGGGAGGCTGTCTGCAACACACTAGTCGCTCACAAATTTTTCTTCAAACAACTTTCTTCCTTTAATCATAACTGAATCATAATTATTGTCACATTTAATGAATGTCATTTAAAGAAACGCGTGTATTCAAGAATATTTTGAAAAGTAAAATTTTTAATTAACACCGGGGAAGCGCTGATGGAGACAAACATTTTGCTTTAGAATTAATGATAATGACAATGGCTGATCAGCTGTTTATCTGTTGTTATGTGTTGTTATGTGTAGCAGAAAGCCTACTAATGGCTGGTACGTATCACGTGACAAAACAAGAAAGTGACTCATCGTAGTCCATTACAATCTAAGCCATTTGGGAATGTGACGTTAATTTAATTTCCCAATATTAAATACGCACATTAAAACACGAACAATTTTCTGGTTTTTCCGATAAATGTGTTTAGGAATAAATAGTAGCGATTCTTACACAATCAGGTAAAATAATCAAAGTTGTTTTTAAAATGGTACAATACAATTATTTCTAATTTATAATAACAATACTACATGTACAATGACATATACATAAATATAATATACAAATAGAACAGAAAATTCACAAGCCTATATTTAAGAAACCGAACATATTTAAATCGATTCGTTCTTTTCGCGTTATGTGGTCAGTCTAGATAATTCTTATATACTAGATTACATGATCCGATGCCACCGGGATGGTAATGGTTGGCATTTTGCGATAAACCTTACAACCCAGTTGTCAAATACATTGGAATTATACATGTATACATTCACCGATGTAAAAGAACTCGATATTCATAGGCTTGCCCTCAAACTTCAGCTATCAAACGTCCATCCATTTGAGAGCGAATAAATTACCTCAGCTCTCGAAACAAGTTATCTCTCGCAGTCACGATCGTTCACTCTCCAGCTTCGTGAACATATTAGCCTCTCTGGGACATAATAATCTCTCTCGAACATAATAATCTCTCTCTCGAAATTAACAGTTAACCCCCCTTTTATACCTGAAACATCTCACAAGTCATTCACCCGACCGTGACATGACAATCGTTCACCTCGCTCACGTACCTCATTTCGCCCAAATCAACCCACACACTCTGGCCCTGATTCCATGACCTTGACACCAGTGTTTATCTGTATCACTGTCACAGTTTTGTAAAACCTTGTTTAATAATGAAACAGCGAAAGAACAATAATGTTAAAAGTCCTTAAAATTTTAATTTGGGACATTGTTAATGGAAAATTCCCTAACGGTTCTGAATATTTTACAGGGAAATTAAGATATATCCTTAAATATATTTTACATTAATGCGTCTAAAACAGCCTTGAATTTTTAAAAAAAATATATTTTAAAGTGAAGGAAAAAAAAATACGATTTCCATGATTTTCAATTTTTGGAAAGATAAAAATAAATTATGTTCAAATTTTAAAACCAACATTAACCCATCTTTAGTTACGCCCATTAACTACTATGGTTGTCAACGCCTTTGAACTTTAAGATTTTTTTTCTTAATTCGTTTAACAAATTATTTATTGTATTTCTAAAAAGATAATGTAACACCTCATTTTAACAACTGTTATATAATTGTTTAAACATTTAATCATCCATGTGAAAATGTACACACACCATGGAAAATAAGTACAATTATTAAAGGTTAAATATACAAAAGTAAAACTTGATGTGTTTGATTAATAATTTAAAATCAATCAATTGTATTTATTAATTTTACTTTCTAAAATTGGAAAAATCATTTTTAGTTTTATAACATGCGTTTATTAAATCTAAGAAACCTAAATGTTTTCACTTGCAAGTTTAAATTTAGGTCTTTTGGAATTAATATACTTTTTTCTTTAATGGAGTTCAAACGAAAATTTCACTTTGATTTTGTTTGAAGTCATTTAAATACAATTTATTTTAATTTAATTTCGTGATATTAACAACGCACTAAAAAACAACAACATACGTTTTGTTTTTCCGGAAAATTTTGCGAATATTATTAAATAAATATAAGTTTTAGATCATAATGTATTGATTAAAAAAAACCAAAGAATTTCATAACTTTCAAATTCTAAAAAAAAAATTATCTAAAATTTTTATATCATTATTATTAAAAATATAGGTAGATTTATTTAATTTATATCATTTTCAAATTATTGATACACTTACCTTAAAATAATACAAAATCCCTAAAATTGTTTTAAAATATTTGAACTTTTTAAAATCGATTCGTTTCCTTAGCATTATATGGTCAGCCTAGCTCAGTTTGTTATATATATAATGAATGGTAATGTATGTCAAGTCAACCATTAACTGAAAACCAAACATTGGGCTCGTTACATTGTATGGGGCGGCACGAACCTTTCACGGGGGTCGCCTTAGACCATCGGAGTGCATTAAAGTCAACAGTTATGAAGTAGCAACTAACATAATTTTGTGGTTGGGAGTCGCCACAACAAGAGGAACTGTATGTAAGGGTCGCAGCATTAGGAAGGTTGAGAACCACTGGTGTAAGCCAATGTTGCGGTAAATATATATATTTATGGAGAAAACACAATTCATTGTTAAACTTTACTTTCGCTCTTACGTAAGAGATTGTTGGAAAGGCGGGGGCTGAATCTGAAACATTTTGATGAACAATTCTTATTGATGTTAACTTAGTATTACTATTATTATTAATGGTAGTTTTCTATAGCGTGGTACCCCAGCCTAGGGCTGGGCTCACCACGCTGTACATAAAATTTAAAAACATGATCATCAACTTAAACATTAATTTACATTAATAAAAAAAAAATCAAATAAATGTGTATTCGCTTGAACCTTTCCATAACTATTTACACTTGAAGTCATGGACGGCTCTCAGCAGCATCGTTTAACGGTCAGAGGGGGAATCAGTCGGGATAGTAGAGTTTAAAGAAATGTGTTTTGAGTGCAACTGTGAGGACAATGGGTGTCAGAAAAATGGAACATTTAACAAGTACTTTCTATGTCGGAAGCCTTGGTGTTCTTAGACAGCGCCAAGTAATATGGTTTTCTTCAAACCGTAATTGAGGTTAAACAATACCCTGCCTGCTCCACTCCTTTATTCATAAGTATATTCCCGAACATTATTTAAAAAAAAAAAAAAAAAGATGTTAATGAGAGCATGTAATAGTAAACGGTCACAATAAAATGATAACTGAATGTCAAATGTAACACTGAATTGCTTCGTAAAAATGACTGCTCACAAATGATAATACAGCTCTATTTATTTCTCCTAGATAATACCACGACGCTAAGTATGGCAGACAGTGGTAAGCATTTAATTTAACTGTGCGTGTCCACAACAGAATACTTGAAAAAATAATTTAAATTTAAAATATAACTGTACAATTCTTACAATAATTTTACTTGCTACTCTTGTTATAAAAATATATTACATTTTTTATGTTAGACTTGTAAGGTATAATAACTTAAACATCTTCACTTCATGTCCACTGGCTCTCTCTTTATATGCCACCTTTGCTGGCTCTCTCTTTATATGCCACCTTTGCTGGCTCTCTCTTTATGTGCCACCTTTGCTGGCTCTCTCTTTATATGCCACCTTTGCTGGCTCTCTTTTATATGCCACCTTTGCTGGCTCTCTCTTCATATGCCACCTTTGCTGGCTCTCTCTTTATATGCCACCTTTGCTGGCTCTCTCTTTATATGCCACCTTTGCTCGGAACATTTTACAAAACTATCCCATTACTTCCCACACTATTTATCCTTACATGCAACACCCACCATGCAACACCCACCATGCAACACCCACCATGCAACACCCACCATGCAACACCCACCATGCAACACCCACCATGCAACACCCACCATGTAACACCCACCATGCAACACCATCCATGCAACACCCACCATGCAACACCCACCATGCAACACCCACCATACAACACCCACCATGCTATCACACCCCCCCCCCCCTTTTTTTTTGAACCCGAAAAAGAAATTCAAACTCTATAGCGTTTACTTTTGTCTAATGCAGTTGTCGTCAAACTCATTAGTCAAAAGATCCAAAAGTCAGCACCAGGACGATTAAAAAATTTCTGACAGACACATTTCTTTTCAAGACTTTGTCAAGAACCACGATTTGTGGCCGAACAGCCAAGCCGTACTCAGGTCGCTTAAGATCTGCACGTAGATCGCTAATGAGCCGCACATAGGTCGCTAAAGAGACGCACGTAGGTCGCGAAAGAGCCGCACGTAGGTCACTAAGAGCCGCACGTAGGTCGCTAAAGAGCCGAACACAGGTCGCTAAAGAGCCGAACACAGGTCGCTAAAGAGCCGCACATAGGTAACTAAAGAGCCGCATGTAGGTCGCTAAAGAGCCGAACCCAGATCGCTAAAGAACCGCACGTAGGTCGCTAAAGAGCCGAACACAGGTCGCTAAAGAGCCGCACATAGGTAACTAAAGAGCCGCAAGTAGGTCGCTAAAGAGCCGAACCCAGATCGCTAAAGAACCGCACGTAGGTCGCTAAAGAGCCGCACATTGGTCGCTAAAGAGCCGCATACAGCTCGCGAGCTACGATTTTCCGACCACTGTTCTTTTATAAGCTCCATGACTTTAAAGTAACACATGGGCCCATCAAACGCACTCATCGAATATCACGCCCCAGTACGATAAAAAGTATCTAGTCTAAAGAGATGTAACCACGCCATTGCCCTCAATTGTCGTTTTTGTAAACTTTATTTTCATCTATTAGATAAACGAGAAGTTTCAGTATTCAAATAAATACTAACAAAACAAACAACATAATATTTTTGCAACCTATGAAATTTGTTTAAAAAGCTAAATGTTGTTTTGAATAGTCATATTTATCATGTTTGTGTTTGTGTTTGTTTCAATTAGATAATTCATCCTGTCCCAGTGATACACAATGCAACTGTGAGGACAATGGGTGTCAGAAAAATGGAACATGTAACCAGGGTGTTCGTTGTCGGAAGCCTTGGTTTTCTCTAGCGTGTCAGTATTGTAAGTGGTTTTTCTATAGCTTATCACTATTGTAAACTGTTTTTATATAGTTTATCAGTATTGTAAAATGTTTTTCTATAGCTTATCACTATTGTAAGTACTTTTTCTATAGCTTATCAGCATGGTAAGTTGTTTTTAAAAAAATTATTTTTTTTTAAAAAAAGATGACAAAATTATTTTAAGGAGATGACTTATTCATTATGTCTGTCACACATCGTGATGTTGATGATATTTTAGACAACACCGAAATACTTCTGAAGTGTAACAGATTTTGTGCTCTTTTTATATTGAATTGATAATATAGTATTTAAATAATAAGTACCTTAATATTGGTTTTAGAAAGTGGCATATGTTCGATTATCGACTCGTTTTATTTATGAAAATTATTTTTATTTTTTTTAATTTTAAAATGGCCGGTTATTCGTGTTTACTTTGTCTCTTTCTTTTTTTTTGCGCCCACTCCCAATTGTTCTCTTTTTTTATAAGTAATATACATGCATATTAATTTAAATGTTTGTTGTTGTACTGATGAAGGCATGTGCCGAGACGACTATTTATGTATTATATAAAGCTGAACATATATTGTGATATTGACACAGGTTGTTCGTGTCAAATTAATCTTAAAGCTTTATCGCAGTCCAACTCTACTGCATTCTTTGTAATCGGTATTAAAGCTGAAACTATGTTGTTTTATTTGACACATAATTTGTGTGCCTCATTAATCTTCTCGAAAGTTTCATCCCAGTTCAATAATCCATACGATATGTTGATAACAACTTGGACTGGTAATCGAATACAATAACAACTTGGACTGGTAATCGAATACAATAACAACTTGGACTGGTAATCGAATACAATAACAACTTGGACTGGTAATTGAATACAATAATAAATTGAACTGGTAATCTAATACAATAACAACTTGAACTGGTAATCAAATAAAATAACAAATTGAACTGGTAATCTAATACAATAACAAATTGAACTGGTAATCGAATACAATAACAAATTGAACTGGTAATCGAATACAATAACAAATTGAACTGGTAATCTAATACAATAACAAATTGAACTGGTAATCGTATACAATAACAAATTGAACTGGTAATCGTATACAATAACAAATTTAACTGGTAATCTAATACAATAACAACTTGAACTGATAATCGAATACAATAATTCTCGAACGTTTCGAAAAAATGAGGCGCATATTATCGACAGTCACCGTTGTTTGTATATAATAATTATATTGCAAATGCGTTACAATATATATATATATATATATATATCTAAAAACTCGTACAAATAAATAATAGTATACGTTCATAATAATTTGTATTTTGACAGTATTAAAAGATCGACCAATCGACTCAAGCGTCTACCTTAACGGTTAAAAATACGATGTTTCTCTATTAATAACGAAATACAAACTTTAATTCCTGACGAATTCAATCTGTGTATGTGTTTACGTCACAATCTGATCAGACACGAAGAATTGGTCAGATAATGAAACATGGTAGCTCAATATTAGATGCATCGCCTTGAAAGGAAAGCGTCAGTTCCTGGTTTCAGTTTATGCACTGAAAGACGATAAAAACGATTGTCTAGCATCTGTTTCCAACAATATCTCAATGTCTGTGTTACAGATGATGCCACCTACTGTTTGTCTTGCAGCTGTTTCCAAGAATATCTCAATGTCTGTGTTACAGATGATGCCACCTACTGTTTGTCTTGCAGCTGTTTCCAACAATATCTCAATGTCTGTGTTACAGATGATGCCACCTACTGTTTGTCTTGCAGCTGTTTCCAAGAATATCTCAATGTCTGTGTTACAGATGATGCCACCTACTGTTTGTCTTGCAGCTGTTTCCAACAATATCTCAATGTCTGTGTTACAGATGATGCCACCTACTGTTTGTCTTGCAGCTGTTTCCAAGAATATCTCAATGTCTGTGTTACAGATGATGCCACCTACTGTTTGTCTTGCAGCTGTTTCCAACAATATCTCAATGTCTGTGTTACAGATGATGCCACCTACTGTTTGTCTTGCAGCTGTTTCCAAGAATATCTCAATGTCTGTGTTACAGATGATGTCACCTACTGTTTGTCTTGCATCTGTTTCCAACAATATCTCAATGTCTGTGTTACAGATGATGTGGCCTACGGTGCCGAAGCTGACAGCCCAGTGCTGACAGATCACGATGACTCCACTTGCTTTAACACACAGAGTTTGAAGGTTGAACTTAACGGCTCAGTTCCATTCACCTGGGCACGGGTCGTTTTCAAGCAAACAAGTAACAAAAATTGTCTAGAATAAAGTCTAAGAAGTTTTTATTACTTGTAATACCGTTTGATTTTGTTTTAAATTAATCATTTACTGACAAAGCTCATTGCGTGGGCATTTACAGTTTTAAATGGACTGCTGTCTTGCTGTAAAATAATGGATGTCATCAAACAGACTAAAATTAAATGATGACAAGACTGAGGCAATTGTTTGTGGTTCGGACGTCAATCTTCGGAAAGTTGCTTTAACATCAATAAAAGTTGGTGAATCAGAGATAACGTTGTCCTCCACTGTCCGAGACCTTGGATTCTTTATTGATAGTAAACTCAGTATGATTCCACATATCAGTTCTGTAGTCAGAACATGCTTCTGTCATCTACGCGCCCTGGGTCAGCTGCGTCCTCAACTCAATAAGAGAACAGCAAATGCTGTAGCAGTAACTCTAATCCAGTCAAGATTAGATTATTGCAACAGTTGTTTGTGGGGTTTGCCTCAGAATCAAATTCAGAGACTCCATAGAGTGCAAAATTCTGCAGCACGTATTGTGTCGCGGAAAAAGAGATCAGACCACTTTACCCCAGTTCTATGAGATCTCCATTGACCACAATATTCTGTCCTTGGCTTATAGCTGCTTAGAAGGCTCTGCACCAGAATATCTGAAAGAACTGCTTTATAAACATGTAACCTTAAAGAACCTGCGTTCCTCAACTCAGTCCTTATTGAAAATTCCCAGTGTGGATGAACACAGAAAAAAGTCGTACGGAGTGCGCTCTTTGGAAGCGATAGCGTCAAAGTTATGGAATATCTTACCTCCATCTTTGAGGAGTACTGACAAGGACAGAAAATTATTTAGGAAAACATTTAAAGACTTATTTGTTTAATATATTTGATGACACCTGAGCACAGTGAGCATGCTAAAGTAGCATGGATACCAGCGTTATAGAAGTATCCAATCAATCAATCAATCAATCAATCAATGCTTTCATTTAATTCCCCTTTCAAATTGACTGAATGGAATTGTTCACGAAACTTATACAAATATGTCTGCAGTATTGATAGCGTTGCTCACTGTAGCCGTTTAGATTTTTACTGTAGCCAGATGGCTGTTTACTTTGTTTTATACTGTACGTGTTTGTGTGCATTCTGTGGGAATTTGGTTATGTACTGCTACTATTTGAAACTTTAGCGGTATGATATTGTAATAACTGTTATTATGTTGTTTTTTTTTAAAAATATGTTTACGCACCATTGCATTTGAGCAGTTCGTAGATTAAAATGTGTCCTTTTAAATCTTACATTTATCTTGAATGGCTTTACATTTTATCTGCTATCATTTCAGTGACGGCAGAAAGCATTTCATTGTCGTACCACATGCTAAACGATGGAGTCGATGACGTGAAGCCTTGCGCAAGACAGAGAACGATAGTGGAGGTCAGCGGAACCTATGATATATTTTGTGCAAACGATGCGTCTGTCGACAAAATCATGATATCATTGAGTGGAAGCGCATACGTTTGCTCTGTTTATATCAATGCTGGTGAGTTTAGATTTTATATTTGAACAAGGAAACATTTGTAACTCGTACTTTATATATATATGGCATCTTTCAGTCTACGAGAGACGATAGATTTATCTTTTCTGATTGCAGCTCTTCGTGTGGCTAGTGAGACCGATCCTCCAGTTGCAGTCTCTTTTGCATGTCTCACACACGAATGCTCTACAGAGCAAAGCAGCTCTAAAGAGAGCACAGATATATATATATATGTATATGTAAAGCTGTTTTTATATATACAATTTTATCTCTGCTCGTGTACAAAAAAAGTACCCACCATGCATTTGTATGATTACATTGCCAGCGTTTTTCATTTAAATTAATAAAACCACATGCGTGTTTCTATTGTTATTGCGTCTCTTTATACATTCAGCCACGCTGATTTTTATGTTACTTTAGAAAATAACAATATATCTACACTCTATATATAAATCATTTTTGTTTTTTAAATTTTAGTTCCAATTATTTATTCATTTCTTTCTTCACCCATGTAATCCGCTTTGGATTTAACTTATTAAAACCAAAGCTACAAATGTAACCGATAGTCGACGGTCAATGCTTTGAACTAAAGCACCAATTATTTCCTAGGTAGAAACTTTGCGCCTAGCGCCACCGTGGTACTTCCTGGCGGGACAATAAAAAAATTCAACAAGTTGATTGCCCAAATCAATGACGGGGTGCCCACTCATCAGCGATGTTTAATCTTAAATTTAGATGACTTGAAGTCAATGACTTTAAATTTGAAAGGTCCACGTGCCGTTGCCCAAGTGGTTCTACATATCAGTAAGTCTTATGAGTATGACCATCTAAGTATATGTATATTATCATTGTGTCCCTGTATACATGTGTTATAATTCAATCGAGAGTTTTAAATGCAATCATTAAATTCAGGAATGCACTTCCTGAACTCCGACGACCCTTGTCAGGGGCAGAATTCCCTTTGACACTACTCATAAACACCGTCAAATTTAATCACATGTGTAGGTCTTAGGGGCAGCCTTCCCTTTGACACTACTCAAAAACACCATCAACTTTAACCACATAGTGTAGGTCTCAGGGGCAGCCTTCCCTTTGACACTACTCATAAACACTACCAACTTTAACCACATAGTATATGTCGAAGGGACAATTACTATAATGTGACTCTTTTCCTAAACATCATTAACTTTAACCATATAGTGTAGGTCTCAAATACTACCAATAAAATTTAACTATAAAAGAAGAGCACAACGTGTAAAAAAGCCAGTAATTCAACCAGAGCTGTTGCTTTAATTATATTGTCATAACAGTGCATCACATAATTCAGTTTTTTAAGTTAATCATATAACAACTACTTTTAGCCTTTTCTTGACTTGCAATGCGAAACTATCATTAAGTCATTACTTTAGGTATGTTTCGCACGTTCTTTGAAATTTGTTCTGATACAAAATTCTATTTTTTTGTTGATATAAAGGATAATTTAAATCAAGTTCAAACATGTCAACATAAAATTCTGTTTTTCTAAAAAATTAGTTGAGAGAGTTTCGCAATTTTAAGTTATGGAAAAAGAAATACATTGTTCAACTATATAATTTCTAGATCATTAATTAGTAGTTATTTTTTCTAAATTTAATTTTAACACAAAAATATAACCACTATATTTATTTTGTAACAGATTATGACAACACAAAGGGATTCCAGTTCAAATTAGACTGTACTGGCTCCGAAGGTGTGATTTTATTTCACTACGAGTCTTCTACACTTCAGGATGTTTTCTATATCATTTTACCCACAAAACCAGTCTGTTCGGCACTAAAACTTGACATAGTCTCTGGTCCTGTTGCTGTCTGCGAGATTCAAATTTTTGGAGGTAATCACTTTCGCCAGAAACAGAACAAAAAGGCGATGATAATACATATATAGAGTGTTAACTAACGTGTGTAACTGGGTGGTTCTTAAACAAATGCACGCGCAGAAAACGCTAGCAGTCGCCTACACATTTCCACTTTACCCAGGGAATACACAGAGATTTGCCACCACACATGGAGACACCCAAAACATCACATATGCGAACGTAGATATGTAGACGCTTGCCAGGAAAACTAACAAAAAACAATCGGAATCTCCATTGTATATGCGCGTTAAAAAATATTTTACAAATCTTTGCACAATACTTAACAAGTCTTTTGACATATTCAATAAGTAATAGTACACCTATAGATGCTTGACACCATACAAAATATACTATTTACATAAAATGTATTTTCTTTTTGTTAGCATCCGTTCCTCACAAGGTGACGATTTTATGGCATTAGCCGAATGAAATCCACTAGGCATGGGATTATTCTTCTAGGATTATTATCTGGTTCCCAACAGCAATTCGCCTCTCTCGACGATGCTGGATAACCCCACGTAAACATCATGTGGATGATACAGCTTGGCACCAGTGGCATCGCAGGAGTTGTCGGAATGTTTCATTGTATCAATATTATCAGCATTCGGGACTCCATCTCCGGGTTTGAGTTCAGAGTTGCCTTCTCTTAAATTAGTTGCCGTCCAAGGTTAGCGAGTCCCATCCACTCGGATGTATGAAAATATATTAAAAGCAACGTTTAGTGCATGCCGAAATTGATCTTCACATCTGCAGGAAGTCACTAAAATGGGACAAATCACCCACGTATCTGGGTATAAAGCTAGACCAGAAACTCCAGTTACATAACCACGTACGGGAACTCGGCGCTCGAGCCACGTCGAAACTCAGCCTGGTCAAAAAACTTGCCAGCACTACCTTGGGAGCCGATGCAAGACTCCTGAGAGCTCTTTACCTTGGGAGTGTAAGAGGTGCCATTGACTACAGCCCCCCGGTCCAGGCCTTCGCAAGCAGTACGGCTCTAGAGGGTCTCGATCGGATACAAAATCTAGCTCTAAGATTTGTATGTGGGGCGTTACGTACCACACCCACGGCTGATGTGGAAATTATTTCAGACATAGAACCACTACACATCAGGTGGGACAAGGCTATCCTAACGACCGTTGAGCGTTACCGTCGAATGGAAAAGACGGAACCCTGTTTTCATCTCCAAGACCGCTGGGTAAAGCAGACAAGGCTTAAGAGACCCTCCTTCATGGACGCGGTCTATTCACTCGAGAATAAGCACCCTTTACGCATGATCCAGGAGAGATCACCTCAGGATAGCTGCGAACCTCCTGATGTCCGTCTGACCCTGTCACACACAGCAGTTACCAAGTCGAGCCCCCAAAATGAGCAAAAGGGAGCCGCACTAGAGACAATTGAGGCCTTTGGAGACGACATGGTACAAGCC
This sequence comes from Omphiscola glabra, assembly GCA_964017045.1. Classification (NCBI taxonomy): domain Eukaryota; kingdom Metazoa; phylum Mollusca; class Gastropoda; family Lymnaeidae; genus Omphiscola; species Omphiscola glabra. The sequence goes on from OZ024811.1 coordinate 23,920,226, forward strand.
TTCACAGACGGCTCCTATCTCGCCAGCGAAAAGCGGGCGGGTTACGGTGCACTCATCCAGTATCCTAAGGGGATACCTCCAACTGAGGAGATTTCAGGCCCAAGAGGCAAAAATAGCACTGCAACTGATGCAGAGATCGAGGCTATATTGATGGGCTTGAAACAAGTGCGCCGTAGACTAGCCAGACGCAAACCACTTCCACCCATCGTAGTGTTCACCGATTCACAATGTGCTCTGGAAATATGCACCCAGATGAGAACAGAACATTGCCCTACCCGCAGCTATTTGAATAGATTACACCCACTGCGGGACCCGAGCTGCCGCCACTGTGGCCAGGCACCGGAGACGATCGAGCACCTTCTAGACGAGTGCTCAACGCTGGCGACTGGCGTGACTGGCGCCCTCCCAGCCAACCATGTCAAGAGTCTGATTTACGGGACTGCCCACCAGATGAGACAGGCCTGTACCTTACTTGCCGGGGCCATGAAAGAGCAATAGCTCGGTCCTTTCCAGTGAATGTAATATTTCAGTGCATGTCGAAGGACCGAATAACTCCCTACGCAAGAGACAGAGTTGACGAAATAACTTCAACCTCAAGGAGAGGAAGACGTATGTTCATTCTCGTTGCCAATACAATTAAAATATTAACACAGGTCGAGGAATCGTCTTCTAAAAACCACCATCTATAGCTGCCGATTGCGCTAATGGTGAGGTGGCCGGGCACGACACTTCCTACAACACATCATGCGATCTTTTCTTGCATGATAGGCAATGCATGACCAAAAAGCTACTGGACGTTATCGAATTGGTGCGAATGGCCATCATGAACCAGACCTGGTTGTCATACTATTGGACATGTTGGTGCGAATGGCTGTCATGAACCAGACCTGGTTGTCCTAAAATTGGACGTGTGTTATATCAGGCAAAAGTCACAAGCGATAAACAAAGTGATCCATGAAAAGGAAGTGGTCGTAGAACTGTTCCAAGAAACCTTACCACACTATATGCCGTATCACATCACTGGACACTCGCTGCACCACTGAAAGTATTGAAAGTGCCGTGGAATCAACAAAGCGGTTAGATATGACTTCGTGGTGAAGGTTGTGAAGGCAAACAATTGTAGCAACACGGATACACTAACGGTGAGAGAAACAAGGCTGGACAATGAAGGTGTAAAAAAAACCCTAGTCATAGATATAAGGGAAACGTGGTCATCAGTTGACTGTAATCGATAGATATTTTAACGACCAGTCACTCATGTGGGTTTATGTTGATTAATAATGTAATTGGCTGATATGTCGAGTTGGTCTGACTCACGACAAATCCCAGGTTACAGGACAAATAGTGCGGTCACACGCTGCTTCACACGGGACGTAGCACACAATCCCGACCAGATCTTAAGCTTATCTCTGCTGACCTTGCGTCCAAGCAAATAGTGGAAGACCTAGGTAATATTGGCAGCGACGATCTAACTGTTCTATTGGAATTAACTTTTGAAACGACAACTGGACGCTTTCAGAAGCACAAATCTCTTTTCCAACAGGCCAACTGAAGGATGTTTGAAACTGAATTTAAGGCGAGGCTAAGTCTAGTTAACGTCAGTCGAGGCTAAGCCCAGTTAACGTCAGGCGAGGCTAAGCCTAGTTAACGTCAGGCGAGGCTAAGACTAGGTAACGTCATGCGAGGCTAAGACTAGTTAACGTCAGGCGAGGCTAAGCCTAGGTAACGTCAGGCGAGGCTAATCCTAAATAACGTCGGGCGAGGCTAAGCCACGGTAACGTAAGGCGAGAATAAGCCTAGGTAACGTCAGGCGAGACTAATCCTAAATAACGTCGGTCGAGGCTAAGCCACGGTAAAGTAAGGCGAGAATAAGCCTACGTAACGTCAGGCGAGGCTAATCCTAAATAACGTCGGGTGAGGCTAAGCCTAGGTAACGTCGGTCGAGGATAAGCCTAGGTAACGTCAGGCGAGGCTAAGCCTAGGTTACGTCATGCGAGGCCAAGCCTAGGTAACATCAGGCGAGTCTAAGCCTAGTTAACATCATGCGAGGCTAACTAGTTAACGTCAGGCGAGGCTAAGCCTAGTTAACGTAGAAGCTCGCCTCATAGATGATCACTACGAGAAGTTTATTTGCGAAAAGGTGAAAGGTGCAATAAAATCATCACGAGAACTAAAAGGAATCAAACATTCAGGCCCTACTGAACCTAGAAAAACTGGTTAAATCAGCACTCGAAAGCTGCAGAGCGTGAGAAAGACCACTGAAAAGAAAGCACACGATGCAAGCGCGGCATATAATCAACTAGCGGCATATAATCAACTAGCGGCATAAGTCCGAACGGCCTAAAAATCAAAACATGTAAGTGCGTGTCAGAAAATTGACCTCATTGACGGGCGATAGCCTGGCGATTACTAGCTTATCTCTCCTGAATTGGGACGCACGAAACGCCCAACATTTAAAAGCGGCAAATGGCACCGAGTCAGCTAGCCCAAAAGAGCGTGGACGCTTAATAAACACTTTGCTGAGATAAACAAAAAAAGGCTAGAAACATTGACGCAAGCCGATCTATGAAAAGTCTGAGGAAGAAAGGCGCTAGAGCCCAAAGAGTGGGACCTCACAGAAACAGTTTTCACTACTCCCATCACAAATTAAGTATTACAGACCACGCTCAGAAAGTGTAAAGCGGCAAATGCATCATGTACCGACAAAGTTCATAAAGAAGTGATCCAGTCCCAAACCAACGTTTACATTCTGTGCGCAAATACCACGTCTAAACTAAAACCGGTGAAAAAGACTGCTTGCACCGACTGAGAGGCGGACGCGAACCTCCTATGAGCTCTATACACTGGGGGTGCGACGGAGTGGTGGACTACAGTCTGCAGCCCCAGGTCCTTGCAATTTTAACAGCTCGAGAAGGTCTGGGGCCAAATTTAGAACAAAGTCTTAAGAATCATATGTGGGGCGTTACGCACAATCCAAACGGCCGCAATAGAAATACTAGCAGAACTAGGACCACTAGCAATCCGAAAAACGGTAGAGCGATACCGGGGTCTTGAATAGAAGGGAACCTTGCTTCCAATAACAAGACCTATGCGTAAAACGGATCAGGCCAAAAAATACAATCCTTAATGCGCCGTTCAACACTAGAAAATAGCCTGACCATCACCGAAAACAAGAGGAAATTTGCCGTTTGTGAATGTAACGAAATCAGTGAGACTGTTTGCTTTAGAGACTATGTGCTAGACTAGATCATGATTGCAAGTTGCCGTTAAGGGATATGAGGCGATAGGCTGTGGTGGAAGCCTATGGCCGGTGATTCTAAATATGCAGCCCTGAGAAAGCTGCTCCTAGGCAACCGTTTCGTCCCAGCTACTTCGCGAAATAGTTGCGAGGTGGAAACCCACTGTAGAATCCCTCTTAGAGGGCGTCCGATGCTTCCCCGGGACGGGTGGGGGAGATATTAGGACGTTAATTTACCGTCCCGGCCCCTAGGAAAGTGGACTGCGGACGCTTTTAACGCAGCGTCTTCGGTCGACCAGATGTCTCCGGGCGGGGAGGGTCTCCATCGGCAAACCCGATCGAGCGGTTGCTGGTGGGGACGCTTCACGCCCGGGGAGGTCTCTGGCGTTCCCCCGCACGGCCCGACATCGGGGAAACCCGGCCGTTGACAGGTGTGGGTGAGCGCCAGGGAGGGCATAAGGTGCGCAAGCTCGACGGCCCGCTGACGCCATTTCCTAATGAGATATTTCAGAGACTATGTGCTTTGATTTTGGAGACAAATGGGACTTGTGAGCGAAGGTGAACGATTTCATGTCACGAGTACATGTGATGTTTTGGGCGGGGGGGGGGGGTATAGAAGGGGAGGCAATTTTTGAGAGGGGGTATTACGTAAACGGACGAGGGTGTGTTGCTGAGTCTGACGTTGCTATTGTGAGCTAGGATTATTGCTGTGTACCTCTGGATTTTGAACTTGATGTTACATGACATGCTATATATGATAAAGCTAATAAACTCAGAGTATTATCTAAAGGACCAAGATAGAGTATACTTTGGACTAGTCAGATAAACTTAGAGATCCTAATGGTCGTCCGACTATCAGAGTAGAGATATCGTCACACTATGAGATCTACAGCTCGTCAACCTTAGACAAGCGAAATATTTTGATGAGCCAGAATATTTTGACATTGGACTAGAAATATTTCACACCATTCACCCTGGCACAACACCGCATGAAAAACATAACCGTATTGATATTAATCTGACTCTGGCAAATACTTTGGTAACGAAGCCAGACTTCAAAAAGATCTAAAGCAGCAAGCGCTAAAAATGATGGATGCCTATTTGGTTAAAAGGTAAAAATATTTGCAGAAAGTTTCTGCTTCGTCATCGAAAAGCACATTGGTTGTGACGCACCATAAAGGGTACCTCTAAGCGAATATTATCAGGGCCCAGTAGAAATCATAGAACCTAATTTGACGCAGGTCTAGGAGCAATAATGCTCCCCCCTCACCAACAAAAAAAAAAAAAAGGAACTCAAAGCCTAACGAAGAGGAATCATTTAAATGATATTGTGACCTTTACCAACACACGCTTTGCTCTCAAAATTTTGGAAACGGACTGGACGTTGGTCACATTAGTGAATGACATTCAACACCTATTAAAGGAAACGTGGAATGCTCAGTGCGCGACATTAAATATCATCTACCGACTAGACTCTGTGGCACGAACTATCGACCCTGTAGCCGAAACGAAGGAGCACGTGTTGATCGGCTGTTCAGAGAACACACAGGGGTTGGAAGTATGAACCCTGGGCTGGTAGTATGAACATTGGGCTGGTAGTATGAACAAACACAGGGCTGGTAGTATGAACACTGGGCTGGTAGTATGAACGCTGGGCCGGTAGTATGAACACGGGGACCTGTGTTAATAATTTTATTTACAGCGATGCCCACCAGATAAGTCAAGCTGTTTTCTAATAGGACATGGTCATACAAATGTAAGCGACATCACAGGAGAATGTAAGATGATTAGTGCGAGCCAGTAGGAGAAGAATTAAAAGTCTCAATTTTTTGAAAACGAACAACTGTTAGGCTTCTGGTTTCCAAAAAATCATTTTGTTTCAATAGATATAAATGTCTTTAATTAAGTTTTGCCAACACTTCTTATTTTTGTGTGTACACTGACCATATATATGTAATTAATTTTCATTTTCCATTCATTAACATAATCCTCTCCCGCTCTTTTCTTCAGACTGTCCAAAACAACAATACGGTATTAACTGTGAGAATCTGTGTTATGGTTCGTGTTTAAACTATCATTGTAACCATGAAGGCACTTGTTATCAATGTCTGGATGGTCGCCTGGGGAGATTTTGTACTGAAGGTAAGCACGACCTAGATAGATTTAGGAATGACATTATTTTTAAACGTATAAAATGTATGGTGTGTTTAGGTTGATACAGATTTGTTGTGTTAATTGCTTTTGGATAAGACATATGTTAAATTATAATAAAAACAACATTAAACAAAATGTTGTGCAGGAGTAGCATAATTGAAAGCCCCAGGCAGTGACTCACGTTTCAAATCTTCATACACAAAAAATACAATGCACATTAAACAAATCCTAAATGTATGAATAATATGAAGTCAACCAAAATATCAGTTTTAAACAAGACATGAGACCAGCTAGAGACCGCCTACTCCACACTCCAATACAATGCCAAGAAATAGTCGACGTTGTGGCTTTTGAAATAAGAGAAAGTTGCCTGGACAGAACCATGAGCAGACGTGAAATGGTGATGGCTGTGTCCTAAAATTCCCACTACGCTATAGTCCACTTTTGTTTTGAAATTGTTACACAAAAATTCCAAAGATTAATCAGAATAGCGAAAGTCTTCATTGATGCATTGTATTTTATGACGCTAATGGACATGCAACAAGGAGAATATTTCCTTAAACAATGAAAGTCTTCATTGATGCATTGTATTTTATGACGCTAATGGACGTGCAACAAGGAGAATATTTCCTTAAACAATGAAAGTCTTCATTGATGCATTGTATTTTATGACGCTAATGGACGTGCAACAAGGAGAATATTTCCTTAAACAATGAAAGTCTTCATTGATGCATTGTATTTTATGACGCTAATGGACGTGCAACAAGGAGAATATTTCCTTAAACAATGAAAGTCTTCATTGATGCATTGTATTTTATGACGCTAATGGACGTGCAACAAGGAGAATATTTCCTTAAACAATGAAAGTCTTCATTGATGCATTGTATTTTATGACGCTAATGGACGTGCAACAAGGAGAATATTTCCTTAAACAATGAAAGTCTTCATTGATGCATTGTATTTTATGACGCTAATGGACGTGCAACAAGGAGAATATTTCCTTAAACAATGAAAGTCTTCATTGATGCATTGTATTTTATGACGCTAATGGACGTGCAACAAGGAGAATATTTCCTTAAACAATGAAAGTCTTCATTGATGCATTGTATTTTATGACGCTAATGGACGTGCAACAAGGAGAATATTTCCTTAAACAATGAAAGTCTTCATTGATGCATTGTATTTTATGACGCTAATGGACGTGCAACAAGGAGAATATTTCCTTAAACAATGAAAGTCTTCATTGATGCATTGTATTTTATGACGCTAATGGACGTGCAACAAGGAGAATATTTCCTTAAACAATGAAAGTCTTCATTGATGCATTGTATTTTATGACGCTAATGGACGTGCAACAAGGAGAATATTTCCTTAAACAATGAAAGTCTTCATTGATGCATTGTATTTTATGACGCTAATGGACGTGCAACAAGGAGAATATTTCCTTAAACAATGAAAGTCTTCATTGATGCATTGTATTTTATGACGCTAATGGACGTGCAACAAGGAGAATATTTCCTTAAACAATGAAAGTCTTCATTGATGCATTGTATTTTATGACGCTAATGGACGTGCAACAAGGAGAATATTTCCTTAAACAATGAAAGTCTTCATTGATGCATTGTATTTTATGACGCTAATGGACGTGCAACAAGGAGAATATTTCCTTAAACAATGAAAGTCTTCATTGATGCATTGTATTTTATGACGCTAATGGACGTGCAACAAGGAGAATATTTCCTTAAACAATGAAAGTCTTCATTGATGCATTGTATTTTATGACGCTAATGGACGTGCAACAAGGAGAATATTTCCTTAAACAATGAAAGTCTTCATTGATGCATTGTATTTTATGACGCTAATGGACGTGCAACAAGGAGAATATTTCCTTAAAAAATGAAAGTCTTCATTGATGCATTGTATTTTATGACGCTAATGGACGTGCAACAAGGAGAATATTTCCTTAAACAATGAAAGTCTTCATTGATGCATTGTATTTTATGACGCTAATGGACGTGCAACAAGGAGAATATTTCCTTAAACAATGAAAGTCTTCATTGATGCATTGTATTTTATGACGCTAATGGACGTGCAACAAGGAGAATATTTCCTTAAACAATGAAAGTCTTCATTGATGCATTGTATTTTATGACGCTAATGGACGTGCAACAAGGAGAATATTTCCTTAAACAATGAAAGTCTTCATTGATGCATTGTATTTTATGACGCTAATGGACGTGCAACAAGGAGAATATTTCCTTAAACAATGAAAGTCTTCATTGATGCATTGTATTTTATGACGCTAATGGACGTGCAACAAGGAGAATATTTCCTTAAACAATGAAAGTCTTCATTGATGCATTGTATTTTATGACGCTAATGGACGTGCAACAAGGAGAATATTTCCTTAAACAATGAAAGTCTTCATTGATGCATTGTATTTTATGACGCTAATGGACGTGCAACAAGGAGAATATTTCCTTAAACAATGAAAGTCTTCATTGATGCATTGTATTTTATGACGCTAATGGACGTGCAACAAGGAGAATATTTCCTTAAACAATGAAAGTCTTCATTGATGCATTGTATTTTATGACGCTAATGGACGTGCAACAAGGAGAATATTTCCTTAAACAATGAAAGTCTTCATTGATGCATTGTATTTTATGACGCTAATGGACGTGCAACAAGGAGAATATTTCCTTAAACAATGAAAGTCTTCATTGATGCATTGTATTTTATGACGCTAATGGACGTGCAACAAGGAGAATATTTCCTTAAACAATGAAAGTCTTCATTGATGCATTGTATTTTATGACGCTAATGGACGTGCAACAAGGAGAATATTTCCTTAAACAATGAAAGTCTTCATTGATGCATTGTATTTTATGACGCTAATGGACGTGCAACAAGGAGAATATTTCCTTAAACAATGAAAGTCTTCATTGATGCATTGTATTTTATGACGCTAATGGACGTGCAACAAGGAGAATATTTCCTTAAACAATGAAAGTCTTCATTGATGCATTGTATTTTATGACGCTAATGGACGTGCAACAAGGAGAATATTTCCTTAAACAATGAAAGTCTTCATTGATGCATTGTATTTTATGACGCTAATGGACGTGCAACAAGGAGAATATTTCCTTAAACAATGAAAGTCTTCATTGATGCATTGTATTTTATGACGCTAATGGACGTGCAACAAGGAGAATATTTCCTTAAACAATGAAAGTCTTCATTGATGCATTGTATTTTATGACGCTAATGGACGTGCAACAAGGAGAATATTTCCTTAAACAATGAAAGTCTTCATTGATGCATTGTATTTTATGACGCTAATGGACGTGCAACAAGGAGAATATTTCCTTAAACAATGAAAGTCTTCATTGATGCATTGTATTTTATGACGCTAATGGACGTGCAACAAGGAGAATATTTCCTTAAACAATGAAAGTCTTCATTGATGCATTGTATTTTATGACGCTAATGGACGTGCAACAAGGAGAATATTTCCTTAAACAATGAAAGTCTTCATTGATGCATTGTATTTTATGACGCTAATGGACGTGCAACAAGGAGAATATTTCCTTAAACAATGAAAGTCTTCATTGATGCATTGTATTTTATGACGCTAATGGACGTGCAACAAGGAGAATATTTCCTTAAACAATGAAAGTCTTCATTGATGCATTGTATTTTATGACGCTAATGGACGTGCAACAAGGAGAATATTTCCTTAAACAATGAAAGTCTTCATTGATGCATTGTATTTTATGACGCTAATGGACGTGCAACAAGGAGAATATTTCCTTAAACAATGAAAGTCTTCATTGATGCATTGTATTTTATGACGCTAATGGACGTGCAACAAGGAGAATATTTCCTTAAACAATGAAAGTCTTCATTGATGCATTGTATTTTATGACGCTAATGGACGTGCAACAAGGAGAATATTTCCTTAAACAATGAAAGTCTTCATTGATGCATTGTATTTTATGACGCTAATGGACGTGCAACAAGGAGAATATTTCCTTAAACAATGAAAGTCTTCATTGATGCATTGTATTTTATGACGCTAATGGACGTGCAACAAGGAGAATATTTCCTTAAACAATGAAAGTCTTCATTGATGCATTGTATTTTATGACGCTAATGGACGTGCAACAAGGAGAATATTTCCTTAAACAATGAGTATTCATGACGTGTAGGATTATAACGGGATTATAAAAAAAAATGTAATTTGATATTTAAAAGTATTTTTTTTCATATATATATATATACATATATATAAATATATAAAACGCAAAAATCATTTTTTGTTTGTTTATTTTATTCCTAAAGATGACCCAAGATTTCCGCAGAACATCGGTAAATGTATTGTTTTGTAGATTAAAAACAAACTATTATTTAATATTTTAAAAAAAAGCCATTAAAATATTTCACCAGCACAAATCCACCCCGTGAATAAGGGTGTAGCATTTGTGTCTGTGAATCTTTTCTTCATCAAATAATTTATTAAATCAAACATATTATTTTGACAACATAACCAGCACAGAATAAATGTAAGGCTAGTGGGTCGTGGTAGGTTTAGAATGGTTGAAATAAATTTACTACGTTTATGATCTGACCATTTAAAGAAATAATAATAACATACTATTTTATACTGAGGCCATTACTAAATGGTGATATTTCAGCTAACTAATGAATATATTGGATCTAATCATCAGCACTTTTTTTATCATTGTATTGTAGCCTTAGGGTGTCCACGAGGGAACCTGGGTACACAGTGCGATATGCTGTGTCATTGCGCAGGTCATCGCTGCAATAAAGATGGAAACTGTGCTTTAGGAACGCCCTGTGCACCAGGATGGTTTGGTCCTGCCTGCCAGTATCGTAAGTCTGCTGTCAATGGATGGTTCTTTCCGACCTGCTAAGACATAACTCTACTTTCAATATGGGTTTGGTCCTGCCTGCCAACTGCCAATTACAAAATACTAGTGTGATACATAGGTCATTCGTTAACAAATCCGCCTGTAAGGCCATGCGTTAACAAGTCTGCCTGTAGCCCATTCGTTAAAAAGTGTGTCTTTGTGGAAACGGTAGCGGAGCGGATAGTGAAAGCAAGATTATAATTATAATTGTTCTTTGAACGAACCAAGAGCATCCCCACACACCAATTCGGCTTCTGCACGGCAGATATACGTCAGAACAGGTTTTACATTTCACCCAAAATACTACGGTGATACATAGGTCATTCGTTTAATAAGTATCTTGCCAACGGATGGTTTTGTTGGGCCTTCCAAAACAATATACTTTTTAGAGTGTAGTGTGTGTTCCGGTCTTCCAATGACGTGGGTTCAATGGATGATATTGTCCGGCCTGCAAATGCATCTGTTCAATTGATGAAATTGTCCGGCCTGCCAATACCTTAATTCTCTTGTCAATGTATGGATCGTTCAGAATCAAGCTAGAGAAGGCACTGGCAGTTTCGGAAAACTATTTTTCATACGTAAGAAAAAGAGACTGCGGCCACACTGGTTGCAGTCCATGCCCCACCACCAATTGAAACACATGTGGAGCATAAGGCTTTCATTGCAACATTCAAGAAGTGGCAAGGAGAAGGAGAGTGATAGCGGGAACAATTGGAAGACAAACTTCAGATAGTACTGGAACAGAAATCTGAAGGCGTCGGTAGAGAAAAGGACAAAAGCACAGAGGACGGTCACCAAGAAGAGAGCACCCGCAGCTAAAGCGGCGCATATCACGTTGGCGGTCTGATTTCAGGAAGAAATCCATCAAAGTCAGTTCAGAATGTGACCTCCAGCAGGAATACGATATGATCTGGAGTTCAGGTCGGTTGTACAAGCGGCAACAACTAGTTATTACTGCTAACATGCAGAGATGAATACATGCTTGCGTATCGGATCTCATGATATCGACGAGAGTCGGGGAAAAGTGTAGGAAATGAGTCCACCCTAGTACTGACCTCCGCAGGGTCAGCCTTGAACAGCACCTTGTTCCTGGCGTATAAGAATGACCTACGGGCAGACTTGTTAACGAATGATCTAAAGGCAGACTTGTAAACGAATGATCTAAAGGCAGACTTGTTAACGAATGAACTAAAGGCAGACTTGTTAACGAATGACCCAAAGGCAGACTTGTAAACAAATGACCTAAAGGCTTACTTCTTAACGAATGGCATACATGCAGACTTGTTAACCAATGACCTACAGGCATACTTGTTAATGAATGACCTACAGGCAGACTGTTAACCAATGACCTACAGGTAGACTTGTTAACCAATGACCTAAAGGCAGACTTGTTAACGAATTACCTAAAGGCATACTTTTTAACGAATGACCTACATGCAGTCTTGTAAACGAATGACCTACAGGCACACTTGTTAACGAAAATTGCGATGTTTGCAGAAGACCTAGTAACATGTAGGTCTGGCAAACATGTTCAGCAATTGCAGAGCCGGCTGCAAGAGGGAAACATGAAGATGCAGACCAATTATGAAAAATTGAAAATAATTCCTAATGCTGAGAAAACAGCATGTTCACGAATGAGAGAATTGCACTAAAAGAAGAAATAAATCTCCAAAATCTGTGGAGAAAAGTTAAAAGAGACACAAATCCTACTTTTATGTGCTTGAATTTGGACCAGAAAATCCAACTACTAACGTAATGTTTGTGAACTGGGGGAAAAGAGCCACTACCTAATTAAGACTTGTTACAAATCTCGCCAAGGCAACCTGGAAAAGAGGGAAGGGGTGGGGGAGGGCGACGTATGCATGATAAGAACGCAATAGCTGCAGTGTGTGATTAACACAAAAGACGATAGCTACCTGTCCAGTTGTTGGAGAGCTTAAAATAAGCTGACATATCACTTACACATCCAAATAATGTTAAAAAAATTGAAAAAATAATTTTCAAACTGAAATAAAACCGTGTACAATTTCAGCATAAACTACCATGTTATTTCTACATTGAACAAATTGGAAGCTTAATAAACTTCGGTAGTACCTGCTGGTGTGAGAATTCATGCTCTGACATCTAACACCGATTAAATAGACTAATCAAGAAAGCGTGTACTATCACACAACATAAACACATTTCACTTTAAGAACGCTAAGAAATAATTAAGATGTCTTGCGTTTAAATTGTTATAAAATGAGCTCTTGGTTTAAATGTGTACATATATATGTGCTAAAATAAATGTGTATAAAGTAAAAATACAAATAAAAAGTCACTTATTTGAACAAATAACGAAAAACATCTTATCTTATCTTTCTTATTGATTCTTAAATGCAGCGTTTATAGAGGTAAGCTCTAGTCTAGCACAGGTTCTCAAATTAGAAATTTTATCACAGCTAAAAAAATTAAGCCAATATTTTATGCGTGATTATAACATAGTCAATATTCTTCCAGGCAACATTGCCTTTACCGGACAGGGGTTAAGAAGAGAACTGATTGACAGCGATGACAAGACTTGCTACAAAAATAGAGGGAAATCCGAGGAATTGATGCTGCCATCATCGTCGCTGTTTACATGGTTAAGAGTTGTCTTCCACAGTAGAGGTAGTTAACTACATTATAGTTGGAAAAAGTGTATTTATATACTCATTCAAAACATTTATTATCTCTTTCACAATGGAAGGAAAAGCTCGCTGAGATGATAAGTCTCTTTCACAATTAATGCAAAAGTTCGCTGAGAGGATAAGCCTCTTTCACAATGAATAATACAGCTTGCTGAGATGATAAGTCGTAAAACATTAATTGAAACGGTTCATTAAAATGTATGCAAAGCATAATTCTTCATTTTCTATATTTCGAGTGCCCACCATTATTCTGGCTCCTATAAATAATAAATTGCTACAGTTAATAAGAAATAATTTGATTATATTTAAATGGATTTGATCTTTAAAACATGCTACATTGATGTTTTTGTTTTGTTGATTTTTTTCTCATTCCTTGTCATTCACAGCTCAGGTTTATCGAGTATCAATAGAAGCTCAGTCGTGGACGGACGAAGGGGTGACACGCTTGTCGTGCACGACTTGGAGACATGCTGAACAAACGCACTACAGCTTCGATATCTTTTGCTCCGAGGATCACGTTGTCGACAGCATCAAGCTAACCTGGAAGGGCTACGGAGATATTTGTTCAGTTTACGTGAATGGAGGTAAACAATTGTATAATTGGTGATTATATGACGATACGTTTGAGATAATGACGTGGTCGTCTAGAATAGGATGTGTTTAGGATGTGATTGTGTCAATGAAATGGTTGTTTGAGATGCGGTTGTTTGGGATGAGAATGTTTACGATGTTGATGAGTTTAAAATGTAGTTGCGCTTGATGGTGAGTTAAGGAGGAGTATACATTTAGGACGTAGCTGAGTGAGTGATCTTGTTTCTTTTGATGTTTTATACAATTATAATATTATTTATGATGTGGTTGCTTAGGACATGAATGAGTTTAAATGTTGTTAGTTAGGGTATGTTTATGTAGTATGTGCATGATGTTAGCATAATGTTGCTTATCATTTGTAAGAGTTAATGAAATGGAGCTCTAGGATGTATTTGTTTGGAATATTTATGAGTTTACGTTGCAAGGGTCTAGTAAGCAAATACGTTTATAATATGGTTGTGTAGTATTTGGTTGATTGTATTTTGTGTTTGTTTAGAACATGTGTGGTAATTGTCTTTTTTTTTATGATATGGGTGTGTTTGACATGGGCTTCTTAGGACGTGGCTGGAATTATAATGGTGTTCTAGGCGGTGTGGATGAATATATGATGCGCTTTAGATGTAGATTATTCTGGACTGTTGTTGTTTTGGATGTGGATGGCTTTAGGATATGGATTTTTTTGGTAAATGGATAAGATTAAGCTGTTTATACTTTAAGATAATTGTAGATAAGAGTGTGGTTGATCAGATTTTGTTTGACTGAGTTTTGGATAAGTTTGAGATGTGGAAGTCTAGGATTTGAAAGATATTTTTTTTTAGATGAACGAACCTTTTTAGTAGGATAAAAGACACGATTATGATAGAGCTAGTTTAAAAGACATGATTATGATAGAGCTAGGTTAATAGACAGAATTTTGATAGATCTAAGTTAAAAGACAGGATTATGATAGAGCACATTTTATAGACAGGATTATGATAGCACTAAGTTAAAAGACAGCATTATTTTAGAGCTAAAATAAAAGACATAATTAAGATAGAGCTAAGTTAAAAGACAGGATTATAATATATATAATTTAAAAGACATGGTTATGATATATATAAGTTAAAAGATTGGATTATGATAGATATAAGTTAAAATAAAGAATTAAGATAAAGCTAAGTTAAAATAAAGGATTATGTTAGGGCTAAGTTAAAAGACTGGATTGTGAAAGAGTGACGTTATAAGACAAGACGATGATTGATAAATGTTATAAGACAAGACGATGATTGATCTATGTTAAAAGACAAGGCGTTGATTGATCTATGTTAAAAGACAAGGCGATGATTGATCTATTTATGATTGATCTATGTTAAAAGACAAGACGATGATTGATCTATGTTAAAGAACAAGACGATGATTGATCTACGTTAAAAGACAAGGCGATGATTGATCTATGTTAAAAGACAAGGCGATGATTGATCTATTTATGATTGATCTATGTTAAAAGACAAGGCGATGATTGATCTATGTTAAAAGACAAGGCGATGATTGATCTATGTTAAAAGACAAGGCGATGATTGATCTATGTTAAAAGACAAGGCGATGATTGATCTATGTTAAAAGACAAGGCGATGATTGATCTATGTTAAAAGACAAGGCGATGATTGATATATGTTAAAAGACAAGGCGATGATTGATCTATGTTAAAAGACAAGGCGATGATTGATCTATGTTAAAAGACAAGGCGATGATTGATCTATGTTAAAAGACAAGGCGATGATTGATCTATTTATGATTGATCTATGTTAAAAGACAAGGCGATGATTGATCTATTTATGATTGATCTATGTTAAAAGACAAGGCGATGATTGATCTATGTTAAAAGACAAGGCGATGATTGATCTATGTTAAAAGACAAGGCGATGATTGATCTATGTTAAAAGACAAGGTGATGATTGATCTATGTTAAAAGACAAGGTGATGATTGATCTATGTTAAAAGACAAGGCGATGATTGATCTATGTTAAAAGACAAGGTGATGATTGATCTATGTTAAAAGACAAGGCGATGATTGATCTATGTTAAAAGACAAGGCGATGATTGATATATGTTAAAAGACAAGGTGATGATTGATCTATGTTAAAAGACAAGGCGATGATTGATCTATGTTAAAAGACAAGGTGATGATTGATCTATGTTAAAAGACAAGGCGATGATTGATCTATGTTAAAAGACAAGGCGATGATTGATCTATGTTAAAAGACAAGGTGATGATTGATCTATGTTAAAAGACAAGGCGATGATTGATCTATGTTAAAAGACAAGGCGATGATTTATCTATGTTAAAAGACAAGGTGATGATTTATCTATGTTAAAAGACAAGGCGATGATTGATCTATGTTAAAAGACAAGGCGATGATTGATCTATGTTAAAAGACAAGGCGATGATTGATCTATGTTAAAAGACAAGGCGATGATTGATCTATGTTAAAAGACAAGGCGATGATTTATCTATGTTAAAAGACAAGGCGATGATTGATCTATGTTAAAAGACAAGGCGATGATTTATCTATGTTAAAAGACAAGGCGATGATTGATCTATGTTAAAAGACAAGGCGTTGATTGATCTATGTTAAAAGACAAGGCGATGATTGATCTATTTATGATTGATCTATGTTAAAAGACAAGGCGATGATTGATCTACGTTAAAAGACAAGGCGATGATTGATCTACGTTAAAAGACAAGGCGATGATTGATCTATTTATGATTGATCTATGTTAAAAGACAAGGCGATGATTGATCTACGTTAAAAGACAAGGTGATGATTGATCTACGTTAAAAGACAAGGCGATGATTGATCTATTTATGATTGATCTATGTTAAAAGACAAGACGATGATTGATCTACGTTAAAAGACAAGGCGATGATTGATCTATGTTAAAAGACAAGGCGATGATTGATCTATGTTAAAAGACAAGGCGATGATTGATCTATGTTAAAAGACAAGACGATGATTGATCTACGTTAAAAGACAAGGCGATAATTGATATATGTTAAAAGACAAGGCGATGATTGATCTATGTTAAAAGACAAGGCGATGATTGATCTATGTTAAAAGACAAGGCGATGATTGATCTATGTTAAAAGACAAGGCGATGATTGATCTATTTATGATTGATCTATGTTAAAAGACAAGGCGATGATTGATCTATGTTAAAAGACAAGGCGATGATTGATCTATGTTAAAAGACAAGGCGATGATTGATCTATGTTAAAAGACAGGCGATGATTGATCTATGTTAAAAGACAAGGCGATGATTGATCTATATTAAAAGACAAGGCGATGATTGATCTATGTTAAAAGACAAGGCGATGATTGATCTATGTTATAAGACAAGACGATGATTGATCTATGTTAAAGGACAAGGCGATGATTGATCTATGTTAAAAGACAAGGCGATGATTGATCTATTTATGATTGATCTATGTTAAAAGACAAGGCGATGATTGATCTATGTTAAAAGACAAGGCGATGATTGATCTATGTTAAAAGACAAGGCGATGATTGATCTATGTTAAAAGACAAGGCGATGATTGATCTATGTTAAAAGACAAGGCGATGATTGATCTATGTTAAAAGACAAGGCGATGATTGATCTATTTATGATTGATCTATGTTAAAAGACAAGGCGATGATTGATCTATTTATGATTGATCTATGTTAAAAGACAAGGCGATGATTGATCTATGTTAAAAGACAAGGCGATGATTGATCTATGTTAAAAGACAAGGCGATGATTGATCTATGTTAAAAGACAAGGTGATGATTGATCTATGTTAAAAGACAAGGTGATGATTGATCTATGTTAAAAGACAAGGCGATGATTGATCTATGTTAAAAGACAAGGTGATGATTGATCTATGTTAAAAGACAAGGCGATGATTGATCTATGTTAAAAGACAAGGCGATGATTGATATATGTTAAAAGACAAGGTGATGATTGATCTATGTTAAAAGACAAGGCGATGATTGATCTATGTTAAAAGACAAGGTGATGATTGATCTATGTTAAAAGACAAGGCGATGATTGATCTATGTTAAAAGACAAGGCGATGATTGATCTATGTTAAAAGACAAGGTGATGATTGATCTATGTTAAAAGACAAGGCGATGATTGATCTATGTTAAAAGACAAGGCGATGATTTATCTATGTTAAAAGACAAGGTGATGATTTATCTATGTTAAAAGACAAGGCGATGATTGATCTATGTTAAAAGACAAGGCGATGATTGATCTATGTTAAAAGACAAGGCGATGATTGATCTATGTTAAAAGACAAGGCGATGATTGATCTATGTTAAAAGACAAGGCGATGATTTATCTATGTTAAAAGACAAGGCGATGATTGATCTATGTTAAAAGACAAGGCGTTGATTGATCTATGTTAAAAGACAAGGCGATGATTGATCTATTTATGATTGATCTATGTTAAAAGACAAGGCGATGATTGATCTACGTTAAAAGACAAGGCGATGATTGATCTACGTTAAAAGACAAGGCGATGATTGATCTATTTATGATTGATCTATGTTAAAAGACAAGGCGATGATTGATCTACGTTAAAAGACAAGGCGATGATTGATCTACGTTAAAAGACAAGGCGATGATTGATCTATTTATGATTGATCTATGTTAAAAGACAAGACGATGATTGATCTACGTTAAAAGACAAGGCGATGATTGATCTATGTTAAAAGACAAGGCGATGATTGATCTATGTTAAAAGACAAGGCGATGATTGATCTATGTTAAAAGACAAGACGATGATTGATCTACGTTAAAAGACAAGGCGATAATTGATATATGTTAAAAGACAAGGCGATGATTGATCTATGTTAAAAGACAAGGCGATGATTGATCTATGTTAAAAGACAAGGCGATGATTGATCTATGTTAAAAGACAAGGCGATGATTGATCTATTTATGATTGATCTATGTTAAAAGACAAGGCGATGATTGATCTATGTTAAAAGACAAGGCGATGATTGATCTATGTTAAAAGACAAGGCGATGATTGATCTATGTTAAAAGACAAGGCGATGATTGATCTATGTTAAAAGACAAGGCGATGATTGATCTATATTAAAAGACAAGGCGATGATTGATCTATGTTAAAAGACAATGCGATGATTGATCTATGTTATAAGACAAGACGATGATTGATCTATGTTAAAGGACAAGGCGATGATTGATCTATGTTAAAAGACAAGGCGATGATTGATCTATTTATGATTGATCTATGTTAAAAGACAAGGCGATGATTGATCTATGTTAAAAGACAAGGCGATGATTGATCTATGTTAAAAGACAAGGCGATGATTGATCTATGTTAAAAGACAAGGCGATGATTGATCTATGTTAAAAGACAAGGCGATGATTGATCTATGTTAAAAGACAAGGCGATGATTGATCTATGTTAAAAGACAAGGCGATGATTGATCTATGTTAAAAGACAAGGCGATGATTGATCTATTTATGATTGATCTATGTTAAAAGACAAGGCGATGATTGATCTATGTTAAAAGACAAGGCGATGATTGATCTATTTATGATTGATCTATGTTAAAGGACAAGGCGATGATTGATCTATGTTAAAAGACAAGGCGATGATTGATCTATTTATGATTGATCTATGTTAAAAGACAAGGCGATGATTGATCTATGTTAAAAGACAAGGCGATGATTGATCTATGTTAAAAGACAAGGCGATGATTGATCTATGTTAAAAGACAAGGCGATGATTGATCTATGTTAAAAGACAAGGCGATGATTGATCTATTTATGATTGATCTATGTTAAAAGACAAGGCGATGATTGATCTATGTTAAAAGACAAGGCGATGATTGATCTATTTATGATTGATCTATGTTAAAGGACAAGGCGATGATTGATCTATGTTAAAAGACAAGGCGATGATTGATCTATTTATGATTGATCTATGTTAAAAGACAAGGCGATGATTGATCTATGTTAAAAGACAAGGCGATGATTGATGTATGTTAAAAGACAAGACGATGATTGATGTATGTAAAAAGACAAGACGATGATTGATCTATGTTAAAAGACAAGACGATGATTGATCTATGTTAAAAGACAAGACGATGATTGATGTATGTAAAAAGACAAGACGATGATTGATCTATGTTAAAAGACAAGGCGATGATTGATGTATGTTAAAAGACAAGACGATGATTGATGTATGTAAAAAGACAAGGCGATGATTGATCTATGTTAACATTTATTTTAAACGTATTAACTATTGAAAACAAAAATAATGCAAACACTTTTTTAAAGAAATATAACACGAGACACATTGACCAAAAAAATTTTGAATCATGAATTCTATTTTCAAATATGTTTTTTTTGTTTGCTACAATATTGCTCTGACTAGCTATCTTAGTTGGCTTTTTTATATACCTTTGTTACAACAAATGACTATATCTCCTACAGGCCGTGCCATACAATTCAGGACATCACTCAGCCTCTGTACCTCTAACTTGGCCGAGGAAGCAGGATTGTTATTCGACGGTGATGGGAACATCAACTCTTGCATCCAGTTGAGTAGCGTAACCAATCAGATTCAAGTATCAACAAGACGAAATGAGATTATCACTGGGATTACCATTTACAGAGGTGTGAGCTAAAATAACAATATTTTGTTGTTGTTTGGGTTGTTGTTTTTTTGACGTTAACTTTTGTTTTGTTTTTTCCTTATCTAAGAGTAATTTGAAAAGTGAATGGCTGAAACATGTAGAGACTTATGTACCGTAGTCATTTTTACATAAAATATGTTTTAATACTTGGTTGATAGTCGATGCAATACGAATAATGAGACTTTCTAGCATCATGCAAAGTAAAAAATATACCAAAATAGTGACAATAAAATTAAATTGAACTATATTAGTACATTTCTTTTCATGTAAGAATTTGAACACAGAAGCAAAAAGTTTATCAAGTTTCAGTATGTGTAAAAAAAGTCACATTCCTAAAAATAGATATTTTAATTTATAAACGTCTCGTATATCCGTAATATTTATGCTCCTTTCGTATATCTGTAGTATAGTATGTTCCTTTTGGTTATTACTTCTTAAGCGTTGGATGCGACAAGAAAGTATAGGGACGCTTCCAGGTCTAATAGAGGTGTTAATAAAGGGCTATATAACTGTTCAATCAAACAGAAAATCAATAATTGACCTAATTTTAAAAAAAAAATGATTTTAAATAATCATCTCCCTTTTTGTGTAACGGTGTCGAATAGTTTCATTTCAGTTTAATAAGCTAAATATATGAACAAATCTCTTGTAGTATTATAATGTTATAGGTATTTTAAATCACTTGTTTTGTTTTATATTTTAACTTGATTGTCTCGTTGGGTTACAATTTAATATTATTGTGTAATTACTGTTTTGGAGTGTTCATCAACTTTGATGGTTTGAGTGTGTGTGTAACCATTGCTGGATCGATGGTTTTGTTGTGTAATAAAATGTTGTTCTAAAAAGTGCTAAAAAATTAAATTGTTAAGTTGATTGAGTAGTTGATAAACTAGGGCTGGAGGTCACGAGTATAAGGTTAGTTTTATTTTTTTTTTAAATAATTGTCGGACTAATTTATAGATATTATATATTATTTAACAGTATATTTTACTGAATATGCAACAATGTGTGCATACGTAATTATGTTTAAAATATAACATTCAACAAACATCCTTAAGCTTCAGTTTCCATCGCAAAAGCACACATTTCATTAGAAGTGTATTTTTCTATAGTAATCACATCCGAAAACAGTTTATAGTAAGAATAATCTAGGAGTATTCTTATTTGAATTCATGTATTATTGCACATTCAGTAAAGTATATTGTTACATATTATTAGTCTCGGAAGAAGGTTCCAAGCCCAAATTGATAGCCAGGATTGCGCAGACCAAAACAGCACTAAAGAGGCTCAAGAAAATATAATAAGACAAAAATATAGCCCTCAGCCCAAAATCAGTCGGATGCGCTCATAAGTCCTCTCAATTTTCTTTTATGCCTGTAAGTCTTGGACATTAACAGCAGAACTTGAAAGGAAAATAAAGGCGATGGAGATGAGAACTTTCAGAGGCATTCTTGGAATCTGCTATAGACACCATATAACCAATGAACATGTGAAAAAAAGGAATTGGGCAGTACGATGACCTCATGGTGCCAGTAAAAAAACGCAAACTTCAGTGGTATGGCCATGTGACAAGAAAATATGGGCTCGCCCAAGAAATCTTGCAGGGCACAACTAGAGGAGGGAGAAGAAGAGGAAGACAGAGAAAAAGATGTGAAGATAACATCAAAGAGTGGACGCGATTAAAACTAGTCGATGCTATACGTAGTGCAGAAGACTAAGAGAAATGGAGAAGAATAGTTTTCATGTCATCTGTGGCGCCCCAATGGTCCAAGGACTAAGGGACATGAAGATGATGATGATGATTATTGTTCTTACATAATTTTAATACTCGTGATGGATTTCTATAAAATATACAAATGCTCAAAATAGAATTGAAATTTACAATTGTATCGACTCGTCGTTTTGACTGTATTTGACATAGTAACTCGAATCTCAATTAAGAGAACTCTGTAAAAAATCAAATTTCTTCAGTGTTGCCTCGTCTTCTTCTTTAGCTCTACAAGAAATTAGCATTTTGTCTATCTAACTTTCAACAACTATAATGTTTTCAGAATCTCTTAGCAAATACTTCTTCAGAAAAAATGATTCCGAACGGTAGTCTAATAAACGTGTACCTCCCAAATTTGTGTTTAAAGTTGTAAGATCTTACTGTTGACCTGACATAAACCTCAGTCAGGGACTAAAATTCATCAGATGTTTATTGAATGTTTTAAGCTTCCTTGTTTCTTTATACTCTCTAGGGCAGCGGTTCTCAACCTGTTGTTCGCGACCCCTTTGTTGGTCGAACGACACTTTCAAAGGGATCGCCTGAGACCATTGGAAAATACATATACACTACATTTATGAAGTAGCAACGAAAATAATGTTGTTGTCGGGGTCTCCACAACATGACGAATTGTGTTAAATTGTCGCGGCATTAGAAAGGATGCGAACCACTGCTCTTGGGGATGTAGTAATATTTTTTTATTCCAGTGGCAACAGATGTTCATATGTCTTAGCACAACTCGATAAATATGGAAAAGATTAAAGTTGATGCTAATCAAATTTCTTATTTACTCTTCTTCTGATTTTCGTCAGTGTGGGAAAATAGTAATAGAGCGAATGCTGGTTAGTGTCCTATTTTAGAGTAATAGCTTGTTATCTGAGTTATTAAACACCCAAGATTTGTTAGCACAACTTTTGTCTAGGCTGAGGAAATAGTTCAAAGAGAAGCAGCTTGTATGCAAATGTGTAGAGGTATTACGGAACCATTTGATGTTGTTTCTTGAGGCAATTTAATGATTACACGTTTGGTATAATTTTGGTTTAATTGAGGATCTGTTTTTATGTAGAGTACCATTTACAATTTTAGTAACAAAATTACATACATGACAGAATAATTCAAATATATAAAATAATCAACACACTCTTGGTAATTGTAATGAATTGTTTTTATTATTTATTTTTTAGACAAATAACATGTTCTTTTTAGCGAGCGTTAAATGTTTCCTCTTTGGTTTGAGTGGGTCTCTCTTTGTTGGGTAGACTTGATGTATTGTATCACCTTGTGTGAGTTGTGTTATATCAGCGTGTGTAAATTGTGATCTATCACCTTGTGAAATGTGTATTGTATCACCGTGTGTAAGTTGTGTTGCATCCTCTTGTGTAAGTTGTGTTGTGTCACATTGTGTAAATTGTATTGCATCACCTTGTGTACGTTGTGTTGTATCACCTTTTGTAGGTGTATTGTATCAACGTGTATAAGATGTGTTGTATCAAAGTGTGTAAGTTCTGGTGTCGATACATGTCCCAAGTGTGTGTAAGCTTATCACATGTCGCTGTAGTTGACGCTATTGCTGGTGTATCACAGGATTACAGGAATGCATCTTTGAAATTCCCCAAGTCTGCATTAAAAAGGGATGTGTCGTTACTGATGTACCCTCCCGAGGTCATCCAAACACAGATGACCTCTTTGCTAACCACTGCGACCTGGATACTTAAAATCACGAGTCATGTGAACATAATGAACATGTTCTTAGACAAATTCAATCTGAGTTTTAATGCACAACAGCACAGATTAGATGCAGGAATTCGCTGCTGATGCCATGCTTGGCAATGAAGTATAGTTGTTGCGAGAAAATTCTTTGTGAAGTACATGTTTTTTGTGCACTCTTTGGTATTTCTTAAAGTTGGTCAGTTCCTAACACATTTACCACTTACTCTGTGCTATTTCTTTAAGGTGCCCTGTTGGTCAGTTCCTAACACATTTACCATTCGCTTTAAGGAAGGAATTTGTTCTTGACATTGCAACTTGACTTTGTCCATGACTTAATACTGGAGATGGCAAATAATTATCAAATGAATTCAATGTTTGTCTGGCTTACTTTAATGATCTCAGCCATTTTGTTCTTATTGGAAACTGTTATTGTCTCATGTGTAGAAATTTCAGGTTGACAGGTTGACAAGTGGACAGGTTGACAAGTGGACAGGTTGACAAGTGGACAGGTTGACAAGTGGACAGGTTGACAAGTGGACAGGTTGACAAGTGGACATGGTTAAAGAATACATCTTGGAATGTACACTTTTTTATGTTTAAAAGATCCGGTCAGGATTTAACAGTCTATGAGTTTTGACACCATTGACTTGACGACTACCTGGTTCTTTTGCAAAGACTTTTTTGATAAGACAGGGTTTATAGCAACATTATTCCTGCGCCAACTTTCAAGTTAAGTCTATGGGGTTTCAAGATTTCAGAAACACCGTTGGAAAGTTTGCTGCCTCTTCGGCTTTATCATTTGTGGGAATACAAATGCTCTCCACCCGGGGGTAGAACAGATAATTCAGCTGGTATAGTAATTATAAATGGCATGCATTCTCCGTAGACAACAGTTGTAAAAATAATCAGAATGCACAACTTTTCTTTGAGGTGAATAAAAAGGATATGTTTTACGGTACATTTTGCAGACAGATTTGCATCAGAATCGTTTGTACTCTATGTAAAGTGCCTCAACGGAACGAACCATACTGTATGTGATCATTCTTCTGGGACGTCCAGAGTGAACTTCAATGAGATCCCAATCATGAATAGTGCGGTCTCCACATTGTGGTTCGGCCTGACGTCTGGCTCAGTTATTTTGTGCGAAATTCATCTCTACGGAGGTAATATTTTGAATTAACGCAGATACATTGAAGAATGAAATATAACTTTGTTCAAAATATGTAACTCTTGATATTATGAAATTTTAATTTAGCTATAAAAAAAGTGTGATTATTTGTAGGGTATATGTGATCTAAAACATGGTTTTTTTTCATATATACCTAAGCCTAGAATATATAAGAGGTTAATTATTTGACCTCAAAAATTCACGACCATGTAATAAACTTTCACCCCCCCCACACAGGTCATACATAAAATAATGAACAAGTTCGCCTCATAAATCCACACAAAGCAGCAATGTACCCTCTGCAGACATCCAAAATGATACAGGGAATCATGATTTCCTCCGCCTTTCAATACTTCAAGACCTTAGCCACAACTAACATAAAAAGTCCAGGCTACACCACTTCCTATATATATACATATATATATATATATATATATATATATATATATATATACAAAACAAAGTTCGGTTGTGCGGAGTGTGCCCACATAATAACTGGATCTAAACGATGATGATTAGGGCCGGTGCTAGTGGGGTGTTTGGCCTGTGGTAATCTAAATATTCCGGAATCTTTGACGATCTACACAACAAACGATTTTTTTTAAAAAAGTAAGATTACAACTATATCGATTTTTTTTTTATTTGTCGTTATGTCATACCATCAGAGCAAGATTCCACCAGCGCTGATACCACAGAGCATGGTACCACCAGAGCAAGATTCCACCAGAGCTGATACCACAGAGCATGGTACCACCAGAGCAAGATTCCACCAGAGCTGATACCACAGATCATGATTCAACCAGAGCAGGTTTCAACCAGAGCAAGATTCCACCAGCGCTGATACCACAGAGCATGGTACCACCAGAGCAAGATTCCACCAGAGCTGATACCACAGATCATGATTCAACCAGAGCAAGTTTCAACCAGAGCAAGATTCCACCAGAGATGATACCACAGATCATGATTCAACCAGAGCATGGTAAAACCAGAGCACGTTTCCACCAGAGCAAGATTCCACCAGAGATGATACCACTGATCATGATTTAACCAGAGCACGGTAAAACCAGAGCAAGTTTCCACCAGAGCAAGATTCCACCAGAGATGATACAACAGATCATGATTCAACCAGAGCATGGTAAAACCAGAGCAAGTTTTCACCAGAGCAAGATCCCACCAGAGCAGCTTCAATTATGGCATGATTCCTCCAGAGCTAATTCCACCGAGCAGTATGCAACCAGAGCAAAAATCTAAAAGAGCATTATTTAACGAGAGCAAGGTACAATACGAGCAGGAACCCACCAAAACATTATTTCACATGAGCAAGCTGCAATTAGAGCACGAATTCACTAGATCATGGAGCAACAAGGGCATTGTTTCAATTGAGCATAGAGCAACAAGGGCATTGTTTCACTAGATCAGGGAGCCAACAAGGGCATTGTTTCACTAGAGCATGGAGCCAACATTGCATAGTGCCATCAGTGCAGGCTGATACCGACTCAGGCAGGTCCGGTAGTGGTCCATGAGAAATGCTGAATACACTCTAATGAAGACATTGTGCATAGGATGATAAAACGTGACTAAGTCAAAATGACATATGTAAGAGTCAAAGTGAGCTCATGCTTGCTGCCAGTACACTGTTCAAAACAATTTATTACTAGAAAAGCTCTATTACACAGGGCGAGAAAATGGTAAAAACAACTGATACCTCAAGTGTGTCTATTTACACAAAACCATATGCATTTTGGCAAGATAATAAATGATATCATTAAAAGGAAATCTCTTGAAAAATGTACATTTGTTTGTGTCTATTGGGACCTCATAACTGACAAGATTGTCATTTGTAACTCATTTTGCGAAAATTACCCCGATTCGCTGACCCACAATTCAGGTTCATCATGACATTAAACTTGGAGCAGTAACAAAGTAATAGCGGATACTAATCACAGTTTTGACATGATATTACACTAATCACAGTTTTGACATGATATTACACTAATCACAGTTTTGACATGATATTACGAATATGTGTATTAATACTATGAAATATTGTTAAGGCTACACACAGGCCGAACAAGTACTGGTCGTTCGTCGATTGCCCTCTTAGCCGCCCACTTTCCTGTGCCATGTCGATAACTAATGCTCAGCTTATTCAGTGTTCGGTAAAATAGACTGTACACATGAAGTTCACTACGACGTTATTAGAACCACCTTTCGGTTATACAATACATATCACCAAAACTGTTGTATGTTGTGAAAATGTATAAACGCTTCAAATATCCAGTTAATATATACAACTGGGGGATGGAATCTATCCTCGAAACACAGACATTAAACCATCAGCGAATAACAAAACACCTTTATAATGATTAACAAGACCAGATGGTTTATTCCTGTGAGTCTCAATATATAGTCTACAAGTAAGGATTTTAGTATTACTAAATTACCCAAACAAACAAGTCAAAATTAAAGAAATGGGCAATGGCTTAAGTTTCAATTCATACGCTAGTACAGGTGTTAGTCCTTGTTTTGTTGTTAAGTGGTATAGCCTTCTAATTCTAAAAATGTAAGGATCTAATAATAATTATTTACGCAGTAAATGAAATATGATACGTTTAATGATATGAACTTAAAAATAAATAATAAACAACAATTCCAGACTGCCCGCCACCATACTACGGCCTCTACTGTAATGAAACTTGCAATGACCGATGTGTTGGTAGACAGTGCAATTTCGACGGAACATGTCATCACTGTGCACAGCCAAATAATGAAGTGTTTTGTGAACCAGGTTAGATTTGTTTCCTTCAGGATGTAACTGTTCGTGTAACTGTTTTTTAAGTATTATAATAAATTAAACAATTTCCTTCTTGTATTTGATGGATAAACACGTTTTCCCTTGTTTTGTTTTAAGTTTTATAATGAAGTTAAACCTGGCGGTTTTTTATTTGAATTTAAGGATTACAATGAAGTAAACCATTGCATTTGTAAAATAAAACAAGGTTGTTTAAAAAAAAAATTATTGTTAAAAACAAAAATCTGAAAAAACCTCGAAGAAGAGAATTGATAAAGTATGTGTGGTTGAAAAAAAAAAAACTTTTGTCAAATGATGTTTTTAAAATGTGCTGTTTGAAAACTGGTTGATAAGATTCATGAGCAAAACATGAGACAAACTTACAATTGAACGTCTAGGCGTTATCTCTTTGCTTAATATATATATATATATTATTCTCTTTTAATTGTTGACTTTTTTAAATTTCTATCTGAGCAACTCTAAAGCATATTTCCATGTTTGTCGATCTCTTGCTACCTTCTCTGACCTTTAAAACTCTTTCTAAAATTAACTACAATCTTGCCATGGCCCTACTTCCTTGTTCTCTTGATCTGTACTTCCGTTTATCAATGGTGTGTCATCCCTGCGGTCGGATGTCTCCAGCAGTTATAAGGATGATATGATTGGCACTGGATGCTAGAAATATTTTTGTATAAACAGAAGGAAAAAAGGAATCAATGTCAACAATTATTTTCACTCAAACGTACGTGCTCATCGAAAAAGGGGAGCAAAGCTGAACTGTTCCGAAAAGTATCCACACACACAAAAATAAATAAATGACAAAGTAATATGTTTATGTTTCAAAGACAATTATAGTAAAACAATGCACTGTGCACTGCACTTATTTATACATGAGTACATTTATGCATACGTATATTTATGCATAAATACATTTAAACATAAGTACTTGTATACACAAGTTCATTTATACATAAGTACGTTTATACCTAAGTACAGTTATACATAAATATATTTATGTACACTATGTAGCTCAGTAATTAAATGAGATTGTGCAGCAGTAAACTACGACATTAAAAAAAATGTAAATGAATGTCAAATTTATAATTGAATTTTTGTGTACGAATTTCTATTCAAAACTTATAACGCAGCTGTATGTATTTCGTCTAGATACTACTAGTATTACAACAACCGAAAGACCGGAAATAACTGGTAAGCATTCTATCAAACTGAGAGTTTATGTGTAATATTTTAAGAATATGCATCCCATTATGCATAATAGTTTATTAGCATAAAAAGAGATAAAATCGATTGTTGTTCATATTACAGGATACAAACTTTAATACTTTCACGTCATTTCCTATCTTTACTTCATACAAAGCCTTCAGTTCATCTTTAAGTCTTTACTTCATACCAAGCCTTCACTTCTTCTTTAAGTCTTTACTCCATACCAAGCCTTCACTTCATCTTAAAGTCTTTACTTCATACCACGCATTCACTTCATCTTTAAGTCTTTACTTCATACCACGCATTCACTTCATATTTCAGTCTTTACTTCATACCAAGCATTCACTTCATCTTTAAGTCTTTACTTCAGACCAAGCCTTCACTTCATCGTCAAGCCTTCACTTCATCTCCAAGCCTTCACTTCATCCCCAAGCCTTTACTTAATCTTTAACCCTTTACTTCACTTTCAAAAGTTTCTTCATATCCAAGCCTGATCTTTATTCCTAAAATTCTCACCTATTTTTTTTTCTAAAATCAACACATCCTTTCACACGCTTAATTTTACTGCAGGCATCACTAACTTCACAACAAACTCTATACCGTTCACTATTATTCAATCCAAACTTAATACATTTAAAAATAAAGTTTCCCCATCATTCTTGCACAGACAGAAACATGGAATTTTTGTCAAAAATTCTTAATTCTAAATACGATACTAAACACTTTATTTTCCTCAATTGTTGTCAGTGTTGCTAGTCTTTGTATGCTTTCTGGTCATCATCGTATGTGACTCAGTTTCAGTATTCAGAAAAAGGTGGCAAAAAAAAAATCTGTATATATTATCTATGACATTTGTTGAAAAAGTAATGTTATCCCAAATAATTAGGCTTATTATTTAAAACAAAAAATTATTTTAGATAATTCAACCTGTCCCAAAGATACACAATGCAACTGTGAGGACAATGCGTGTCAGAAAGAAGGAAAATGTAACCAGGGTGTTCGTTGTCGGAAGCCTTGGTTTTCTCTCGCTTGTCAGTATTGTGAGTTGTTTTTCTTTTAAAATAATGTTTTTAACAAAATATGACAATTGTAAGCGGCAACCATGTTTCGTACAATCTGGTCACACATCGTGATGTTGATTATATTTTATTCTAAACTAACAAAGAGCAGACTTTTATTCCGTAATACCACAGAGCGGAGTTAATGTTCCGTCTACGAAGTCTAAAGGAAGTCCTGGCAATGATACTATCAGTAACCCTCTGATACAGCGGTTCTCAACCTGTGGGTCGCGACCACTTTTGGCGGGGGGTCAAAGACCCTTTCACAAGGATCGTCTAGGACAGTCAGAAAACACATATACTCTAGGGTTATGAAGTAAAAAAGAAAATAATTGTGTGGTTGAGGGTCGCCACAACATGAGGAACTTCGCATGAGAAATGTTGAGAGCCCCAGCTTAATACATGCAATAATTGTGTCTAAATAAAAGTTTTTTGTTTGTTTTTGTATTTATCCGTTCTTACCCGCTCAATGATAAACAAATCAATGTTCGGCATTGGTAATAGCCTTCAATTTAGATGTTACCTTGTTTAAATTATGGGATGGTTGCTCAGTTAGTCAGCCTCACTCTCTCGTCCTTGACTATTTGATCAAATGTCAAGAAATAGTAAAAATGACTGATAATAGACCAGGATGCAGTAGATGACCAGCAGTGCGTATGTGTTTCACTGTCTACTTTATGCGTTCTACGTCTCAGGAGTTGTCGTAATTTTCAATGTTTCAATGCTATTTTGCCTACGGGACTCCATTTCCGGATTTGATTTCAGAGTTCACCCTCTTTTCAAGACTTCTATTCCCTCATAGAACTCAATATATATAATGTATATGCCTAAATTGTTTTGAAAAGAAAGACTGCTAAAATAAGTCAACGTGACAACTCAAAAGTCAATGTTTCACCCTGGAAGTACATCGTCAGGTCGTGGTTTTACCGTGTGTACTAAAAGAATAAGATATAATTTAATTTCCATTTATTTTTTGCCATCGCCCTGACGCTTCAACATTTCCCCCCAGACGATGTAGCCTACGGCACCCTATCTGACAGCTCACTGCTGACAGATCATGATGACACTACTTGCATCATGTCACAGAACTTTATGGTTGCACCCAATGGATCAGTTCCATTTACCTGGGCACGGGTTGTTTTCAAAGGAATAGGTAAAAATTGTTGTCTTAACTATATTGTAATTTGTTGTTATTTTTAATGTACTGTTTGGTTTGTTTTCAATTTAATAGTGGATGATTGTCCATTTACACATTTTTATTTTGGAATCCTTTCATTGCATAAAAAAAATCCTTCCTACAAAAACGCAAAAGAAGATTTCAGGAATGTATAAATATATAATTGCAGTGTGTATATGGTTTTATACTGTGTTATTTTCGTTTATTCTTACTTTAATCCAGCGGCTGTTTCTTTATCAATGTAACATTTTTAACGAACCGATATGCGTAAATACTGTAGCTGTTTGATTCTTTACTGTTGCTACTCTTAATAGTACTGTATCTATTTGCACCTTTTCTGTAAGCTTTTATGTATTAAACACTTGACTTTAGCTATTTGAGATTTTAACAAGTAATATAAAACTATGTTTACTCACTATTGTATTTAGATGGTCGTCTTCTATACATTTAAGTTTTGATATCTTACATTTATCTTGGCTGGCTTTACATTTCCTCTACTATTATCTCAGTGACGGCAGAAAGCATTTCATTGTCATTCCACGTGTTAAACGATAGCGTCGATGACGTGAAGCCGTGCACCAGGCAGAGAACGATAGAAGAGGTCAGCGGAACCTATGACATATTTTGTGCAAACGATGCGCCAGTCGACAAAATCATGATATCATTGAGTGGAAACGCAGAAGTTTGTTCTGTTTATATCAATGCTGGTGAGTTTTGTGTTTAAAAAATACCACAACGATCATAACGTGTGTGAATAACAATATACTACCAAACATTTGTATTATATTGTCAGTACTTTTATTTTAATTATCAACGTTCATATAGTTTTGTTATCCTGCTAGATTCTTTTTATCCATTTAACAATGTTTATTTTAGTACACTTTTTAAAAAATGTATCTATTTACTAAATATCCATCATGGTTTTACTTTCTTTCCTAATAAAATAACACTCATTTTTAACGCCACAATTTAAGCCTTCCTTATTGTATCTATGAAAATCAATGCTTCGAATATAATCGATTTTGAAATTTTAATGTTTTTGAACTATTCTGTCATTGATTCATAGGTAGAAACTTTGCACCTATGGCCATGGTAGTAGTTCCTGACCTGGCAGACCACAAATTCAAAAATTTGATTGCACAAATCAATGACGGGGTGCCCACTCACAAGCGGTGTTTAATCTTAAGTTCAGATGACTTGAAGTCAATGACTTTAAATTTAAAAGTCCCACGTGCCGTTTCCCAAGTGGTTCTACATATCGGTAAGTGTTTTTCTCGTGCCTATGTGTGCACTTGTTATCATGGAGTCAACACTTGTTAGTGTTTTCATCGTGTCTATGTGTGCACTTTTTATCATGGAGTCAACACTTGTAAGTGTTTTCATCGTACCTATTTGTTCACTTGTTATCATGAAGTCAACACTTGTAAGTGTTTTCATCGTGCATATGTGTGCACTTGTTATCATGGAGTCAACACTTGTAAGTGTTTTCATCGTGCCTATGTGTGCACTTGTTATCATGGAGTCAACACTTGTAAGTGTTCTGAAACTGATCATAGCGGTAACTGATATCTACGTGTCTTTGTATGTGTCATCAGTGTGTCCATGTATACAATTGTTATCATTGTTTCCACATATTTAAACACCCCCTGTAGTGTTATTTTTGTGTTCATCCACTTAACATTGTGTCCATATAAGTATATACTATCATCGTGCGATTTTCTGCGATTCAATCCATTCCCTTAAAATTTAACATTAAATCCAATAATTCTTTCTGATGTCCGAGGTCTCTACCAGGGAGCTCCCCACCCATTCGACACTACTCATAAATATCATTTACTTTCAGTACATAGGTTAGGCCTATGGAAAGATATATAGTACTTATTTTAAAAGGGCCAGCGGGTATACATTTTGGGAATCATTTATTTGATGCGAAACTGTTGTGTGTTGTTTTTTTCCCCATAATATGTGTGTACCGGTACGATGTTGAAGAAAGTACAATGTTGTAAAAAGGTACAATGATGAACATGAATCTACACACACACACACAGTAAACAATATCTTTCTCCTAGCAAAGATAACACGCTCAAAATAGCTCGTTATAAAATGATAGCACACACAAAAATAACTATCGTCCCTTTTTTTTTAGACTGCTCTACTGGGTTTTCTAGATATGCCTTACACAATGAATTATTTTCCAGATATTTACACACTTCTACATAATTCTAAGGATACAGACTATTATTTGTATCTAGGTGTAAACAAGGTCAAGAGAGACTATGTTTAGATAGCCACACCACAAATGCGGTTCCCAGCTTGGAACCAGCTTAAATTCATTCACGAGGAAAAGATGACGCAAACACGTCGTCTACATAACAAACAATATATATATTTAATATATATATATATATGTATATATCATAATCGCATGTCGTCCCGTCTAAAACATATGCCACAAACAAAGGCTCTTCAGTCATCCCTGTTTTGGGCCAGTCTCTTCAGCTTTCCCTAGTTGTGCCCACTCCTTTTTGTTTCTGCCTCTAATTTCCCTTTTCCAAGTCATTTTGG
This sequence comes from Omphiscola glabra, assembly GCA_964017045.1. Lineage (NCBI taxonomy): Eukaryota > Metazoa > Mollusca > Gastropoda > Lymnaeidae > Omphiscola > Omphiscola glabra. The sequence continues at coordinate 23,953,965 of OZ024811.1, forward strand.
GTCGACCTCTTTTTCTCTTACCCTGGAGGTTCCAAGTGAAGGCTTATCTCGTGATACTGGATGTGTGCTTTATGAGGGTGTTGCCAAGCCATCTCCATCTTCACTTGTAGATTAACTCTTCCACTTGTTCTTGTAATGTGCGCCGTCAGAGATCCTCGATGGGCCAGCGGATTCGTAGAATCATTCGGAGACATGAGTTGATAAACGTCTGTTAAACGTTTTTAAACCAGCTGCTGTTGTTTGCAATGTTTCTCCTCCATATAGCAAGACATGTTTCACTGTGGTGTTGAATATCGTGACCTTGGTCTGGAGGGTCAAGTTGCTACAGCTCCAGACGTTTTTAGCTTGTTTAATGCAGTTCTTGTCTTGCGAATTCTCACCCTTATGTCGGCGTCTGTCCTTACTTGTATGTCATTGATGCTGCCGAGGTAGATAAAGCTATACACCTCCTCAAGGTTTAGTCCTTCCAGTGCTATAGGTGTGTTGCTTGATGTATTTATTTTAAGGACTTTGCTTTTTCCTCTATGTAGCAAGCAGAGTACTGTGCTACATAATTGGTTTTATCTTGAATTACTTGATGTGTGTGTGATATTAGAGCCAGATCATCCGCAAATACTTGGTCATCAAGCCGTTTCTATAGTGTCCACTGGATACCATTTCTCTTCTGCTCTTTAGACATTTTCATTATCAAATCAATTGTCAGCAGGAATGAGAAAGGCTAGAGCAAACACACTTGTCTGACACAGGTCTCTACCACAAAAAAGCCGCATTTTTTGTTGGTTACGAACAATTCTGCACGACAGTCTTTCGTAAGAAGCCTTAATTATGTCAGTCAATATGTGTGGTTTCCCCGAGGGGTCTTAACAGCTTTCACATAATCTCTCTATCTACACTATCAAAAGCCTTCTCATAGTAAAGAAAGTTGATGTATAGTGACTAGTTCTACTCCATGGATAGTTAAATTATAATTCTCAGTATGGTAGGTTGTTCTGTGCAGGATTCATATTTTCCGAAACCAGATTGTTGGTCCCCAAGATGGATATCTATTGCCTCTTACAATATGTTTATGAAAGAATTCTTTTGAATACTCTCCCTGGGATGGACAGCATGATTATTTCTTTATAGTTAGAGCAAAAACTAAGGTATCCTTTCTTCGGAAGCTAAATGAGGTGTCCTTCTTTCCACTTAATCGTTATCTGTTCTTTCTCCCACATTTACTTCAAAGTGTGTGTAGCATTTCAGTGCTATTCGCAATATCTTCAGTCAAGGCTTCTGCCGCTATTCTGTATGGACCTGCCGCCTTGCATTTCTTTAGTTGTTTATTTGCTTTGAATATCTTTTTTTGTTTGGGTGTTCTGCAATCTTTTTCTAAATCTTATTCCGCTGGCTCTATGTTGAGTTTCTGTTGTGGTGCTGGCCGGTTGAGGTGTTCTTCAATTTGCTATATCCATCTCTTTTTACCTTCTTCATCGGGTATTGATTTTGCATATATAGTTTTAACTGTTCTCTCTGGATTGTTGAACTTTTCAGATAACATTTTCATTGTACTGAATAGTTTTCTTGTGTTTTCCATTTTAAGCTGCCTTGTCTGCTTCACTTGCTTATCCTTATATGTATTTTTTTATCTGTCTTTATACTATGTTTAACTTCTTTATTTGCCTCTGAGTATTATGTTGATGCTCTGGCCTTTTCGGTTCTGGTGCGGCTTTTTTTAGATTTGCCTTCTTCTTTTTCCTATATTGGATTTTCCCCATGATTTCAGCAGAAATCCATTCTTTATGTGTTTGTTGCCTAGGGCCCAACACTTCTTCGCAGGTAGTGGTGAATATCATTTTGATGTCTTTCCGATTTTGGTCAATTGTTTCCTCATTGTCTAGTTCTTGTAGGATCTGGAACTTGTTGGGAATTGAGTTTGAATTCGTCTTATAAGAGAATGGTGTTAAAATGTTGGCACTTGCTTCCATCTCATGTCCAGTTGTTTCTCAGTTTAAGTCTTAGTATGGCAATCAGTAGATGATGTTATGAGGTTACATCTGCCCCCTTTTTACCCCAAAATCTTGGACAGATCATCCAAACTTATTTCAGGTACAGCTATGGTCAATTCGGTTAGCCGTTGACATCTCTGGTGATATCCATGTCGCCTTGTGGATATTTCTATGCATGAAGTGGCTTTCTCCACTGACCAGTCCATCTGTAACACATATATATGCTAATCTTTCACCACTTTCATTTATCTCTCCCATGTCGTGTGTTCCTATGAATTCTTCATAGCCTTTGTTGTTGCTGCTTATTTTCGCATTTAGGTCGCGCGTGAGTATAGCCACATTGCTCTTAGGACACTTTTGGACGACACTATTTCGAAGTCTGTTGTAGCAGTCCTCTTTGACCTCTTCTTTAGTATTGTTGGAAGTAGCATATACCTGTAGGATGTTTACATTGAATTTTCGTTTTTTTGGTCTTAAATCGTGCCATGACTATAGGGGAACCGTGAACTTCCCACCGTATAAATGCATTCTGGGAAGTTCTGAAGAGCATGAGTGCCACTCCTTGGCTGTGAGCTGCATTTTCATCTTCTTGACCTGAGTATAGCAGCATTTTCCCTAAGTCATCTTCTTGGCCTGAGTATAGCAGCAGTTTCCTGTGCCATCTTCGTGGCCTTAGTATAACAGCAATTCCCATGTGCTCAGCTTGATCTGACCCGAGCCTCTCCATCGAGACTCACTTTTTCCTAAGATGACTAGTTTGTATCTCTGCATTTCAGCAGCAACTTGGACAGTTTTTCCACTTTCGAGCATGGTCCTTACGTTCCACATTCCTAGACTGGTGATGGTTGTAATGGAGAAGATGGTTGTCCACCGGGGAGTTTCCTGTTGTCTTTGGCCACCCAGCTTATTCATTCTCTGTTAGGAAACCCACCCTTTCAATGTGTATGTGTAAGGTTAGCTCTTTTTATATTCTTTACATTCACTTCGCCTTTGTTCCTGACTGCCTGGCGTTGTGGCTGGCATGCCCTTTGGATTTCTAATTGACCCACTTTCCGTCAACATACCGAGCACATATTATAGTCGATGATTACAAACTTTACTATATTGTTAGCCAAATTTCAAACCAACCTAAAATATCATTTTTTCGTGTTCTTCAAGGGAAAATGATTGAAATATAATGACATGGATTTCACGAAATACTATTCCCTATATCTTCACTTAAAGAGATTTTTTTTTTTTAAAGTGCGTACACTTTATTTTATTTTTATAAAAAAGTAAATGGTGAAATATATCTGAAAGTGTAAGTGCGGGTCGGTCACTAGTACATTAATATAGTTCAGGGGCATGAAACATATGTGTGCTTGCGGGCCCCACTGTGTGTTACCGGGTGTCATGAAAAATAACTAATTTCAATTCGAATAAAAATGCGTGATTTGAATAATATTTTGTGAAAATTGATGACGGTCGGAGGCTACATCTGCCCCCTTTTTACCCTAACGTCTTGGAGAGTTCGTCTAAACTTATTGCAGATACATATATGGTCAATTCTGTTAGCCGTTGACATATCTTTTGATATCCATGTCGCCTTGTGGATATTTCTATGCATGAAGAGTTTTCTTTTTCTCCGATGACCAGTTTTGTTTAAACATTATCACCAAACCCCCATTACGCGATATTACATGATTTTATTTAGTACGGAAATTATTGTTTATACGGGTTGTTTAATTTAAAATAGGATTCGCACAATTTATGAAACAAACTTCTTAATCTTTGATTGACATTAATGACATTTACATAACTTATAATCTATTGAACGTAAATCTAGTCAGAAATTCCAATATTTTGGAATTAGAGAGTTTTCTAATTTTAATCTCTTGCAAAGTCATACATTGTAAAACTATTTAATATCTAGACCATTATTATACACATATTGTATGCAGTCCTTACTGAATTTAATTTTTCTAGAAATGTTCAACCACAACAATATTAACAAGTTAAGATTACACAACGTGCTTCAAATTCATCAAATAAATTATTGCCTCACAGATTATGATAACACAACGTGCTTCAAATTCAACGACTAAATTATTGTCTAAAAGATTATGATAACACAACGTGCTTCAAATTCAACGACTAAAGTATTGTCTAACAGATTATGATAACACAACGTGATTTAAATTCAACCACTAAATTATTGTCTAACAGATTATGATAACACAGCGAGCTTCAAATTCAACCACTAAATTATTGTCTAACATATTATGATAACACAACGTGATTTAAATTCAACCACTAAATTATTGTCTAACAGATTATGATAACACAGCGAGCTTCAAATTCAACCACTAAATTATTGTCTAACAGATTATGATAACACAACGTGCTTTAAATTCAACGACTAAATTATTGTCTAATAGATTATGATAACACAACGTGATTTAAATTCAACCACTAAATTATTGTCTAACAGATTATGATAACACAGCGAGCTTCAAATTCAACCACTAAATTATTGTCTAACAGATTATGATAACACAACGTGCTTCAAATTCAACCACTAAATTATTGTCTAACAGATTATGATAACACAGCGGGATTCAAATTCAACGACTAAACTGTTGTCTAACAGATTATGATAACACAGGGTGCTTCAAATTCAACGACTAAATTATTGTCTAGCAGATTATGATAACACAGCGGGATTCAAATTCAACGACTAAACTATTGTCTAACAGATTATGATAACACAGGGTGCTTCAAATTCAACGACTAAATTATTGTCTAGCAGATTATGATAACACAGCGGGATTCAAATTCAACCACTAAATTATTGTCTAACAGATTATGATAACACAGCGGCATTCAAGTTTAAATTAAACTGCGCTGGTCTCAGTGGTGTGAGTGTATTCCAATACGAGTCTTCTACAACTCAAGATGTTTTCTATATCAGTTTAGACACCAAACATATCTGTTCGGTGCTAACACTCGATGTAGTGTCGGGTGATTTTGCTGTCTGTGAGCTTCAAGTTTTTGGAGGTAATCACGTCCACCACATACACAAAAAAGGCGATTTTATGTCACACACATAGTGTAGCTTAACCTATGTAACTGGGTGGTTCTCAAACATCTCCACATCTCACAGAAAAAGCTTAAACAATTGTAAACAAATTCACACATTCGCAGGGAAACACGCAGAGGATCGGAAACACACGGAAACCAAAATGCAGACATACGGACACAAACATGCAGACTCACGGACACAAACATGCAAACACACGGAAACCAACATGCAGACACACGTGAACACACATGCAGACACACTTAAACACACATACATATATTTGCCAAAATACTTGTACACATTCACACATACGGGAAACTCGTACAATATACACCAGTTAATAAACATTCTAGTACAGCAGATTCTGCACACCATAAAATATATGCTATTTATAGTTTGTGTTCTTAAGTTAATAAAAGAAGAGGCGAATTTGAGATAATTTAACTTGAATAAGTTTCTTTTTTAATCAAACACATTTTTTTTGAGTGTTTAGTTGAAAATCCAAATCGTCTGAAAAGTTCGAATAGTCTTTATATTTTACAATTGCTTAAGATGTATTTTTTTTAAAACGGACCTATTCAATTTAATAAATTATTCGATTATGAATAACCCCACAATTCCCCGCCCGCTTTCTTCAGACTGCCCAAAACAACAATATGGTTTGGACTGTGAGAATCTGTGTTATGGTTCGTGTTTAAACAACCATTGTAACCATGGAGGCACTTGTTATCAATGTCAGGATGGTCGCCTGGGGCGGTTTTGTACTGAAGGTAAGCATGACCTACAAAGAATTAGGAATAGTATTATATCAAGACGCATAAAATGCAATGAGCATTTAGGTAATTACATGTTTAAAAAAATGATATATGATTAATTATGCTACCTACAAAAAACGAATAATTTAAAAGCACAATTTCCCACAGGAGTATCTAGAATTAACACTATATTCGCAAAATCTACAAGGGAATTTACACAAATCATAACCACGTGAATTAAATGAAGTGGGCCTTAATTTCCGCTTTTAAAAAATACCACCGGATGTGGACACCACACCATACTCTCTATCAATGCCACCATATAGGGACAGCCCATTCCACCCTCTCACCCAATACCAAAAGAAAAAGACAGCCCACTCCACCCTCTCATCCAAAGCAATCAGATGGTGAAAGCCCACTATACACTCTCATCCAAAGCCACCAGATGGTGAAAGCCCACTCCACACTCTCATCCAAAGCCACCAGATAGAGACAGCACACTCCACACTCTCATCCAAAGCCACCAAATTGAGACAGCCCACTCCACACTCTCATCCAAAGCCACCAGATGGTGAAAGCCCACTCCACACTCTCATCCAAAGCCACCAGATAGAGACAGCACACTCCTTTTGAAATTGTTGGCCTTAAATTTAGTTTTTGTGTGTCTAATATAAGTTATATAATAAAATTATTAAAACAATTGCTTTCATGAATGGATGCATCTTGACCAAAACTTAGTACACATACACTTGATTACCATATTCAAATACCGACGGGTACTGAACTCATAATTTAAACAATTTCAGTGTTCCGGATAAAACTCTATAAATTCCAACAGGCTTAGACATAACTGTAGGTTCTAAGTAAATTGATAGATCTAGGCCTGGCTTGGTATCAATAACCTTCACAGTGCAGGGAATCCTTATAATTGGATATAGAGGGCCTATACCGCAATGGTGACATTCCAGCTACTAAAGAAATGCAGTTGATCAAATTGTGTGCACATTTTTATCACTGCATGGTAGGCTCAGGATGTCCCACAGGAAACGTGGGCCCAAACTGCGATATGGTGTGCCACTGCGACGGCAATCTGTGCGCTCAAGATGGATACTGCATCAATGGTACTTCCTGTGCACCAGGATGGTTTGGTCCGGCCTGCCAATACCGTAAGTCTGCTGTGATGGGGTTGGTTTATTTCTGACATTCCAATATATGTATACTTTCAATTAAGAATTCGTTCCGGCGTCCCAATAGCGTATGCCCGCTTATAAATAGATGGTTGTGTCCGGGTTGCCAATACCGTAAATCTATTAATTTTCCAACTGGGGATTTTGTCCAGCCAGCCTTTAGCGTAAGTCTTGTGTCAATGTATAGTTTTGTCCGGCGTGTCAAAAATGTAAACTTCAGTCAATGTTTGTTGTAAAAGGACAACCAATACAGTAAGTGTGCTCTATAATGATGATTCGTTCTTGTCAGGCACTTGCTTACTATGTCAATACATAATTTATTCCATTCTTCCAATACCCTAAGCCTGCTATCTGAGAAGGGTTGAGTCTAACTTGCCTCCCATAAGCCCCTTATGCCTGTTATCTGAGAAGGGTTGAGTCTAACTTGCCTCCCATAAGCCCCCTAAGCCTGCTATCTGAGAAGGGTTGAGTCTAACTTGCCTCCCATAAGCCCCTTAAGCCTGCTATCTGAAAAGGGTTGAGTCTAACTTGCCTCCCATAAGCCCCCTAAGCCTGCTATCTGAGAAGGGTTGAGTCTAACTTGTCTCCCATAAGCCCCCTAAGCCTGCTATCTGAGAAGGGTTGAGTCTAACTTGCCTCCCATAAGCCTCCCTTAACGTATCGCATGTTGTAACCATGTGTTTGTTTCGCAACTAGTTGTCATATTTTCAAAGGTTATTTCTAGAATATCCTTTCTGTCGGTCCAAATCATCATTCGTTCATTTCACGTCATGTACATGTTTACACTGAAAGTAGCCGTGCATATTAGAAACTTTAAATCATGACATCATGACCATCACCATCATCACCATGTCCCGTAGTCCTTCGACCATTGGGGCGCCACAGATGACATGTACACTATTCTTCTCCATTCCTCTCGGTCTTCTGCCCTATGCATAGCATCGCCTAGTTTAAATCCCGTCCACTCTTTGATGTTATCTTCCCATCTTTTTCTCTGTCTTCCTCTTCTTCTCCCTCCTCTAGTTGTGCCCTGCATGATTTCTTTGGCCAGCCCTTGTTTTCTGGTCACGTGGCCATACCACTGACGTTTGCGCTTTTTTACAGACGCCAGGAGGTCATCGTACTGATACATCATGACATATTTCACGACAAACCAAAAGATAGACAGAAACAATTAAACTCATCTCCTTCTGGTGTATTTTATCATTGTTAACTGTAACGCCTTCATTAATATAGAGCTATACTTACTGCAGCGTTATAATTAATTAATGACATTGGTTACTGTTGCGTTAATAAAGTTCAAGGTTACTGTAGCGCTAAGATTAATCTAAAGCATTGGGCCATGTAGTAGAATGATCAAAGTACAGAATTTTTACCAACGGGAACATGATTGCTTCAGCAGAAGAATGACTGGAATGCACCAGCAAGACGTGGGTGTACGTAGTCAACTGAACGATGTGGAGCTACCATTTAACTAGAAACGAAACTGTAACATTGCATATACACATACAAGTAAATAACATAATCTACATTGCACCAATGGGAAAACTACATAACTTCAGTTGTGGAAATTCATCCTCTGAAATCAAAACACCGATTAAGTAGATTAATTAAGAAAGCTGGAAACATCAGACAAAGCAAACGACTTTTATTTGAGAACATTTGTGAAGAAAAATGCCGTTACACAACTCAAAATAATGTGGATGATATATCTCACTCACTTCAATCAAGATACCTCCGATCACATCCAACCAGCTTCATTCAAGATACCTCAGATCACATCCCACCCACTTCATACTAGATACATCAGATCACATCCCACCAACTTCATACTAGATACCTCAGATCACATCCCACCAACTTCATACTATATACCTCAGATCACATCCCACCCACTTCATACTAGATACCTCAGATCACATCCCACTCACTTCATACTAGATAACTCAGATCACATCCCACCAACTTCATACTAGATACCTCAGATCACATCCCACACACTTCATACTAGATACCTCAGATCACATCCCACCCACTTCATACTAGATAACTCAGATCATATCCCACCCACTTCATACTAGATACCTCAGATCACATCCCACCTCCTTCATACTAGATACCTCAGATCACATCCCACCCACTTCATACTAGATACTTCAGATCGAATACCACCCACTTCTTACTAGATACCTCAGATCACATCCCACCCACTTCATACTAGATACCTCAGATCACATCCCACCCACTTCATACTAGATATATCATAGCACATCCCACCCACTTCATACTAGATACCTCAGATCACATCCCACCCACTTCATACTAGATACCTCAGATCACATCACCCCCAATTTCATACTAGATACCTCATATAACATCCCACCCACTTCATACTAGATACCTCAGATCACATCCCACCCACTTCATACTAAATACATCAAATCACATCCCACCCACTTCATACTAGATATATAAGATCACATCCCACCCACTTCATACTAGATACCTCAGATCACATCGCACCCACTTCATACTAGATACCTAAGATCACATCCCACCCACTTCATACAATATACCTCATATCACATCACAACCACTTAATACTAGATACCCCAGATCACATCCCCCCCCACTTCATACAAGATACCTCAGATCACATCCCACCCACTTCATACTAGATACCTCAGATCACATCCCACCCACTTCATACAAGATACCTCAGATCACATCCCACCCACTTCATACTAGATACCTCATATCACATCCCACCCACTTCATACTAGATACCTCAGATCACATCCCACCCACTTCATACTAGATATATCAGATCAGATCCCACCAACTTCATACTAGATACCTCAGATCACATCCCACCCACTTCATACTAGATACCTCAGATCACATCCCAACCACTTCATACTAGATACCTCAGATCACATCCCACCCACTTCATACTAGATACCTCAGATCACATCCCACCCACTTCATACTAGATACCTCAGATCACATCCCACCCACTTCATACTAGATACCTCAGATCACATCCCACCCACTTCATACTAGATACCTCAGATCACATCCCACCCACTTCATACTAGATACCTCAGATCACATCCCACCCACTTCATGCTAGATACCTCATATCACATCCCACCCACTTCATACTAGATACCTCAGATCACATCCCACCCACTTCATACTAGATACCTCAGATCACATCCCACCCACTTCATACTAGATACCTCAGATCACATCCCACCCACTTCATACTAGATACCTCAGATCACATCCCACCCACTTCATACTAGATACCTCAGATCACATCCCACCCACTTCATACAAGATACCTCAGATCACATTCCACCCACTTTATACTAGATACCTCAGATCACATCCCATCCACTTCATACTAGATACCTCAGATCACATCCCACCCACTTTATATTAGTTACCTAAGATCACATCCCACCCACTTCATACTATATACCTCAAATCACATCCCAACCACTTCATACTAGATACCTCAGATCACATCCCACCAACTTCATACTAGATACCTCAGATCACATCCCACCAAATTCATACTATATACCTCAGATCACATCCCACCCACTTCATACTAGATACCTCAGATCACATCCTACTCACTTCATACTAGATAACTCAGATCACATCCCACCAACTTCATACTAGATACCTCAGATCACATCCCACACACTTCATACTAGATACCTCAGATCACATCCCACCCACTTCATACTAGATAACTCAGATCATATCCCACCCACTTCATACTAGATACCTCAGATCACATCCCACCTCCTTCATACTAGATACCTCAGATCACATCCCACCCACTTCATACTAGATACTTCAGATCGAATACCACCCACTTCTTACTAGATACCTCAGATCACATCCCACCCACTTCATACTAGATACCTCAGATCACATCCCACCCACTTCATACTAGATATATCATAGCACATCCCACCCACTTCATACTAGATACCTCAGATCACATCCCACCCACTTCATACTAGATACCTCAGATCACATCCCCCCCAATTTCATACTAGATACCTCATATAACATCCCACCCACTTCATACTAGATACCTCAGATCACATCCCACCCACTTCATACTAAATACATCAAATCACATCCCACCCACTTCATACTAGATATATCAGATCACATCCCACCCACTTCATACTAGATACCTCAGATCACATCGCACCCACTTCATACTAGATACCTAAGATCACATCCCACCCACTTCATACAATATACCTCATATCACATCACAACCACTTAATACTAGATACCCCAGATCACATCCCCCCCCACTTCATACAAGATACCTCAGATCACATCCCACCCACTTCATACTAGATACCTCAGATCACATCCCACCCACTTCATACAAGATACCTCAGATCACATCCCACCCACTTCATACTAGACACCTCATATCACATCCCACCCACTTCATACTAGATACCTCAGATCACATCCCACCCACTTCATACTAGATATATCAGATCAGATCCCACCAACTTCATACTAGATACCTCAGATCACATCCCACCCACTTCATACTAGATACCTCAGATCACATCCCAACCACTTCATACTAGATACCTCAGATCACATCCCACCCACTTCATACTAGATACCTCAGATCACATCCCACCCACTTCATACTAGATACCTCAGATCACATCCCACCCACTTCATACTAGATACCTCAGATCACATCCCACCCACTTCATACTAGATACCTCAGATCACATCCCACCCACTTCATACTAGATACCTCAGATCACATCCCACCCACTTCATGCTAGATACCTCATATCACATCCCACCCACTTCATACTAGATACCTCAGATCACATCCCACCCACTTCATACTAGATACCTCAGATCACATCCCACCCACTTCATACTAGATACCTCAGATCACATCCCACCCACTTCATACTAGATACCTCAGATCACATCCCACCCACTTCATACTAGATACCTCAGATCACATCCCACCCACTTCATACAAGATACCTCAGATCACATTCCACCCACTTTATACTAGATACCTCAGATCACATCCCATCCACTTCATACTAGATACCTCAGATCACATCCCACCCACTTCATATTAGTTACCTAAGATCACATCCCACACACTTCATACTATATACCTCAAATCACATCCCAACCACTTCATACTAGATACCTCAGATCACATCCCACCCACTTCATACTAGATACCTCAGATCACATCCCACCCACTTCATACTAGATACCTCAGATCACATCCCACCCACTTCATACTAGATACCTCAGATCACATCCCACCCACTTCATGCTAGATACCTCATATCACATCCCACCCACTTCATACTAGATACCTCAGATAACATCCCATCCACTTCATACTAGATACCTCAGATCACATCCAACCCACTTCATACTAGATACCTCAGATCACATCCCACCCACTTCATGCTAGATACCTCATATCACATCCCACCCACTTCATACTAGATACCTCAGATCACATCCCACCAACTTCATGCTAGATATATCATATCACATCCCACCCACTTCATACTAGATAAATAAGATCACATCCCACCCACTTCATAATAGATATATCAGATCAGATCCCACCAACTTCATACTAGATACCTCAGATCACATCCCAACCACTTCATACTAGATACCTCAGATCACATCCCACCCACTTCATACTAGATACCTCAGATCACATCCCACCCACTTCATACTAGATACCTCAGATCACATCCCACCCACTTCATACTAGATACCTCAGATCACATCCCACCCACTTCATACTAGATACCTCAGATCACATCCCACCCACGTCATACTAGATACCTCAGATCACATCCCACCCACTTCATGCTAGATACCTCATATCACATCCCACCCACTTCATACTAGATACCTCAGATCACATCCCACCCACTTCATACTAGATACCTCAGATCACATCCCACCCACTTCATACTAGATACCTCAGATCACATCCCACCCACTTCATACAAGATACCTCAGATCACATTCCACCCACTTTATACTAGATACCTCAGATCACATCCCATCCACTTCATACTAGATACCTCAGATCACATCCCACCCACTTCATACTAGATACCTAAGATCACATCCCACCCACTTCATACTATATACCTCAAATCACATCCCAACCACTTCATACTAGATACCTCAGATCACACCCCACCCACTTCATACTAGATACCTCAGATCACATCCCACCCACTTCATACTAGATACCTCAGATCACATCCCACCAACTTCATACTAGATACCTCAGATCACATCCCACCCACTTCATGCTAGATACCTCATATCACATCCCACCCACTTCATACTAGATACCTCAGATCACATCCCACCCACTTCATATTAGATACCTCAGATCACATCCCACCCACTTCATACTAGATACCTCAGATCACATCCCACCCACTTCATGCTAGATACCTCATATCACATCCCACCCACTTCATACTAGATACCTCAGATCACATCCCACCCACTTCTTGCTAGATATATCATATCACATCCCACCCACTTCATACTAGATACCTCAGATCACATCCCACCCACTTCATACTAGATACCTCAGATCACATCCCACCCACTTCATACTAGATACCTCAGATCACATCCCACCCACTTCATACAAGATACCTCAGATCACATTCCACCCACTTTATACTAGATACCTCAGATCACATCCCATCCACTTCATACTAGATACCTCAGATCACATCCCACCCACTTCATACTAGATACCTAAGATCACATCCCACCCATTTCATACTATATACCTCAAATCACATCCCAACCACTTCATACTAGATACCTCAGATCACATCCCACCCACTTCATACTAGATACCTCAGATCACATCCCACCCACTTCATACTAGATACCTCAGATCACATCCCACCCACTTCATACTAGATACCTCAGATCACATTCCCCCCACTTCATGCTAGATACCTCATATCACATCCCACCCACTTCATACTAGATACCTCAGATCACATCCCACCCACTTCATACTAGATACCTCAGATCACATCCCACCCACTTCATGCTAGATACCTCAGATCACATCCCACCCACTTCATACAAGATACCTCAGATCACATTCCACCCACTTTATACTAGATACCTCAGATCACATCCCATCCACTTCATACTAGATACCTCAGATCACATCCCAACCACTTCATACTAGATACCTCAGATCACATCCCACCCACTTCATACTAGATACCTCAGATCACATCCCACCCACTTCATACTAGATACCTCAGATCACATCCCACCCACTTCATACTAGATACCTCAGATCACATCCCACCCACTTCATACTAGATACCTCAGATCACATCCCACCCACTTCATACTAGATACCTCAGATCACATCCCACCCACTTCATGCTAGATACCTCATATCACATCCCACCCACTTCATACTAGATACCTCAGATCACATCCCACCCACTTCATACTAGATACCTCAGATCACATCCCACCCACTTCATACTAGATACCTCAGATCACATCCCACCCACTTCATACTAGATACCTCAGATCACATCCCACCCACTTCATACTAGATACCTCAGATCACATCCCACCCACTTCATACAAGATACCTCAGATCACATTCCACCCACTTTATACTAGATACCTCAGATCACATCCCATCCACTTCATACTAGATACCTCAGATCACATCCCACCCACTTCATATTAGTTACCTAAGATCACATCCCACCCACTTCATACTATATACCTCAAATCACATCCCAACCACTTCATACTAGATACCTCAGATCACATCCCACCCACTTCATACTAGATACCTCAGATCACATCCCACCCACTTCATACTAGATACCTCAGATCACATCCCACCCACTTCATACTAGATACCTCAGATAACATCCCACCCACTTCATACTAGATACCTCAGATCACATCCCACCCACTTCATACTAGATACCTCAGATCACATCCCACCCACTTCATACTAGATACCTCAGATCACATCCCACCCACTTCATACAAGATACCTCAGATCACATTCCACCCACTTTATACTAGATACCTCAGATCACATCCCATCCACTTCATACTAGATACCTCAGATCACATCCCACCCACTTCATATTAGTTACCTAAGATCACATCCCACCCACTTCATACTATATACCTCAAATCACATCCCAACCACTTCATACTAGATACCTCAGATCACATCCCACCCACTTCATACTAGATACCTCAGATCACATCCCACCCACTTCATACTAGATACCTCAGATCACATCCCACCCACTTCATACTAGATACCTCAGATCACATCCCACCCACTTCATGCTAGATACCTCATATCACATCCCACCCACTTCATACTAGATACCTCAGATAACATCCCATCCACTTCATACTAGATACCTCAGATCACATCCAACCCACTTCATACTAGATACCTCAGATCACATCCCACCCACTTCATGCTAGATACCTCATATCACATCCCACCCACTTCATACTAGATACCTCAGATCACATCCCACCAACTTCATGCTAGATATATCATATCACATCCCACCCACTTCATACTAGATAAATAAGATCACATCCCACCCACTTCATACTAGATACCTCAGATCACATCCCACCCACTTCATACTAGATACCTCAGATCACATCCCACCCACTTCATACTAGATACCTCAGATCACATCCCACCCACTTCATACTAGATACCTCAGATCACATCCCACCCACGTCATACTAGATACCTCAGATCACATCCCACCCACTTCATGCTAGATACCTCATATCACATCCCACCCACTTCATACTAGATACCTCAGATCACATCCCACCCACTTCATACTAGATACCTCAGATCACATCCCACCCACTTCATACTAGATACCTCAGATCACATCCCACCCACTTCATACAAGATACCTCAGATCACATTCCACCCACTTTATACTAGATACCTCAGATCACATCCCATCCACTTCATACTAGATACCTCAGATCACATCCCACCCACTTCATACTAGATACCTAAGATCACATCCCACCCACTTCATACTATATACCTCAAATCACATCCCAACCTTTTCATACTAGATACCTCAGATCACACCCCACCCACTTCATACTAGATACCTCAGATCACATCCCACCCACTTCATACTAGATACCTCAGATCACATCCCACCAACTTCATACTAGATACCTCAGATCACATCCCACCCACTTCATGCTAGATACCTCATATCACATCCCACCCACTTCATACTAGATACCTCAGATCACATCCCACCCACTTCATACTAGATACCTCAGATCACATCCCACCCACTTCATACTAGATACCTCAGATCACATCCCACCCACTTCATGCTAGATACCTCATATCACATCCCACCCACTTCATACTAGATACCTCAGATCACATCCCACCCACTTCTTGCTAGATATATCATATCACATCCCACCCACTTCATACTAGATACCTCAGATCACATCCCACCCACTTCATACTAGATACCTCAGATCACATCCCACCCACTTCATACTAGATACCTCAGATCACATCCCACCCACTTCATACAAGATACCTCAGATCACATTCCACCCACTTTATACTAGATACCTCAGATCACATCCCATCCACTTCATACTAGATACCTCAGATCACATCCCACCCACTTCATACTAGATACCTAAGATCACATCCCACCCATTTCATACTATATACCTCAAATCACATCCCAACCACTTCATACTAGATACCTCAGATCACATCCCACCCACTTCATACTAGATACCTCAGATCACATCCCACCCACTTCATACTAGATACCTCAGATCACATCCCACCCACTTCATACTAGATACCTCAGATCACATTCCCCCCACTTCATGCTAGATACCTCATATCACATCCCACCCACTTCATACTAGATACCTCAGATCACATCCCACCCACTTCATACTAGATACCTCAGATCGCATCCCACCCACTACATTTCAGGTACCCAGGATCAGCTCGATCATAACATATTCATTATCATAAAGCTAAGAGTGAAACTACTTAAACCACATAGTTTGCTTCACAGTGTGTACACATTTGGCGGAGTGCTCCCCTAGCTGTTACCAAATCTATATGATTACTAATAAAGTCATTTTTTTTTATTTATAGAACTTAATTTATGGCTGATTTCAACGCTAGAGAAACACTTTAGATGTTGTGTTTTTACATTTGTATAATTAATTGTAAAATGTTGTCTTGGTTTCAAAATGTTATTGATGTATGTGCTGGAAATAAATATGTACAAAGTAATTTTAAAAAATCCATTGATTTGGATCAATAGCTGTACGCATCGTATCTTATCTTATCTTATCATATCTTATCTTATCAATTGTATTGCTTATAAACTGTAATCTTTTAATGAGGTACACTCTAATTAAGCACATATATTAGATTAACAATTATTGTATATACGCTAACCAATTAAGCCAGAAAATGTATATACGATTCAAATCACGCCAATATTCTTCCAGGCAACATTGCCTTTACCGGACAGGGGTTAAGAAGAGAACTGACTGACAGCGATGACAAGACTTGCTACAAAAATAGAGGGAAATCCGAGGAATTAATGCTGCAATCATCGTCACTGTTTACAGGGTTAAGAGTTGTCTTCCACAGTAGAGGTAGGTAACTGCATTATAGTTGGAAAGAGTGTATTTACATACTCATACAAAACATTTATTATCTCTTTCACAATGGAAGGAAAAGCTCGATGAGATGATACGTCTCTTTCACAATTAATGCAAAAGTTCGCTGAGAGGATAAGTGTCTTTCACAATGAATACAACAGCTTGCTGAGATGATAAGTCGTAAAACATTAATTTGAAACAGTTCATTAAAATGTATGCAAAGCATAATTCTTCATCTTCTATATTTCGAGTGCCCATCATAAATAAATTGATCATTCTGGCTCCTATAATTAATACATTGCTCCTACAGTTAATACGAAATAATTTGATTATATTAAAATGGATTTGATCTTTAAAACATGTTACATTGATGTTTTTGTTTTGTTGATTTTTTTCTCTTTCCTTGTCATTCACAGCTCAGGTTTTTGGAGTATCGATAGAAGCTCAGTCGTTCACGGACGAAGGGGTGACACGCTTGTCGTGCACAACTTGGAGACACGCTGAACAAACGCACTACAGCTTCGATATCTTTTGCTCCGAGGATCACGTTCTCGACAGCATCAAGCTAACCTGGAAGGGCTACGGAGATATTTGTTCAGTTTACATGAATGGAGGTAAACAATTGTATAATTGGTGATGTATATGACGATACGTTTGAGATAATGACGTGGTGATGTGAGTGAGTTAATTATATGGTTTTTTGGATGTGGTTGTTTGGGATGTGTTTGTTTGGGATGAGTTCATTTGGGATGTAACTGTTTATTATGTGTATGTGTTTAAATTTAGTTTTTTTATGTAGATAAGTTAAGGATACAGATGAGTTTATGATGTTGATTTTAAATGATGTTGACACTTTTTGATATGTTCGTTCTGGATGTTGTTGCTTAGGATATGAATGAGTTAAGAGCGTGTTTAGGCTGTGTTTGTTTATTATGCGCATTAGTTTAGGATGTGGTAGCTGTTGTTTTCGAAACGTTTTTAAAGTGGTTTTCAAGGATGTGAACACGCTTATCATGTTTCGTTTTAGATTCTGATGTCTTACTGATTTCATTTCGTTTTTTTAGAATGTGCATGAGTTTAGGATGTGGATGAGTTTAGGATGTGCATGAGTTTAGGATGTGGATGAGTTTAGGATGTGGATGAGTTTAGGATGTGGATGAGTTTAGGATGTGGGTGAGTTTAACGTGTGTTTGAGTTTAGCATGTTGTAGAATGTGGGTAAGTTTCGGTTTTGGATGATATTAAGATGTGGTAGTCTAGGATGTGGATGAGTTTATTTTGATAAACGTCGGTTTATTATCGTTGATAGAACTATCAACTATCATGTATCTATTATCAACTATTAACTATCAACAATCACCAATGAACTATCAACTGTTTTTTTTTAAACTTTTCTTCAAAGAAAGACACTTTTATTAAGTGCATTTAATGGTATACATTTAATAGTTATTTATATTTTATTTTCATGAGGTGCCATTAACACAACCATGCGTATTTCCATCTATTCATCATGATCCACAAAACCAACACATTGTTGTAGCGTGAAACATTTGCGTCTATTACCTCGGGCCCTTCAACATTCAGTTTATGATACCCTCACTAAGTAGCCCTTGCAATCAGTGAACTATCCTCTTCAACACCAGGCACAGAATCATTGAAATCCCCTCTGCATGCATAGGAGCCAGAATGATCAATAACTTGACTGTGATCCCTTAATATATAGAAGAAGTTGTTGTTTTTTTTCTTTGATTTAAGAACATAATTAAATATGTGTGAGTTTCTTTATCAAATGTCTGTGTTTGATTTTACAATCTTGCTCCGACTCGCTATCTTAGTTAGAGTTTTGCCGGATATTTCTAAACCATATTTTGCCTTTAGGCAGTATCATACATTTTAGGACTTCCCTCAGCCTGTGTACCTATTACTCTTCTGTCTCTTTCCTACAGGCCGTACCTTACAATTCAGGACATCGCTCAGCCTGTGTACCTATTACTCATCTGTCTACTTTCCTACAGGCCGTACCTTACAATTGAGGACATCGCCCAGCCTGTGCACCTATAACTCATCTGTCTCCTTCTCACAGGCCGTACCTTACAATTGAGGACATCGCTCAGCCTGTGTACCTATTACTCATCTGTCTACTTTCCTACAGGCCGTACTTTACAATTGAGGACATCGCTCAGCATGTGCACCTATAACTCATCTGTCTCTTTCCTACAGGCCGTACCTTACAATTGAGGACATCGCTCAGCCTGTGCACCTATAACCTAGCGATAGAAGCAGGATTGTTATTTGACGGTGATAAAGGAGTCAACTCTTGCATTAAGATGAGTAACGTAACTAATCAAATCCAAGTGTCAACAAGACGAAACTATATCATCACTGAGATTAAAATTTACAGAGGTGTGTGCTAAAATAAAAACAATATAATTATTATTATTTTTATTGATATTTTCTAATATAAAAGAAATTGTATATGAATAATTTTTTCAAATGCTTGGCATAGCAATATGGACATTCAGATAAGATAACTTTCTCAAGATTAGCTTCACTGAAGTCTACGTGAAGCAGAGCGGTGATGCGGGATCAAAGATAACTACTTAATCGTGCTCTTTGATGTTGGCGTAAACCCTTTGTCTTTCAGCGTTTGCCTCGGCATCTTGTTGAAGTTGATTTTGGGTAACTTACAGCATTTGATTCGCATTCTGCTTGAAGCTGATATTCTCACATGATCACTATGTGGCGTCTCTGTGTTTCAGCGTTGCGTTCTACTTTTTGCTGCTATTCCTTCAACACCTCATGAGGGAAATTAACAACCCAAATTTTTTTTTTATAAACTCACGTTTTCCACTTTAGTAACAGAATATTAAGAACTCCGTTTGGCATAGGAAATGCGAATTCTCAGTGGTAAACCATGGCGCAACAAAGTATCTTTTCAATTTAAAGTAACCATAACTTTATTCACAGCCAACATTCATTTTACTCACATCCGTGATTCACTTTATTCACATAGGTGATTCACTTTACTCACAGCCGTGATTCACTTTACTCACGGCCGTGACTCACTTTATTCACATCCGTGATTCACTTTGCTCACAGCTGTGATTCACTTTACTCACAGCCGTGATTCACTTTAGTCACAGACGTGATTCACTTTATTCACAGCCATGATTCACTTTATTCACATCTGTGATTCACTTTACTCCCATCCGTGATTCACTTTATTCACAGCCGTGATTCACTTTACTCACAGCCGTGATTCACTTTACTCACCGCTCTGAATCACTTTATTCACAGCTTTGATCCACTTTATGCACAGGTCTTATTGACATTATTCACAGCTCTGATTCACTTTATTCACAGCCCTGATTCACTTTATTCACAGATCTGATTTAATTTGTTCATCCCCGATCCCTTCACACCAACCGCTAAAAAAATAACAGAAAACGCGTCATCTCTCAAACCAAGAAAGTTCAAGAATACCAACTACAAAACAATAGTTCTCTACACACAATTCGCGCACTAATAAATCTCTATACCGATGACTTACACATTATCGTAGCGTTATATATGTATATATATATTATGCTGACATCCGTCCGTCACAAGGTGACGATGCTGTGGAGTTCGCTGGACGAAATACACAAGGCCTGGGATTATTCTTCTAAGATTATAAGCTGGTTCCCAACAGAAAATCGCCTCTATGCACGCCTGTGAATGATACAGCTTGGCACCAGTGGCGTCGCAGGAGTTGTCGGAATGTTTCATTGTATCAATGTTATCAGCCTACTGGACTCCTCCTCTTTGTTTGAATTTAGAGTTTCCTTCTCTTAGATGAGTTGTCGTCCAAAGTTAACGAGTCCCAACCGCCGTGGGTGCTGGTGATGTTTTTCCTTGACTGGGCTTTGGAGGGGACTTAACTTCAGACCATCAACTTCGTGGATTACAGTTGTAAAATAAACAGTGTTCACAAAATAGATAACAGTTTAAATAAAATTATGCGTTTTATGTATATTGTATAAACACAGATACATCAGAATCGTACGGACTCAATATAAAGTGCCTGAATGCAACGAATCATACAGTATGTGACCATGCTTTGGGTCCGCCTATGCTAAACTTCATTTCAATCCCAATCATGAAAAGTCCGGTCCCCACCTTGTTGTTCACCTTGACGTCTGCCTCAGTTACATTGTGCGAGATTCAACTCTACGGAGGTAAACTTTGACTTTACGCGGGATTCTTGATATGTAAGACGTGATATATGTGTAGATTATCTAACTATAGATAATACGCAGTTTTACTCTAGGTTTTAGCTGACAAAGAAGTGTCGTTACATGAATGGGGTCAACATGGTGCAATATGTTTACATATATTATTATTATACTGTCACAGAATGAGATCTTCTAAGGTATGGGCCTTCGAGTACCTAGTAATATTGGTGTTGATTAATGAGGGGCTGTTCCTCTCTGCGAAAGTTCAGTATCCAGACGTTGAGGATTTTTAACGAAGACAGCACAGACGTTAATGAATAACCAAGGAATTCCTCATTAACAATTGTAAACAAGAGAATGGGCTGATTTTGGGCAGCGTATCCGTGACGTCATTTGCGTGGATTCACTCACCTTATTTTTTTTATTATAGTTACATTTTCATTAATATGACGGAGGCAAATTTTGGGAAAATTTTTATTGGTTAATTAATTATAATTTTTAAAATTTCATTGGTTGGCCTATTAAATATCTTAATAAGCGCCGCCAAACGTCGCCATTTTTTAAGATAATCTTAGAGGTTGACCACGCTGTGTTTCATTAATTTTTGGATATTCTTTTCGTTGGAACCTGAAATAAAGTGTGTAAAAGTGTATTCCATGAAAATGTAAGTTGGGTTTTCATTACTTCTTTATTTTATAATTAATTTGGCCATTTTTCTTTGTTTTTTTTTTAAATTTTCCTACTTTTCAGGGTCAAAACCCAGCGCCACGTTAGGCTAAGGAGAGTGTCAAAACGCTGGTTCCGATAGGGTCAAAACCCTGTTAGGGAGAGGGTCAAAACCCTGTTAGGGAGAGGGTCAAAACCCTGTTAGGGAGAGGGTCAAAACCCTGTTAGGGAGAGGGTCAAAACCCTGTTAGGGAGAGGGTCAAAACCCTGTTAGGGAGAGGGTCAAAACTCTGTTAGGGAGAGGGTCAAAACCCTGTTAGGGAGAGGGTCAAAACCCTGTTAGGGAGGAATTTAGGGTTCAGGTTAGGGTGAGGGATAGATTTAGATCATTTTTTTCATTTTAAAAACTTTTTATTCGTAATTTTAGCAAAAACATGAGTTATTTTATTTTTCCACGGCCGCCATCTTGGTTGTCCCGACCCGTGAACACGTAAAAGTTCGCGGGTCGGGGCAACCAAGATGGCGGCCATGGTAAAAGACGCGGATATCTTTCCCAAAATTTACCAGAGAATGTATTGATAGATTAATATAGTCTAGTAATGTTTCCTCAACTTTAAAATGCAATGTTAACCTCCATTAATCTCAACCTCCATAAGCTCTCTCTCAAAACATTTTTCACGTCCCCCGCAAATCGCACCTCAGCACGTTTATCATTAAATAAATGTGGTGCTACATATGGGGAAGTCCCGAACAAAACACATTATAAGTTACATGAATATCAATGGCGCACCATATTTAAATCCCAACCCAGTCATTTGTGACATATACAAAAATATTTAAAAGGCCAGAATGTATAAATAGGCGATTAATGGATCTCAAAGACTCAAACAAGTTGCAATCTTTCATCCATCACACAGACCATATGTAATTTCATAGCCAATTTATTATTTTTTTAAAAATTAAATTAAAACAACCATGTGGTCTAGGAAGACATCGTCAATGAGACAGTGACTAATTATCAAATCAGCTGTAAACCACTCGAAGAACTTGGACATAACCACCTACTAAAAAACAAAACTTACACCAACACCGTATACATAAAGAAAGTACCGATGTGGAGGGTGTGCCCAAATGACTTCTTGATCTCAATGATGATGATTTAGGCCAGTGTTAGTTTTGTTCCGGGCCATGTGTTATATTAAAGTGTTGGTGCCTTTGGTGAGACAAATTCATAATGTGACAAATTCGTAATGTGAAAAAGTCGTAAAGTGACACAGCCATAATGTGACACAGTCGTAATGTGACACAGTCGTAATGTGACACAGTCGTAATGTGACATAGTCGTAATGTGCCACTGTCTTAATGTGACAAAGTGGTAATGTGACACAGTTATCATGTATCATGGTCGTAATGTGACACAGTCGTAATGTGACACAGTCGTAATGTGACAGAGTCGTAATGTGACAAATTCGTAATGTGACAATGTCGTAAAGTGACACAGCCATAATGTGACACAGTCGTAATGTGACACAGTCGTAATGTGACACAGCCATATTGTGACACAGTCGTAATGTGACAAAGTCGTAATGTGACACAGTCGTAATGTGACAAAGTCGTAATGTGACACAGTCGTAATGTGACACAGACGTTATGTGACACAGTCGTAATGTGACACAGTCGTAATGTGACACAGTCATCATGTATCAAAGTCGTAATGTGACACAGTCGTAATGTGACACAGTCGTAATGTGACACAGTCGTAATGTGACATAGTCATCATGTATCAAAGTCGTAATGTGACACAGTCGTAATGTGAAATAATCGTAATCTGACACTGTCGTAAAGTGACACAGTCGTAATGTGACACAGTCGTAATGTGACACAGTCGTAAAGTGACACAGTCGTAATGTGACACAGTCGTAATGTGACAACGTCGTAATGTGACACAGTCGTAATGTGACACAATCGTAATTTGACACAGTCGTAATGTGACACAGTCGTAATGTGACACAGTCGTAATGTGACACAGTCGTAATGTGACACAGTCGTAATGTGACATAGTCGTAATGTGACACATTCGTAAAGTGACACAGTCGTAATGTGACACAGTCGTAATGTGACACAGTCTTAATGTGACAAAGTCGTAATGTGACACAGTCGTAATGTGACACATTCGTAATGTGACACAGTCGCAATGTGACACAGTCGTAATGTGACACAGTCGTAATGTGACACAGTCGTAAAGTGACACAGTCGTAATGTGACAAAGTCGTAATGTGACACAGTCGTAATTTTAAAAACATGTGCTTAAACATTCCTTAAGCAATCGTCATAGTTACCGACTCTGCCATCCGTATGGCCATAGTTCCCAGCACAGAAAACAGTATATTTTTTATGTCATCACAATATTTGGTATAGATTCTGACAGTGGAACAATCATTGGAAGACACCCTCTCCTAATCATTTCTCTCACAGCCTTCAGGTCTTATAGTAAATATAAACTATCTACATCTAGACAATCACCACTGCTGTCCTTTATAGGAGCTCCTTAAAGAATGGTGTGGCGTTTTCAAAATCGGACGAGTTTGTTTCATTTGAGATGTGGAAGATGCAACTTAATTATGGTGAACAAGCGATAACGTTTCTATGCATATAAAGGCCACATCCTAATAAGCGACATAAGTTGAGGATCTGTCAGTTTACTGCTGACTTTCTTCGGCTTCTGGAAACGTACGCCTCCACAAACAAAAACGTCGTCATAATCGGCGACACAAACTGCCATTTCGATTCCACCACCGACAGCTATGTCAAGACCTTAAATTCAGCTGTTAACACACGGAATGACTCAGCTTGTCAGTGTCCCGACACAAAAGCGGGGTCACATCCTAGATTGGCTGGTTGTCAGAGAGGATCGTGCAGCTATGATCTGCAACTTCATAATTGAGGACAAACTGATCTCTGATCATTTCCCAGTAACCTTTGACTTTGATTTAAGGAAGCCAGGGCGCCTTCTGCGCACAATCACATCCCGTGACCTCCGAAGGATAGATCGGGCGGCCTTTAGATGTGACGTCGCCGCCCTCAAGTATAGCGAAGATGATCCTGCAACAGACTACAACAGTGGCCTCAGAGTTATTTTAGACAAACATGCACTTCTGTCTACACGGCGCGTTACGGACCGCCCTTCTGTCCCATGGCTCACACCAGAAATAAAGGACGCGAAGCAGCAACAGCGACGTGCAGAACGCAAGTGGCGGAAGTCTGGCTTGACTGTGCACCGACAAATCTTTGTTGAAAACAAGGAACGCACTAAGCAGATGGTCCTTGCAGTTAGGACTGAATATGTCAGTCACCGGATTGTAGATTGCAGTTCAAATAGGGACTTATTTCGCATTGTCGGTCAGCTGACCGGTAAACAGAAGGACACATCTGTGCCAAACAATATTGCTTTGGCCGAGTTACTAGACGCTCTAAATGAGTTCTTTGTTACGAAAGTTAAGAAGATCAGGGCGAGACTTGACATTTGCACAGATGCTCTAAATGAGTTCTTTGTTACGAAAGTTAAGAAGATCAGGGCGAGACTTGACATTTGCACAGATGCTCCCGAATTCTTGCCGTTTAATGGCACTCCTATGAGCGAATTTTTGGAGGTCACTGAATCGCATGTGAAGAAAATCCTTGTTGACTCCCCAAGAAAGTCATGTTTGCTTGACCCTCTTCAGGCAGGTCTGTTGTATGAATGTTTAGACGAAATTGTCCCTATCATTACTAATATCGTAAATCAGTCTTTGAAAACTGGTTTTGTTCCATCCTCTTTTAAGGAGGCGGTTGTAACTCCACTGCTAAAGAAAGCAAATCTCGACCCTAATCTGTTGGAAAATTATCGCCCCGTCTCTAATCTATCATTTGTATCAAAGATTTTAGAGAGGGTCGTTCTTCGACAGCTCCTGGATCATCTCACTCGGTGTGACTTGTTTGAGCCTTTTCAGTCAGCATACATAACGCATCACTCTACTGAGACAGCCCTGTTGCGCGTCGTAAATGACCTTCTGTCGTCTTGTGGTGAGGGCCAGGTATCCCTTTTGTCGTTACTGGATCTATCGGCAGCGTTCGATACGCTTGACCACGGCATACTTCTCCAACGTCTGCAATATACGTTCGGTTTCACCGATACCGTCCTGAGATGGTTCCGCTCATATCTGACAAATCGGGTCCAATCAGTTATCACAAACGGCTTGACCTCCAAGAAATCCATTATTGAATTCGGAGTACCCCAAAGCTCGGTCTTAGGCCCGGTGCTTTTCAATATGTACGTTCAGCCCCTGGGTGCAGTGATCAAGCAGTTTGACATGGTATATCACATGTTCGCGGATGATACCCAACTTCATAAATCCGTGATCCCCTCTTAGCTCCCTCAGCTTCTTAATATGACACAGAAAACAGTGGAGTCAGTTAAGCACTGGATGACAATAAACAAGCTCAAATTGAATGATGAAAAGACTTAGGTGATCCCCATTGCTACCGCTCAAAAATTAAAATCTTTAAAAGATACACCATCCTTTACTCTCTCAGGCGTGCAGATTGAGTTTGCTCAAACAGTGCGAAACCTGGGTGTCTACTTAGACAGAACACTAACTATGGAAAATCACATTAACATGATTTGCAAGGCGATTTTTCTAGAGCTGTGCAGAATTAGTCATGTTAGACCCTACTTAACGTTGGATGCATCAAAGAGGCTGATGTCTGCATTCGTGCTATCACGCATGGACTACTGCAATGCTCTTATGGTGGGTCTTCCAGCTACGCTCCTTGATAAAATTCAAAAAGCACAGAATAATGCGGCTCGAATTGTTCTTCGTAAACGCAAATTCGACCATGCTAAAACTCTTCTGATAGAATTTCATTGGTTGCCGGTCCGCGCTCGTATAGAGTACAAAATCGCAACTCTGTGCAACCGCTGCTAGCATGACCTGGCGCCGTCCTATCTCCAAGCGCTCATGACGCCTTATGCACCCACTAGACAACTCCGCTCATCCGATAGTTGCAAACTCTCGATACCGCGTGTTCGCCTTGAAACGTACGGAAAGCGCACGTTCGCATTTGCTGGCCCAACCATTTGGAACACCCTTCCTGACGCTCTCAAAAACATCCAGACGCTGGAGTCCTACAAAACAAATTTAAAAACTCATCTATTTCGCAAACACCTGGTGAAATGATGATGTCTACAATCTTTTCCAGCTTGTTATTATCTCCCAGCTTAGTTTTTGTACCGCACTTCGAGCCTTTGGGGATTAAGCGTGATTTTTCAAATGAACTTTATTATTATTATTATTATAGGACGCGACAAATAACAAAGTCAACTTGCAGTTGTTTGACAAGATTCTTCTAGAACACAACGTTACAGAGTATGGTGCCACCAAATCAGCGAGCCGACAGAGTAGAGTGCCACCAAAGCAGCGAGCTAACAGAGTACGGTGCCACCAAAGCAACGAGCCGACAGAGTAGTGTGCTACCAAAGCAGCGAGCCAGCAGAGTAGTGTGCCACCAAAGCAGTGAGCCAACAGAGTAGGGTACCACCAAAGCAGCGAGCCAACAGAGTAGGATGCCACCAAAGCAGCGAGCCGATAGAGTAGGGTGTCATCAGAGCAGCGAGTCGACAGAGTAGGGTGCCACCAAAGCAGCGAGTCGATAGAGTAGGGTGTCACCAGAACAGCGAGCCAACAGAGTAGTGTGCCACCAAAGCAGCGAGCCAACAGAGTAGTGTGCCACCAGACCGTGATGCCAACAAAGAAGGTTGCCACCGAAGCTGCTAGACTCGCATGTTGTCAATGAGAAAGGATAAACAGGCGGACAATTCATATGCTAAACTAGAGAACTATGTCAATATGACCTATATAAGACAAATGCTTGCTGTTGAGACACTAGAAAAGACAACTTATCGGTGTCAAATCTCTTATACGCAGGCCTAGATACTAGCACAGACAAAACTCGTTGTTAGAAACACCTTACCATTTGACGATACCTATCACCGATTTTAAAATTGAATCAGGAAATGCCAAAAAAAAAACAGAAACTTCAATGTTCTCCAATTCCCAACCCTAAAACAGTACAATTGTAGAAAACAAGTAATGTTGATGTTATAAAAAAGGAAATATAGGCCGTATATGCTCTGCCCATCCTATTTACTTCCTCAGCACATTACTAAACACATTGTTTTTAACAAAACCAGTTGTGTTTTAGAGTCATGATCAAACTATATTTCATGTAACCATAGTTGTTTAATGAAATAATCAAAAGACAAAAAAAACAACAAAAAAAAACAAGTAAATATTTAATCAAGTAACAATCGCCTTAATTTGTAAAGTTTACTGTATTACAGGTATTGGTCTTCGTTTATTTATTGATATGTTACATAATTCTAAAAAAAATTGGAATCTATCTGATGACGAAGTCAATGAAATATTTTCCTTATCCACGATAAAAATGTTGAGAAATATTTTTATTCAGACTGCCCGCCACCATACTACGGCCTCTACTGTAATGCGACTTGCAGCGCCCGATGCGTTGGTAGACAGTGCAATCACGACGGAACATGTCATCACTGTGCACAGACAAATAATAAAGTGTTTTGTGAACCAGGTAAGATTCGCTTCCTTCAAAATGTTCATGGTCTTGTATTTGGTTCGATGGATTATAACGAAGAAAACTGTGTAGTTGTTTTTTTTATTTGCATCTAAAAATTATAATGAAGTGGACTATTGCGTTAGGAAAACAAACCATTTAAAAAAACAATAATACATTTAAAAAAAACAACAATATTTACCATCTTCTTATAGATTTAAAAAAAAAAATTGTAAAATGAATGTGTGGAATTCCTAGAAAACAGACATTAAATGTTCGGAAATTCCCTATGGTAAAATAGTGCAACATCAAGTACATCACATGTTCTGAAAATAAAACTTCTAATGTCATACAATATTACCTTTAAGCTGTAATCGTTCGCAGACACTGAAAGGCGATAATTAATGGAAGGGAAATAATATGGCTTTATACCTGCGGTTCTCAACCTTATCAATGCCGCGACCCTTTAATACAGTCCATCATGTTGTGGCGACCTCCAGGCATTCAATTATTTTTGTTTCTGCTTCATAACTGTAGAGTATATGTATTTTCAGATGGTCTTAGGCGACCCCTTTCTAAGTTTTCCAGCAAAATTTTTAAAATTTAATGTTGGATTTACGGCCTTCAGATTATTTGGCACAGAGCTTAACTCGCGCCCGGGGCACAATACCTTTTTAGCGCCCCCCAATACCTTTTTAGCGCCCCCCTTATTCGAAAACCATACAATATTATAGTAAAATATACCATTTGGCGCCCCTTTGTGAGTAGCGCCCGGGGCATGATGCCCCCTGCCCCCCTCACTACACCACTGATTTGGCACAACTTTGCATCAACATATTTGCAAATTTTTATTTTATTTTAAAATATATATATTTTTAAAATCTGTGTTTAAAGTTCATTCTCCATCGGTGTATAACATATTCCATGAGTGACATTCATATCAATGTGTATAACATATTCCATGAGTGACATTCATATCAATGTGTATAACATATTCCATGAGTGACATTCATATCAATGTGTATAACATATTCCATGAGTGACATGCCGTCAATTTACTCCTCGATTTTTGATCCCCAAAGATCGCATGAATTCGATAACATCAGAGGTGGCTTTGCATTAACACACATTTGGTGATCTGCAGACGACATATTAAATCTGGAATGAATAAAAACTTTGAAAAAAAAACGGGATTCATTTACTTTAAGATAGTATTCTTCTAATGATGGGCTTGTGTATATATTCTCCCCAGATGCCCCTACCACGACCACCCACCCTAGAACAGGTGAGCTGGACAATAGCCAGTAGATGCCTGTTCGATGCAGTTATAAATGCGGAGCCAGATGCACTTTTTTTTTAAATACTCGTTTTCGCTCTTTGTGTTTTGTGTCCTTTTCATGGTGTTACACAAACTGTTTGTCTCCTCATTTGTGTGTTTGTCATGGTGTTACACAAACTGTTTGTCTCCTCATTTGTGTGTTTGTCATGGTGTTACACAAACTGTTCGTCTCCTCATTTGTGTGTTTGTCATGGTGTTACACAAACTGTTCGTCTCCTCATTTGTGTGTTTGTCATGGTGTTACACAAACTGTTCGTCTTCTCATTTGTGTGTTTGTCATGGTGTTACACAAACTGTTTGTCTCCTCATTTGTGTGTTTGTCATGGTGTTACACAAACTGTTCGTCTCCTCATTTGTGTGTTTGTCATGGTGTTACACAAACTGTTCGTCTCCTCATTTGTGTGTTTGTCATGGTGTTACACAAACTGTTCGTCTCCTCATTTGTGTGTTTGTCATGGTGTTACACAAACTGTTCGTCTCCTCATTTGTGTGTTTGTCATGGTGTTACACAAACTGTTCGTCTCCTCATTTGTGTAAGTGTTTTACATACATTGAAGAAATGAACTTTTAAGGACATATTTTACTCTGTAGGAAGACATGAAAGGGGGCATGGTTCACTCAATATGAAGCAAGTAAAGGGCATGCTTTAAAAAACAGGAATACATGAAAAGGACATATTTTATTTAGTGGGAAGATATGACACTTTTTTTCTTGTACTCAATAGGAAGAAATGAAAGGGGAATAGTTTACTTAATATGAAGAAATGAAAGGGGAATATTTTACTCAATATGAAGAAATGAAACGAGAATATTTTACTCAATATGAAGAAATGAAAGGGTAATATTTAACTTAAAGTGAAGAAATGAAAGGGGAATATTTTACTCAATATGAAGAAATGAAAGGGGCATTATTTAGTCATTATGAAGACAAAGAAATTATATGTTTTACTCAAGAGGAATAAAACAAAGTGTATATTTAACTTTATAGGAAGAAATGACAAATGTTATATTTTACTTATGTTGGTAGCAATTTCTTACTTTTTCAGATTTAAATATACGTATTTTATCTAAATACATATTTATATAATTGTCATGTCGATATCATAGTAGCCTTCCTTGTGTCGGCAAATTGTATCTCTTATTTAATGTTAAAATGCAAAAATTGTATTGAATTATATTGCAGTACGTACAAATGACCTCACACACACACACAGGCTAACATACTAACAGGCACACACAAAGATACACACACTCAAACTTTGGCAACTTAGTACCATCAGCGAGTCAGCGTGTAACTTGGATTATTAACTGTAAATATTGTTAGCAAGTTAACTATTAACAAGATAATATTAACTTGCTAAGAAAAACAACTGCACACAATGTGAATATTGCACATAATTATATTCACAACATTGTTCTTAATAACTGCACACAATGTGAATATTGCACATAATTATGTTCATAGCATTGTCCTTTTAGTCAGCCTAAATCTAGTTTCTTATCAACAGCTAGTCGAATTTCAATGTCTATCTTCTTAATACTGGTTAAATGTACACTTTATGTCTACTGATTAAATAGTTATCCCCATTTGGAAAGGCATACACTGTAGGACCCGGACAGAATACACTGTAGGACCCGGACATAATACACCGTAGGACCCGGACAGAATGCACTGTAGGACCAGGACAGAATACACTGCGGGACCCGGACAGAATACACTGCAGGACAAGGACAGAATACACTTTAGGACCCGGACAGAATACACTGCAGGACACGGACAGAATACACTGTAGGACCCGGACAAAATACACTGTAGGACCCGGACAGAATACACTGTAGGACCCGGACACGTTCTTTTTGTCTGGAACGGGGAATCGCCTGTTGTGCTAAAACTTTTCATTTCCAGTTTCGGTACCCCACTCATCTGTAAAACAAGGGCCAGATTGTAAACCATGAAAATTGTGTATATATTTAGTCATGACTAAGTTAATAGTCACTAATAGACAGAAATGCAATAATTAAAAAAAACTAGAAAATTTCATTTAAAAAAAAACAACATATTAATATGTGAATGTTTTTTTTTTTAAATTGGGGGAAAAACATTTTTTTTTTGCATTTGCTTTTTATGGTGCATATTTGTTTTCTTTTTGAAGGTTGTAATAAGATTTTTTTTAATTCAACTTATAAAAATCGTATCAAAACATTCTGTGTAGTCTATATAGTTATAGTTAAAAAAATTGTATCAAAACATTCTGTGTAGTCTATATAGTTATAGTTTAAAAAAATGTATCAAAACATTCTGTGTAGTCTATATAGTTATAGTTTTAAAAAATGTATCAAAACATTATGTGTAGTCTATATAGTTATAGTTTATAAAAATGTATCAAAACATTCTGTGTAGTCTATATAGTTATAGTTTAAAAAAATGTATCAAAACATTATGTGTAGTCTATATAGTTATAGTTTATAAAATCGTATCAAAACATTCTGTGTAGTCTATATACTTATAGTTTAAAAAAATGTATCAAAACATTCTGTGTAGTCTATATAGTTATAGTTTAAAATTATGTATCAAAACATTCTGTGTAGTCTATATAGTTATGGTTTAAAAAAATGTATCAAAACATTCTGTGTAGTCTATATAGTTATAGTTTAAAATTATGTATCAAAACATTCTGTGTAGTCTATATAGTTATAGTTTTAAAAAATGTATCAAAACATTCTGTGTAGTCTATATAGTTATAGTTTTAAAAAATGTATCAAAACATTCTGTGTAGTCTATATAGTTATAGTTTAAAAAATTGTATCAAAACATTCTGTGTAGTCTATATAGTTATAGTTTAAAAAATTGTAAAAATAAAACTATATTAAAAAAATCGATATTTGTTGTTATAGTCTTTAGTGATAACCAGATAGTACATTTTTAAATTGCAACCATTAGTTTAGAGTCAGTTTTCCTCTGAATTTCACTGGTATCAATAACAACGATAACACAAACACCAATAAAAGCGATAACAATAACATCAAACATTGGATTTTTTTTTTTAAATGTATACATTTATCGATGGCTTAATCGATTTTGTTCTATCGTATACAGGGTCAATCTGTCCGCATGATTCCAAATGTAATTGCGCTGACAATTTATGTAATGAGGATCTTTCATGTCCGAAAAGCGTTAGGTGTAAGATACCGTTCTTTGGCCTGGCATGCCAATATTGTAAGTAAACGTTCAAAGGTACTTGCATGTCATTATTATTAGGACAAATTGTATTCCCTGAAATTCAATGACTTAAATAAACTTTTTATCAACTGACATGACAGTACTGTAAGTAATCTTTGAATAAAATATTTTAATAATGTAAATAAAGTTAGCTATAAACTGACACGGAGTAAAATAAGAAAACTTTGATACAACCTGGCATGCCATGACCTTAAGTAAATTTTGATACAACCTGGCATGCCATGACCTTAAGTAAATTTTGATACAACCTGGCATGCCATGACCTTAAGTAAATTTTGATACAACCTGGCATGCCATGACCTTAAGTAAATTTTGATACAACCTGGCATGCCATGACCTTAAGTAAATTTTGATACAACCTGGCATGCCATGACCTTAAGTAAATTTTGATACAACCTGGCATGCCATTACCATAAGAAAACTTTGATATAACATGGCATGCCATTACCTTAAGAAAACTTTAATATAACCTGGCATGCCATTACCTTAAGTAAACTTTGATACAACCTGACATGCCATTACCTTAAGTAAACGTTTGTATATCCTAAGCGTATCAAGGTAATAAGTATAACTTGACATACAGTAGAACGTCAATATCGTAAGACGATTACTGAAATAAACTTGAAAGCAAGTTTTAATCTCTACACAACGAACTATCTACGCCAGTAGTTCTCAACCTTCTTGATACCGCGCCCTTTAATACAGTTCCTTATGCTGTGGCGAACCCCAAACACATACTTATTGGCATTGATACATCATAACTTTACGCGTTTTCCGATGGTCTTAGGGGACCACTGTGATAGGGTCGTTCGATCCCCTAAAGGGGTCGCGACCCAGGGTTGAGAACCGCTGAGCTACGCTGACAGGGAAACATAAAACGTTGAAGCTGATGTTTAAAACACCATGTTTGTTGAGATCTACGTCAAGATCTAAGCCAAACATTGGCCACCATGTTTGTTGATATCTACGTCAAGATCTAAGCCACACATTGACCACCATGTTTGTTGATATCTACGTCAAGATGTAAGCCACACATTGGCCACCATGTTTGTTGATATCTACGTCAAGATCTAAGCCAAACATTGGCCACAATGTTTGTTGATATCTACGTCAAGATCTAAGCCAAACATTGGCCACCATGTTTGTTGAGATCTACGTCAAGATCTGAGCCAAACATTGACCACCGTGTTGGTTGAGGTCTACGCCAAGATCTAAGCCAAACATTGGTCACCATGTTTGTTGAGATCTAGGTCAAGATCTAAGCCAAACATTGGTCTGGCGCTTATTCATAGTCTGCTTACTTGCTAAAAAAAAGTTTTTGATAACATCTTCATCACCAATCACTAAATTATCAAACTTCTTAGACACCACAATAATCACAACTTTTACACACAAACAAACACGTGATCAAAGAAGATATCAACAATTACCACGTCATCAATAGTTAAAATCAAAAGATTTCTTTTTTTTTAATTAAATTTTAAAACAAATTTTGTACTTTTTTTTAAAAAAATAAAATGCATTCAGATGATGCGGCTTACACATCAGTAGTTGAGAGCTCACTTTTGACAGACCATTCTGATACAACGTGCCATACGACACAAAGTCAAACGGTTAAACTGAATGAATCGGTTGTCTTCACCTGGTCGAGGATTGTGTTTGGGAAAAACGGTATCGATATCAATATATATATAGATATATTTTTTTAATTTTGTAAAAAAATTTTTTTTTTTTTTTTAAATTTAATTTCCAACACGTATTTGTTGAATTTATATAAAAAATATAATTTAGACTGAAAATAAAAAGTTGTAGTTTAAAATTGCGTCTTAGAAAATAAGACTATAAAAAAAGATTTATAAAAATAAATTTCATGGCTTAATTTTAAGGATATTTATTTGTAAAGTAAATGAATTATTAATGATCTCATGTTGAATGTTGATGACAAATTCGTCCGAGATATTAATGCAATCTGGAGAATTCTGGGGAAATCTGGAAATATAAATAGGCTATTAAAACACAGGAAATTTAAAGTTGACCGTAAGCTCGAGGCATTAAAAAAGTGAATGTAGCACATCACAGTGACACAATATATTCAAGTTAAAAAACACCTTTACTTAGAGGGAATCGCTAAAATCACAATAAACACTTCGAATAAACTCGAACAAAAACAAAAATAATACAAATATAAAAGCTATTATTTTCGTTCGTCAGTGCATAGTTTTAACATAATTTTAGAACTTATTTTCAGAATCTTAAAAGTATCAATCTTATTTGACCTAATTTTAACATGGATCAAATGTGTTATTTGCATGTGCCCTTCATCGAATATTATTTTCAGTGGTAGGCATCGTGCCTGGAAAGCTTGCCCCCATGTAGAATTCACAAGTCTTTTCTTGAACTTCAATTTCCAATATAGACTTGGTCTTCTTTTCAAGGCACATCTGTACTCACATTTTGAATATATTCCCGGCTGTCGTCACCGCACACATCTAAACTAAACTTTGAAAGCAGCGTTGGTCATCTCCGCCAGCCACATTTTAACTCACTTTTTTCATTCATATACTTTTTTCAACCTCACAAGACGCATTTGATGTCAACTTTTGAAAAAAAGCCAGGGTTGTAGCAAATAGTCGTCTAGGGGTAGTTTCCTCCAAACGGCCACAGAAAACAATATCAGATTCTAAAACTCCGTATCTTTCTCGCTTCAAAGAAATTCACAAGATGGTTTTGATCTAAGAAATATTCTTTGATGATTTACTCATATAAACACAAATGAAGATTAATGGCGTTCACAACATAAGAATGAACACTTGTGTCCACCATCCAAGATGTACACATTGATACAAAAACCACTGACGCACTGCCCAAAAAGAATGCCTTCTTGGCGCTAACAATAATAATATCTCACCTCACGAGAAATGCGTCGTAGCTCTTTCACGTCCTGGTAAACGTGTTGCGATGTATGGGTAAGCTCCAAACGAAAAACGTTATCGCCAACAGACAAAAGTATCAAAACAGACACGTAACAAACTCACGCGATCTGACCGTGACAAAGGTCGTCGTGCTAACCACATCTGAATTCACTTTACGAACATTGACGGGGTTATCTTTACACGCCATCTGAATAAACCTGTCGCATAAAGCAATTGTAATCTTTGCATACAGAGGATGAACAAGATACAGTTAAGGAATTCTTAATTTTATGTTTAATTGGTTATTGACTGAAATGCAATTTTTTCTTAATTTTTAAATATGTCTTTTAATTTCTTCTTCTTCTACTATATATTAAGGGTCCACGATCAAAGAATTGATCATTCTGGCTCCTGTAGGTCCGAAATAATTGTTTAACATAATCTTGTCAAGAAATTACACACTGCAAAACGTCTGACTTTGTTATGAGTGAAGCATTTCTGAATCTAAACCGTCAAATAAACATACACATCTTAAACTATCCAGGAACATAATTTGAAGAAAACATTTCAAAAATTAGAAAATATGCGATAAATGTTATCTGTGCCTGTTTGGCGGTCGTAATCTCTCATAACTGTAATATTATGCAACAAGACATTGGGAAGACGTTCCAAGTATCAAGTGAACTCTCAGAAATGTTATAGTATGCAACAAGACATTGGGAAGAGGTGCCAAGTATCAAGTGAACTCTCATCACTGTTATGGTACGAAAAAAGACATTGGGTCGGCGTCACAGTAGGTAGAGGTGCCAGGTATCAAGCACAAACTTGTTATACTGTCAGTATAAGGAGGTTTTCAAGTCATTTCATCCTCTTACGAAATGAAAACTACGTATCCAAGGACACACATTCTGATTTTGGCCAAACTCTTTTAGTGTATTTTCCTTTTGTGCGCTTAATGTTTCTATTCCTCCTTCTTGTTGCAGCCGGAAGTTCTTATGTTAAAGACAACCATCTCGGTTTGACATGTGCTATTCCTGAAGCATGTTATAATATTTGTGAACTCATTATTTGATTGAAAAAAAATATGTTGAATCGATTCCAATACGCAGCTTCTAGAACAGTGGTTCTCAACCTTCCTAATGCCACGACCCTTACATACAATTCCTCATGTTGTGGCGACCCCCAACCACACAATTCTTGTAGTTGCTACTTCGTAACTGTAGACTTTATATATTTTCCGATGGTCTAAGGCGACTCCCGTGAAAGGGTCGTGCGACCCTCAAAATGGTCACGACCCACAGGTTGAGAACCGCTGTTCTAGAAGAACTTTATTTATAAACAGTTAATATTGACGTTTGATATAAATATATAATTGTTTTCTATGTCTGCAAGTATAACTGGGCGAAGAAGAAAATACAAAAAAAAAAAAAAGTTATGTTCCATGGTCACCTTTCTAATTAATTTATAGATGCATCCTCATCATCATCATCATCATCATCATCATCATCGTCATCATGATCATGTCCCTTAGTCCTTGGACCTTTGGGGCGCTACAGATGACATGAAAACTATCCTTCTCAATTCCTCTCGGCCTTCTGCATACTGCACTGACTGAATTACCTTTTTTTTTTTAAAAACGTTCATAAACATATTGTCCAATTATGAAAAAACAAACCAATAATGCGTTTTAGATGAAAACATTTTTATATTTTAAAATATGTTATTATAAATTTGTTTTTCCATCAGAACTTTTGGAGATTACTTTAACATTTCACATGGTCGGATCTGCAGCAGATGACTTCACGGTCTGTGCTAAACAGAGAACCGTAGAAACGGCTTTACACACATTTGATGTCTTCTGCGAAAATGTGGTGACCGTTGATAAAGTAAAGGTCTCGTTAAATACAAGCGTGTCGGTCTGTTCCATGTATATTAACACCGGTACGTTTCGTTAATAGCCGTATACTAAAAGTGTTCTCTTTATATCAACACCGTTTAGTTTCATTTATAGCCTTATACTAGAAGTGTTCTATTTAAATCAACACCGGTACGTTTGGTAAATAGCCTTATACTAGAAGTGTTCTATTTAAATCAACACCGGTACGTTTGGTAAATAGCCTTATACTAGAAGTGTTCTATTTAAATCAACACCGGTACGTTTGGTAAATAGCCTTATACTAGAAGTGTTCTATTTAAATAAACACCGGTACGTTGAGACATTGCTCTATACAGGTTGTAATTTATTGACATGAAAATAGCTGCGCGTGACCTTCTTCCTGATACCAGTCTTGTTTTATTTATAGAACCTTTATTAACTGTACCAACACCTTTATATGTGTGTGAATTATTACTCGTTGTTTTCCTTTTAAGTCAACACCGTTCATGAAGTATGTCCATAAACATTTTTTATTATGTCACATAAATCATCTACGCATATAGAACAACCGGTGAAAATTCACCACCTAAATAAAATCCATTACGAAGTAATATACACAATCTCTACCCTCAGGTCGGAACTATGCATTGGAAGCTGCCATGTCGTTGCCGGCGGAGTCAGCCAATGAAGCGAGACTGAAAGAATTGGTTGAGATAGTAAACGACGGAACGTCGACCCAGGACGAGTGCATAATTTTGTCTCCTGATTTCTTGGATGTTCTCTTGATGGCACTGAAGTCGCCACGCTCCATCGCCCTACTTCGTCTTTACATCGGCAAGTTTTTTTGTTTTTTTTAAATTTTTATTAAAAAAAAATTAATTTTGTAAAATTTCTGTAGCCTTAAGAATTTATTTTATTGTAAGAAATAAATGGATTCATCATATCCCAATATATGTTAAATATATAATAAGATAACAGTGGTTGTATTACACTCGACGTCATTGATAAAAATGTGCTGAAAACGAGGAATTTTGTTCTATTAATATATTTTTTTTTAATTTTATATTTTTACGTGGGTCTATTGATTTTTAATATTTTCTTGGGGTCTATATAGTTCTTTGTTAAGTGAATATTTTTCGAAATGTTATGATTAGAAAATTTTATTTCAAAAATAGAGCAAGAACAGGACGAGAGTCAACATTTTTTTCCATGGATTTTGTTTAAATGGTTTAAGCTATATCTCATACATTAATTATTTAATAAGATGACCAGGGTCACAATACACACGAACGTGTTGATTCTAAAATGTGCTTGAGACGAGAGCATTTTGATCTCGATATTTGCTTTCATTTTGAGACTAAAGATGTTTTATTTTTGTAAACTGTATTATATTTTTGTAAACTGTATTGTATTTTTGTAAACTGTATTGTATTTTTATAAACTGTATTGTATTTTTGTAAACTGTATTGTATTTTTGTAAACTGTATTGTATTTTTGTAAACTGTATCTTTTTATATTAAAATTAGACACACATGTGTTTAAACATTTTTTGTTGTTGAAAAATAAGTTTTTATCTCACATGCATGTTTCTGAATTTGGTTTAAACAGATTTACCCGAAGAGGATAATTATAAATTCAGCATAATCTGTTTGGACGTCAATGGTTCAGAAGTGTTCAGATTCGATTCCCCATTACAGATGGAAAGAACGGTCCAAGTCTTCATACCGGCGAGGCCCGTCATCAAAAGCTTAGAACTGAATATTCTCCAGGGTTATGTCGGTATCTGTGAATTTCAAGTTTTTGGAGGTATTTAGCCATACCTAGATGAGTTTGAAGAAAACAAGATATTTTTTTATCTTAAATATCTTGTTTGTCGCTTTTTAATCGTGTTTGTCACTTTTTTTTTTTTTTGTCGTATTTTTATTTAATCACGTGACCCTTTTTTTTCAGCTGATCGTGGGTGGTCGCGTCTTCGTCTTTCAGTGAACGGCGGTAGATGGGTGGTCGCGTCTGCGTCTTTCAGGGAACAGCGGTAGATGGGTGGTGAATGATGTGGAAATAACATGTTCTTTTCTCAGCTGATCATGGGTTGTCGCGTCTGCGTCTTGCAGTGAACGGCGGTAGATGGGTGGTGAACGATGTAGAAATAACATGTACCCTTTCGCTACGGTTTAACAGATCGTCTGATGTGAAAACCGTTGAAATATCGATAATATACGGTGTACAATTTTAATACTTAAAAAAACAGCAAATAAATACTATTAAGAGATCTTTTTTTTTTTAATTCTTTATTTCTAAAATTTCATAATTAAAAAAAACACACGTACTCTTAATTTAAATTCAATTCGATTCTTTCGGCCACACTTTCGGCCACACTTTTGGCTACACTTCCGTATTCTATTTCTTTGCCTGATGCATTTTTAGAATTTAAAAAAAAAATTTTGATTTTATTGTAGATTTAAAATCGTCCTGAGAGAAAGACTTTTTAACTAAACTTATTTAAATTTTATTTTTAAATATTTTTTTTATGAATAGCTAGATGATATTCTCAAAATAGTGTATTCTGAGAAAACAAAATCATAATGAGGTACTATGTGCATGCATGTGTTTTTCTTTCAATCTGAATATAATTTTATTGGTTCACATGTCAT
The DNA here is from genome assembly GCA_964017045.1 of Omphiscola glabra. Classification (NCBI taxonomy): domain Eukaryota; kingdom Metazoa; phylum Mollusca; class Gastropoda; family Lymnaeidae; genus Omphiscola; species Omphiscola glabra. The sequence continues at coordinate 23,995,292 of OZ024811.1, forward strand.
ACTGAACAGCTGGGAAATACGTATACGTAATGATAAAGTATAATTAATAAATGTACAACACACACGTGATGTGACTAACATCTTTTCTGAATTTAGTTTCTTGTATTTCTGGGATTAAATATTCATCCCATTATTTAGAACAATTTAAAAAAAAATATTTTCGTTCTTCTTCTGATGCCTTTTTACCCCGTCTGGGGCATAGGTCGTCCACAAGAATTTTCCACTCATCACGGTCCTGTGCTTTCCTTTCCAATTGCTTCCAGGTGTATCCTATATTTTGTGTGTCTGCCTCTAGCTCGCGTCTGCATGTATTCTTAGGTCTTCCTGTCTTTTTTTTCCCTTGTGAATTCCATGTTAGGCATTGTCTGGTGGTGCTATCTGGGGGTTTTCTGAGAGTATGCCCAATGCACCTCCATATTGTCTTTATGATGTCTTCATCAATGCGCACCTGGTATGTCCTTTCTAGTAGATCTTTGTTGGTGATGGTATTTGGCCATTTGATGTTCAGGATCTTTCTAAGCCATGTGTTTATGAATGTCTGCACTTTCTGCCTAATGCTTGCTGTTGTTTCCACGTTTCCTCTCAATATGGTAGGACTCTTTTGACATTTGTGTTAAATATTCTGAATTTTTTCGTTGGTCTCAATACAATCTATATTAACCAAACCAAAGCACGTGTCACTGAACGATGTTGTACCAAACTTGAGCTTGTATTGATCTTACAGATTACCTTGTTTAACATTTTATTTTAACACGTGATATGAAATGTTTTATTTTTAACCCACCAACAATTGATTATTCATGAAAGTAACTGAAATAAATTATCTAGACAGTTCGTATCACATTGTTGGGATTAATACATGTAAAAATCTAAACGTCTGCGTCCAATGGTATTTTGACATCTCGTGAACTCCTACAATAAAGGTAATTCAAAAACCCTCATTTTGGCACCGATGGGGGAAACAAACAACAACCCAGCTTTATGCTATAGAAATGAGGCTGCACTTAAATGCACAATCTTTTTTTTCTATAACAAAATAATTGTTCTTTCGCTATATTTATATATATTTGTGTGTTCGGGTTGGCGAAGAAGTACGTGCTTGACGAGCGTTATTCTAAATGTTATTTATTTATATATGATATCCAGTTATTCATTTATATCTGATGGCCAGTTATTCATTTATATCTGATGGCCAGTTATTCATTTATATCTGATTTCCAGTTATTTATTTATATCTGTTGGCCAGTTATTCATTTATATCTGATGGCCAGTTATTTATTTATATATGATGGCCAGTTATTCATTTATATCGATGTCCAGTTATTCATTTATATCTGATGGCCAGTTATTCATTTATATCTGATGGCCAGTTATTTATTTATATCTGATGGCCCATTATTCATTTATATCTGATGGCCAGTTATTCATTTATATATGATGGCCAGATTGTACGCCTCCGAGTTATGGAATCGACTGTGAACTTGTTTGCCCGAAGACATGTTTAAACAGCGCCTGCAATCATGATGGGACGTGTCATCAGTGTTATGGAGGCAGGCGAGGGAAATTTTGTACTGAAGGTGACAGGAAATGTGGATATGTAGAGATAAGCATGAACAATGAATAAGTCAAAGTGTGTCCTGTACAACCATATTGTTTCAAAGTGTCCCTTTCTACTATTATATTGTTTCAAAATGTTTCTTTCTACAATTATATTGTTTAAAATTGTCTCTTTCTACAAGTATATTGTTTCAAAGTGTTCCTTTCTACAATTATATTGTTTCAAAGTGTATTTAGTTCAATAATAGTGTTTCAAAGTGTTTACTATACAATCATATTGTTTCCACGTGTGTCTTGTACAAACAAATTATTTCAAAATGTGTTCTGTACAATAATATTCTTTCAAAGTGTGTCCTCTACAATCATATTGTTTCAACATGTGTCTTGTACAACCAAATTATTTCAAAATGTGTCTTGTACAATCATATTATTTCAAAGTGTGTGTTGTACAATCATATTCTTTTAAAGTCTGTCCTCTACATCATATTGTTTCAACGTGTGTCTTGTACAATCATATTCTTTCAAAATGTGTCCTCTACAATCATATTGTTTCAACGTGTGTCTTGTACAATCAAATTATTTCAAAATGTGTCTTGTACAATCATATTATTTCAAAGTGTGTCTTGTACAATCATATTTTTTCAAAGTATGTCCTCTACAATCATATTGTTTCAACGTGTGTCTTGTACAACCAAATTATTTCAAAATGTGTCTTGTACAACCAAATTATTTCAAAGTGTGTCCTCTACAATCATATAGTTTCAACGTGTGTCTTGTACAACCAAATTATTTCAAAATGTGTCTTGTACAATCATATTCTTTCAAAGTGTGTCTTATACAATTTTAACCTAACGATAGTGACAGGAAAATAAAACGCAACCGACTCAAGTATCTTATTAGAAATATATATACATATATACATTAACGGATACATTTTATTTGAAAACTTCATAAACCAAAGCAAGTTTCCTATTTAGTAAATCTCAGTATGAAAAAAGCAACACAAACAGGCATCTATTTAATTATATCATACTTTTCAATCAACCCTATGAATGACTTTTTAATACACAGTGCAAAGCAATGGATTTAATCACATTTTCCGAGTTCCTCTATCATGAAACGAAGAAAAATTGCAAATATGCTGAAATGTTAATTTTTTCTTTCTTTTTTTTTTTTTTTAAAAAGCTTTTTTGGATGGAGGGATCATGCAAAAAAATTGGAGATACTAATTATTAGTCAGTAGAAATGACAAGATTAAATTTGATTTTTGTGTGATTATTTGACCAATCTAAAAAATAAAATAAAAAATAATAATAAAAAATAAACAGAGCCACACATATATTTAACCACAAAATATGTTTGTTTTTCCCCTCCATTTTAGCTCAGACTACAGTTTTTGGGCATGGACACTTTTATGACATCAAAAGTATCTCTTTAAAAAACATAAGTTGAATACTGACTTGATCATTTGTTAAAAAGGTTTTGGGGACGTGCACACAACACACAATTTATTGTTTTCTAAAAATATGAAATAATTGGGATTTGTTTGGGAAAACAAGAAAAGTGGACGACAAAAATTATGACCAATTGTGTTGTGTCTCTTTCGTTCTTGTCCCATATCTTGTATCCTTGTATTTTTTCTAGCTTATCTGATTGCAGTCCTCCAACAAATAGTAGCATTCTATACTCTCAAATGAGTTTATTAATTTTTCTGACAAAAAGTGATCTAATTTGAAATTGAATGTCCATGCAAGTTTGCATTACAAAATCAGTCTATGTTTTTCTTTAGACACACGACTCAATGCGTCTATTTAACATCACCAGGAGACTTAGAATGTCCAAGAGGGCTCATAGGGCCAAAATGTGAGCAGCTGTGTCTTTGTACTGGTGGTGCGTGCGATAAGAACGGTGAATGCACAGGTGGTGCGAAGTGTAAGCCAGGATGGTTTGGAACAGCTTGTCAGTACCGTAAGTTATGGTTTGGAACAGCTTGTCAGTACCGTAAGTTATGGTTTGGACCAGCTTGTCAGTACCGTAAATTTGGAATAGGCTGTTAATACTGTAATTAGCGTTTTGGAATAATTTTTCAATACTGTAATTATTGGTTTTGGAATAGGTTGTCAGTACTGTAAGTAATGGTTTGGAACACCTTGTCAGTACTATAAGTAATTATTTTGAAAAGCTAGTCATTACCTTAAGTGTTTGGAATAGCTTCTCAGTACCCTTTAAAAAAAAGGGTTTGGAAAAGTTTGACAGTAGTGTAAATAATGGTTTGGAATAGCTAGTAAGTATGTTTTGATACCAATATTTTACACACGAAACTGTTGATTTAATTCAATTTTTAAAATGATACATGAGAAGAACAATGAGGTAGACCTTAATTTTTTGACAATTTTATTTATTCTTTTTTTTTAAAAAGTAAGTACTATCTTCATTTTAAAGGAAGACATAAGGGTAACAATTTTCCTTTTAACTTTATGAATTTATTATTATTATTAGTATTATTAAATATAGTAAAGTTAAAAAACACCCAGATCCGAATAAATGAAATGTCGCGTGTAAACGTTTTTTTAAAAGAAATTTAGAAAATGCCTTTAAACAAATGTATTAACTTAGATTTAATTTTAGATGAAAGTAAATAATTCTAACGGAATTGAATTTTTTTTTATTTTTATAAATTTAATATAATGCGTTTATTGAACATGTGCCTACTTTACTTACTAAATAGCATCAGTCTTTGATGTTATATCTAGTAAACTAAATTGATTGCCATGCTAGATCCGGTAAACTAACGTGATTATAATGATATATCTGGTGAACTATTATGATTGTGATACTACATCAGGTAAACTAACGTGATTATAATGATATATCTGGTGAACTATTATGATTGTGATACTACATCAGGTAAACTAACGTGATTATAATGATATATCTGGTGAACTATTATGATTGTGATACTACATCAGGTAAACTAACGTGATTATAATGATATATCTGGTGAACTATTATGATTGTGATACTACATCAGGTAAACTAACGTGATTATGATGATATATCTGGTGAACTATTATGATTGTGATACTACATCAGGTAAACTAACGTGATTATGATGATATATCTGGTGAACTATTATGATTGTGATACTACATCAGGTAAACTAACGTGATTATGATGATATATCTGGTGAACTATTATGATTGTGATACTACATCAGGTAAACTAACGTGATTATGATGATATATCTGGTGAACTATTATGATTGTGATACTACATCAGGTAAACTAACGTGATTGTGATGATATATCTGGTGAACTATTATGATTGTGATACTACATCAGGTAAACTAACGTGATTGTAATGCTTTACATTCTTTACTGACATCACGGTTTTCGCTAAGTACATGGCTGCTGATTTAATCCCACAATTGACTTTGCTTAAAATACTGCTAATTTACATCCTTAAAGTTCACATATTTTAACCAACGTCACTGCTCAATTCTTTACCAACAGGTGATTATGCATTCGATGCACAGGTTGAGACCCCTCTCCTGGTTGACCAAGATGACGCCACCTGTCTTTCTCCCAAAAACAAATCTGTGCACCTTTTGCTGAATGGCCCAATATTGTTCACCTGGTGTAGAGTCGTCTTTCATCCTAAAGGTAATTCTACTGCATACCATTTGAATGCATGGGGGGGGGGGGGAAATTAATTCATTTGACATCACCTTCTCTTTTTTTAATCATTATATAAAAAATATGTTTGTTTTTTTTTCATTTTCAGAAGAAAACAAATTGGTTTTTTCTTAAGTTTTTGAAATAAATGTGTGATATAACGAAGACGATGTGTTTCGTTGTAACATTATTAAAAAAAAATCAGAGGGTCATCTTTTTCATAATATGAGAACTTTACAATTCCTAAAATTTTAATGAAAAATCTTTTGATTCTTTAAATATCGAAGACATTTTTTTCTTGCGCATAATTTCTTAGAAAGACTTGATTGACAGGTTATTTTTTCTTATGGTCGCAGAAATGGTCATTTTGTCGTTATACATCATTTGTAATACACTCTTAAGCATGATGATCAGTATGACATCATAGATATACGGAATACACTGAACGACAATGAGTTATCCTCTTCCACCCCCAACCCCCACCTTTTTTTCTGTTTTAGCTAATGTGTTCCTGGACACTTTAACATTCGCAAAGCTGGTAGATGGTGCAAAACAAACTGTAAGATGCGATTATTGGCGGATTGCTGAAATAACTTCTACTAGTTTTGATATCTTCTGTAGCGGTGACTACGTCATAGTGGAAGTAACTTTGAAGTGGAAAGGGTCGGGAACTATTTGTTCTTTCTATATTAATGGTGGTACGTGAATATATAGGTTGATTCCAAAAATATATAAAACTATATTGGAATTTTTTCAACAAGCTTTTGCTAAAGTCCTCTGTTATCAAATAAAGTTTAGTCTAAAATTATCAAAATAATATTTATTTTTTTTTAATTTAAAGACTGAGAAAATTGTTGATTATTAAAATGAAAAAATATTGATTAAGTTTTAAAGGAATTATTACAAACTCTTCAAATCAATCCAGTTATCTGTTGTTTGCATTCCATTTTTTGCTACCCTGTCAATATTATTTAACGCAGGTAATACAGTAGGACGTAGCACAATTATGAAGCTACCACAGCTGTGCCCGTTCAAATCAAGGGAGGCTACAAAAAATTTAATGGACGGCGACACGAGCGTCGGTTCAGGCATTGTTTTAAACAGTTCGATACATACTCTTCATGTTATTTTAGAGACAAATAAATCTGTCACAGGAATAATTGTCCATACAGGTAATATTTTAGTTATTGGAATATGTATTTGTTTAAGTAGAGTTGTGTTTTGTGTCTCAGGAAAAGTATAATGGACGAGGGCTTAACCGGGTGGACTATTTGACACCGCGTCCTGGTTGTTTGAGACAATAACCAGTGGATACAATAAAAAAAGAAAAAATTAACTCCTCATTTTCTACAATGCATCACAGCCTTTAAACAACAGGGATATAGATAGTTCTACACCCTGTCTGCCGGCCTTTAAACAACAGGCCTACGGATAGTCCTACACCCTGTCTGCCGGCCTTAAAACAACAGGCCAACGGATAGTCATACACTCTACCTGCCTCCCTTTAATCAATAGGCATACGGATAGTCCTACACCCTGTCTGCCGACATTTAAACACTAGGCCAACTGATAGTCCTAAGCCTTAACTTCCGGACATTAAACAAAAGACCTAAAAATGGGCCTACACACACAGTCCTACACACAATCCTGAAGACAGTCCTGCACATAGTCCTGCACACAGTCCTACACACAGTCCTACACACAGTCCTGAAGACAGTCATGCACACAGTCCTACACACAATCCTGAAGACAGTCCTGCACACAGTCCTACACACAATCCTGAAAACAGTCCTACACACAGTCCTACACACAGTCCTACAGACAGTCCTGAAGACAGTCCTGCACACAGTCCTACACACAATCCTGAAGACAGTCCTGCACACAGTCCTACACACAGTCCTACACACAATCCTGAAAACAGTCCTGCACACAATCCTACACACAGTCCTACACACAGTCCTACACACAGTCCTACACACAGTCCTACACACAGTCCTACACACAGTCCTACACACAGTCCTACACACAATCATACATACAATCCTACACACAGTCCTACACACAGTCCTACACATAATCCTACACACAATCATACACACAATCCTACACACAATCCTACACACAATCCTACACACAATCCTACACACAATCCTACACACAATCCTACACACAATCCTACAACATATCCGTTTCATTGTATTGATTAATACAATATATGACTCCAGTCCAAATTTTACCAAAGATCAAATCCCCACGCATGACCTACGCGCCTAAGTGCCACATTTCCCCACACAGTACAATTAGTGTACAGCATGTTGAGTATAGGAGTTATTGTTAAAAGGAAGCAGCCCCACTAGAAGCAAACTATATATATACTATATTTTGGATGGTTACTTTTAATGAATCCATTATAGAACTCTGTCTTTGGTAGATTTTATTTGTAGATAATTTGTTATTGACACCTACATGCTGAACACTATAAAATGAATGAAATAGCGTTATGTTAAGTTGCATAATTCATTATATTATAAAGAAATCCAAAGTAGTTATGTGTTTTAAATTAGTTTTTTTAAAAATCACCTGTTAATTTAAAATCTCTATTTTGTTAAAAGATTGTTTTCTAAAGGATTTACTTTATAAAAATCTTATCCGTTCAACAGTTCCAAGTCAATACACTTTATTTTATTTAAATTCTTAAAAGGATCCTAGTAAATTCACTATATTTTATTTCATTTGTTAAACAGATCCAAGTAGACTCCTTGCTTACAGTTTCACCGTGCAATGTTTGGATGCCAAAGAGTTAACTGTCTGCGATTACGCTTCGAGGGGAATTAAACAAACACACTTCAACATACATCTGCTGAGAAGGCATGTCACCAAAATAATTCTACAGGTGACAGGTGGTTCGATGGACATAAACGCAGTAGAGATTTATGGAGGCAAGGATCTTCGAAATGTGTTTTTTTTTTCATCGTCAGTTTCATTAATTACTTGATTGTTTACATTAAAATAAAACACATTTTACTTGAAATTGAGCACGTCTAGAAATTGAACACTTCAAGAACTTGAACACTTCTAGAAATTGAACACTTCAAGAACTTGAACACTTCTAGAAATTGAACACTTCTAGAAATTGAACACTTCAAGAAATAGAAAACTTCTAGAAATTGAACACTTCTAGAAATTGAACACTTCTAGAAATTGAACACTTTTCGAAACTGAAATTTTCTCGAAATTGAACACTTCTAGAAATCGAACACATCTCCAAAACATGATTCTGGACGACATAAACAGTTCAAATGTGCTAGTCATATTTGGCATGGTCCATGCCCCAAATGGTTTCACATCAGTTTCAAAACTGGCCAGCACAAATAGGCTGGGACCGTTGGCGAGACAAAATAGGTCGTCATTTCTTTAAGAATAGCTAATCAACTGCTAGATAAAATGCAGGCCTTGCTAAAAAATGGTGTTACAATGATACTAATTTTTTTTGTACATATCCTTTATCAAATAAAATATGGAGCAGAGGGGGTAGAGCTGAAAAGTAGACGAATCATACATACGAGAGTGGAAATGCACTTTATAAGAATCCCACCCAGGTAGTAGGACACCCCCACGCCCCCCGAAGATTCTCGAAACCGCACAATTTTTTTTAAGCGCCTGAACTATATTAATATTACAATGACTAACCCGCCATTACATCGCAGAAACTATTTCAGAAAAACCAAAAGAAAATATTAGCACTAAACTCACAACGGCTTACACAAAAACTAGTATCTCTCTATCTCTATCTCTCTCTCTCTCTCACTTTCTAACTCTCACACTCTCTCTCTCACTCTCACACTCTCTCACTTTCTATCTCACTCTCTAACTCTCTCTCTCATTCTCTCTCTCTCTCACTTTATAACTCTCACACTCTCACTCTCTCTCACTTTCTCTCTCACTCTCTAACTCTCTCTCTCTCTCACTTTCCAACTCTCACACTCTCACTCTCTCTCACTTTCTCTCTCACTCTCTCTCTCTCTCTCTCTTTCTAACTCTCACACTCTCACTCTCTCTCACTTTCTCTCTCACTTTCTCTCACACTTTCTCTCTCTCTCTCTCTCTCTCACTTTCTCTCTCAATTTCTCTCTCACACTCTCTCTCTCACTTTCTCTCTCACTTTCTCTCTCTCTCTCTCACTCTCTCACTTTCTAACTCTCACACTCTCACTCTCTCTCACTTTCTCTCTCACTTTCTCTCTCACTTTCTCTCCTACTTTCTCTCTCACTTTCTCTCTCTTTCTCTCTCTCTCTCTCTTGTAGTCTCTGCCTGCCACTACGTTACGTCCTTGAATTTATTATAAACTAATACATGTGTACAACCCACCAAACCGTATGTTCGTCTTAATGTTTTCTTCCTCCTTCATCTCAGACTGCCCGCCACCGTACTACGGACTGTACTGTGAGAAAAGGTGTAACGTCTCGTGCGTAGGTGGTGCCTGCAATCACAACGGAACCTGTCAGCTGTGCAGGGAACATAATGTTGACCAGCATTGTGCACAAGGTGTACATTATATTTCTATTAAAAAAAAATATTTATTTAAAAAAAAATAATACATTTAAATATACATGTTTGACTCTTATATAGAGTTTTAGTTGTAAAATAATATTATGAACTTTTTTTTACATGCCACACTTTCATTTTCAGAATACTTACAATTCAAATTCAACTGAAATATATGTTACAACATTATCATGTCGAAAGGCATCTCTTATAATATCCACCACACGAGACATAAGTAATTTCTAAAAAAGCTTTAGTTGAAAACCATGTCTTTGTGTAACACAAGTACCACACACACACTAATGTATACCATGCCATTGTGTAAATAAAAGTATCACACCAAATAATGTATACCATGCCTTTGTGTAGACACAAATACCAGACACACTACTGTATACCACGCCTTTGTGTAGTCATACGTACCACAAACAAGAATGTATACGTTGCCTTTGTGTAGACACAAGTAAACAAACACAAGAGTGTATACCATGCCTTTATGTAGTCAAAAGTACAACACACAAGAATGTATGTCATGCCTTTGTGTAGATACAAGTAACATCGAACATTAATGTATACCATGTCTTTGTGTAAACACAAGTACCACACACATTAATGTATACCATGCCTTTGTGTAGACACAAGAACCACACACATTAATGTATACCAAGCCTTTGTGCAAAGACAAGTACCACACACATTAATGTATACCATGCCTTTGTGTAAACACAAGTACCACACACAAGAATGTATACCATGCCTTTGTGTAGACACAAGTAACCACACACAAAATTCATACCATGCCTTTGTTTAGATACAACCAACCACTCATTTCATCACCTCGTGTTTTATATACTCAATGTTACCTAATTATTTGTGGTATATACCCAATGTTACATTCTTATGTGTTACATATCCAATGTTACCTACTTATGTGTGGTATTAACCCAATGTTACATTCGTATGTGTTACATGTCCAATGTTACCTACTTATGTGTGTTATGTAACCAATGTTACATTCTTATGTGTTACATGTCCAATGTTACCTACTTAAGTGTGGTATTAACCCAATGTTACATCCGTATGTGTTACATGTCCAATGTTACCTACTTATGTGTGTTATGTAACCAATGTTACATTCTTATGTGTTACATGTCCAATGTTACCTACTTAAGTGTGGTATTAACCCAATGTTACATTCTTATGTGTTTCATATCCAATGTTACCTACTAATGTGTGTTATATACCCAATGTTAGCTTCTTATGTCCAATCTATCTGAATGTCTACCCCGGCAATGAATGTATGTCTTAAAGGTGCTGACTTCATTTATTTCTATCTCCAGCATTCATATCAACCACTAAAAAGCCAGTCATAGGTAACATTGTCCTGTTGCGTTCTTATATTATTACCCAACCAAAAGTTTTGAATGTGAAAATAAGGAAAGTTAATCAAAGTTTGTTTCAAAATGTATAATGAAATGTATATAAAATAATTGTTAAATTGAACAATTACCACACATGCATTGAACTCAATCTGAAAATTAACACAATGTTTTAATTAACATACTTAATACTAAATTTAAAAACTAATAATTGGCTTAATTTATTTTTAAAAAGAGCTATACATTCGCCTTGGAAATCTAATTCATGCGATGGATGTGTTGTAAAAAAAAAAAAAAAAAAAAAAAAGATCAAACATTTTCACGAGTTCCCTAATCTCAAAAGTACCCATTCCAAATTTAGGTTGTCGCCCATTTGCAAAATAAACACTTACATTGTTCATTGTCTTCTTAGACACCCACGTAAATAAGTGTTTTTATTCAGGACTAGGCACCAGGTGTGGTGTGGGGACGTTCGGGCGCAACTGCAACAAATGCCGCTGTTTGAATAATGCCTGTGATAAGGACGGAAAATGCGTCAATGGCTCGAGCTGTATCGGGAACTGGTTTGCATGGGAATGTCAATATTGTAAGTATTCTTCATTGTTGCGTTCAACTCTTTAACAGGCCGCATCGCTACCTTTTCAATTATTTTTATTAGGCCGCATCGCTACCTTTTCAGTTCTTTGTGTTAGGCCTCATCGCTACCTATTTAATTATTTTTGTTAGGCCGCATTGCTGCCTTTTCAATTCTATTTCTTAGGCCGCATCGCTACCTTTTCAGTTCTTTGTGTTAGGCCGAATCGCTACCTTTTTAATTATTTTTGTTTGGGCTGCATCGTAACGTTTTCAACTCTTTGACAGTCTACATTGGTACCTTTTCAATTCTTTGACAGGCTACGTTGGTACCTTTTCAATTAGTTGCCAGGCTGCATTGATACATTTTCAATTCTTTGCCAGGCTGCATTGATACATTTTCAACTCTTTGACAGGCTGCATTGGTATATTTTCAACTCATTGCCAGGCTGCATTGGTACTTTTTTAAACCCTTGACAAGTTGCATTTTTACTTTTGCAAATTTTGAGTTTAAATTGTATTTATTTATTTTTTTAAAGTCGCATATATCTTTGTTTGACTGACATCTGTATATTCTTCTGTAAGATGAGTTGGTCCATTTTTAGAATGTTTACACTAACGATCAGGCACATCTCTAACTTCCCTCCAGCCAAACATGAACACAATGAATTCCTTTTGATGTTCTGGGTAGGATTCCAGCGACCCAGTATCTGTTAATGATTGACAAAAGCCTTGTCCTAGCCGTCGGGCCAAAGTTTTTGATCATTTCGTTACAGATCTTGTCCGGACCTGGCGCTTTGACGGCGTTACACTTATCGATGGCGGTTTGCAACTCAGTCATCGTGAAAGGTGCGGTAAATATTCCAGCATGCGGTCCCCACTGTCTGGCCACTTCTCCGTGCGTCCAGAGACGGATAAGGTTCCGGCACTCTCTGGACTCGTTCTGCTTTTAGTTAATCTTTGCATAGTGCTTATTCAAATCTTCGGCACACTCGGCATCTGTGGTAGCCGTGCCAGTAGTCGTTTGCAACGGGCGTAGATTTTTTACCTTCCCCCATGCAGGATAGAGAGTCCATCAATCGCCAGACGTTTTTTCCGTCTTTCAGGTCGAGTTTTCCCACATGTACCAACCCATTTTTCCTTCTTTGCCCTATTGACCTTCTTTCGGACTTCAGCCTTCAGTTTGTTGTAAGCTGCACGAGCAGCAGCCGTCTTCAACTCTCCGGCTTTGGTCCGAGCTTTCTTCCGTTCACGGACCAGCTCTGCCAACCTCTTGTTCCAAAAGGGACGGAACTTGCGCGTCCCGTTGGTTCTAGGGATAGGTTTTTGGTGGGTTTTTTTTTTTGCCACGGCGATTATACAACTAACAAAATCGCTGTATGCATCGTTGGTGCTTTCGGAGGTATCAGGAATTCCAGCTGATTCCTTGATCGTGCTCTCTGTTCTGTAATGGAACATAGTCTACTTGGCTTTGCAGAAAAGCCAGTGTCTCCTAGCAAACCTTGGCTTTGCAAGAACAAGTCCCCTGCTATAGTTATATTTCAAAATAGAGTTTGCCATGTAAGGAAGGCACAGTGTATTTCTAGGGGTATTATAAATATTAATTATTGTAAAGAACTTACCTCCTAATCCTACTCTCAGTGTCAGAGTATATGTCCCACCAACGTATCTACTATGTACTAGCTCCACTTTGAGGGGGTTTCGCACAAGTGTTACCAGCTCCGCTGTGAGGGGGTATCGCACAAGTGTTACCAGCTCCGCTGTGAGGGGGTTTCGCACAAGTGTTACGAGCCCTCGGCGGTAAACTGAAAAGCCGGTGATGTGCAATGGTCTCTTTTTCAGTAGGGTGTCCTGCAAAAGACCTACATACATTTCCCGGCTTAGGAGTAAGTTGGTGAGTTCAGAGATTTCCCCCTGACCCCATTGCAGTTAAGCTGCATACATACTAAGGTTGTGGGGAGGTGGCCAGCGTCACCTTGCCTAGTACTCCTATTAGCACCAGCGCCTACAGCCGGCCTGCAGGGTTGGAAGGGATTCGAGTTCCCCCAGGTTTGGTTCATGTCAGTTTTACTAGTCTTATTGTATGTCTACTTGTTCCATGCTGTTTTTGTTTTATGTTAGATCTAAATTGTGTGACACCCTGCCCGGAAATCGATAACAATTTATTTCGTTATTGAAACATTTCGTTAAATTACGTCTGACTTTCTTACCGTCAAATAAGTTCCCACTTTGGTTGCTTACAATGGAGAGAACAATGCATTGTGTCTTTCAGTTTCAGGATTAAGATATCATAGACAGAAGTTTCTTGTTATCAAATTATTGTATTTCGTCTTGGATAAATTTATGTTCTTAATTAAAAAAGGCAAAATAATGACTGCATACACATCTTTATTGGCTATTTTTGGAACTTATCCTTAAATAGACAAATGTCTTTTTTATAAAATTTTGTAAATGCGCAAATGTCTCTTTGATACCATGTAGCGGCCAGAGGGAAAGTTGAGTGTTAAATAGACACATGTCTATTTTATACCATGTTGCGTGCGGCCAAAGGCAAAGTTGAGTGTTCCCATCTGACCGACGACAAAGAAATTATAAAACAGCACACACATCTGGTTGATTTGTCATATCCATTATTTAAAATACAAAGTGCTTTTCAGATGATGCCGCCACCACCGCTAGAGTGGAATCTTCCAAATTGACTGATCACAGAGACGATACTTGCCACACGTTTACTAACAAATCACTGACCGTTGACCTCGATAACGTGATACATTTTACGTGGGTCAGAGTTGTGTTTAAGGATGAAGGTAACTTTTGAATAGTACTGGCTTAAAGACATGTGCTTGGCCCGTTTGGATAAATCATTTACCTGAATTTTAGTTATAGTCAGTCTCACTTTGAGTCAGATTTAGCCTCGCTTTGAGATAAATTCCTCCTCACTTTCACAACAGCTGCATTTTGAGTTCAAGGCAGTCACACTTTATTAGTGACAGGCTGTGAGTTAGAGTCGGTCGTACTCTGAGTTAAGGACAGACTCACTTTGAATTAGAGATATCTGTGAGCTAGAGTCGGTCGTACTCTGAGTTAGAGACAGACTCACTTTGACACAGAGACAGGCTGTGAGTTAGAGTCGGTCGTACTCTGAGTTAGAGATAGACTTCACTTTGACACAGAGACAGGCTGTGAGATAGAGCCGGTCGTACTCTGAGTTAGAGACAGACTCACTTTGAATTAGATAAAGTCTAATTGTTATTAGACTCAGTTCATTGCTGCATATGACGACCGACAATTGAAAACTCTTTTGCCTCGCATCATTCGGCTTAATATTTAATGGCCCGAATCAACTGTGCAACAAATGTAATTTTGATCTTCACATCTATTTGGTGTTTGTTTGAGAGAATTTAAATACAATGTTTGTTAAATGTATGTTACAGCAATGCTGTCTCAAGAAGATTGAGTAAATGATAAAAAAAGCGTGTCGCATAAGCGGTTTGTAAATAGCTGTACAGTTGTATTAATTATGTTGTAGTAAATTTAAATTAAAAATGAATACTAATTTTGGAAATAAAAAAATATGTACACAACAACGTGTTCAGTAGCCTTGATTGGGGGATAATTTTGTGTCTGTAAGATAAATTACATTTTTGTCCGCTATTTTCACATTTCCATGAGCTTTATTGTTTAGGACATTTTGCATGTCTGGCTTCCGTCCCCACAATGTAATACAGGTATAGTTGCCCATTGTCGCCCTTGGATAACTATATTACATAGTAAAGCTACAAATTACATATTACATATGTATAACCTTGGCACAAATAACATAATAAATGAAAGTACCTAATATGAGTAATAAAATGTCTTATGTCGGTAGGCATTCAAATGTGTCAGGGTCAGTACATACGTAAATACTTTGTTTACACATTAATCCTGACCTGCATTGTAAGCATTTCTGTTTTGCTTCCCCCAATAATGAAAGCGTGGAGCATCGTTTTGTCCTTCAACGTCGTGGGAGACGGCCCGCCGAACCAAACGGTCTGCTCACAGCAGCGCACAATAGAAAAACCGGAAAAGACCTACGATATATATTGTGCTCAGAATGTGCTCATTAATCAAATAGCGGCAACGTGGAATGGCAGTGATACGGTCTGTTCATTCTATGTCAATGGAGGTAGGACTGTGTCTTTTCTATGTAGCGATTTTTTTTTTTTTTTTTTTTTTTATGTACAGAACGGTGAGCCCAGCCCTTTAACAATATACTTGTCTAATCTATATTACACTTCAACTCTCTATTATATACTACATAATACATTGTTACTCTATATTCCTACATAGATGGCTCCTCTATAGTTACACCACAACTGGCTCCTCTATTGTACAATACACATGATTGCTAAATATTACATTAAAGCTATTTACTATATATTACACCGCATATCCCAACAATATACTTAAATATACTGGTGGCTACTTTTTGATTCACTGCACTTGAATTCAGTATATGACATTTCGACTGGCTACTCTTAATTAAATTACAACTGGATACATTATATTACAATACATCTGGCTACTTTATACTACACTTTAAAAAAAAACAACTACATTTTACACTACAGCTTGTTACTGTACAGAAATTCTAACCCTAAACCTAACTCTTATCCTAAATTAACCCTAACCATAAACCTAATCATTAACCTACTTCTAACCCTAACACTTAACCTAACCGTAACCTTAACCTAAAAACAGAAACCTAACCCTAATCCAAAATGTAACCCTAACCAAACAATTAACCTTACACTAACGTCTAACCCAAACAAAATCTTAACCCCAAACCTAACACTAACTTTAACCCTAAAGTTAACGCTAATCTAAACCCTAAACCTCATCCTAACCCTAATCCTAACCAAAACTAACCCTAACCGTAAACGTAATCATAAACACTAACCCATACCCCGAAACCCTAACCCTAACACATAACCCTAACCCCTAACCCTTACCCTAACCTTAACGCTAACACTTACCCTTACTGTATAACTAACCGTAACCTTAACCTTAAACCTAACATTAAACATTCCTAATCATAACTCTAACATAAACCCTAACCCTAAACCTAACCCTAACCCTAACCTAACCTTAAGACTAACGCATAACACCAACTCTAAACCTAACCTTAACCCTAACCTAACCCTAACCTAATCCTAAACTTAACCCCTAAGCATAACCCTAACACTAACCCTAACACTAAACATAAACCTAACTCCTAACCGTAGCACTAACACTAATTCCAACCCTTAACCCTAATTCTAACCCTTACTTAACCTAACCCTAAACCAAACCCTAACCCTAAACCTAATCCTACCCCAACCCTAACTTTAACTATAACCGCTTATAATATCCCTGGTCCGAACCTTTATTCATAAACATAACACTAACTCTAACCACTAACCCTAACCCAAGCCCGTAAAACTAACCACAACCCTATCCATAACCTTTAACATAACAATAACCCGACCCTAACCTATCACTAAACTTAACCCTAAGACTTACCCTAAAACTAACCCTAACCCCAACCTTAACCCTAACACTAACCATAATTCTAGCCCTAAAACTTAAACGTAACTCTTACCCTAACCCTATCTCTAACCCTACCCTAACCCTAACCTAACCCGAACGTTAACTCTAACACTAACCCTAACACTAACCTAACACTAACCTTAAACCTAAACCAAACCCTAAAACTAACCCCTAACCCTAACCCTAACTACCTAACCCTTACCCTAACCCTAACACTAACCCTAACACTATTCTACTACACTTAACCTGATTATTCGTGATTATGCGGTCCTGTAAACTTCGTACAGGTCGTAACTTGGCCGTTACCTCACTGATAACCTTGAAGGAACAGAGTATGAACACTGAACGTACAAAAGCCTTACTTGCGTTATTGAACAATGAAGATTTCCACAGACAGGATTGCTTTAGTTTCGGCCCCGACGACTTTAATTCGGTGCTCGTCAACTTACAAAACGAATTTTCCTTAAGTCATGTGCGTATTTACACTAGTAAGTTTCTATCATTGCTGTCGCAAAAAAGTAATGGTTTGCCTTATGAAACACATTCGATCGATTCAGCTCAACCCGTGCTTAAAAAATGTTTTCAATCCATATTCATAATAGTTTATCAGTCATCTCAATCAACATGCAAAAAGAAAAAAAAAACAAAAAAAAAAAAAGGAAAAACATAATTATATCAATATATCTACAATTGGGTAAGAAGCTTAAAAATGAACTTAGAATTTTTTTTAAAAATTGTTTTAATATATCACTTTCTTTTCAATATTGGGTGGGTTTATTTCTTGGACATCATGGGTTTGATTTTTAATATGCCTTATTATCCTTTTATGGCTTCAATTTCTTTTTTTTAAAGCACTTAATGTGATGTTAAACATAACACTAACCCTTACAATAAACCTAATTCAGGTGGCCGCCAATTTCACCAGCTTAGCATGGTATTTTATTTTTTACAAGAAAAAAATAAGAAAAATATTAATTTAGCGGGGGGAAAAAAGGAAAGATATCTCACAGTTATTTGACGTTTCTACTCTGAAACTTGAGCATGTTCCTCAGTTATATGACGTTTCTACTCTGAAACTTGAGCATATCTCACAGTTATTTGACGTTTCTACTCTGAAACTTGAGCATGTTCCTCAGTTATATGACTTTTCTACTCTAAAACTTGAGCATATCTCACAGTTATTTGACGTTACTACTCTGAAACTTGAGCATGTCTCACATATATATGATTATTCTTCTCTAAAACTTGATCATGTTCCTCAGTTATATGACTTTTCTACTCTAAAACTTGAGCATATCTCACAGTTATTTGTTTTACTACTCTGAAACTTGAGCATGTTTCACAGTTATATGACTTTTCTACTCTAAAACTTGAGCATATCTCACAGTTATTTGTTTTACTACTCTGAAACTTGAGCATGTTTCACAGTTTTATGACTTTTCTACTCTGAAACTTGAGCATGTCTCAAAATTATATGGCTTTTATTCTCTGAAACTTGAGCATGTCCCACAGTTATATGACGTTTCTACTCTGAAACTTGAGCATGTCTCACAATTATATGACGTTTCTACTCTGAAACTTGAGCATGTCCCACAGTTATATGACGTTTCTACTCTTAAACTTGAGCATGCCTCACAATTATATGGCTTTTATTCTCTGAAACTTGAGCTTATAAGAATGACCGATCAAAAATAAATTTATAAAATAAATATAGAAATAATAAAAATATAATTATTATTTAGACAGCTCGAATTAGCAATGTTTTAGAAGTTATAAATAAATTACAATAACATTTTAATTTTATTTGGAAATCGATACAGGGGCAACATATTAAATTTAAGAAATTTAAAGGAAAAAAGACACTAATTTGTCTCATTTTATTTTGTTTCCGGGGGAGTGGGGTAGGGGTGTTGGGGGTGTTTGGGGGTTGGGGTGGTGGATGATAATCTGTTTTAAAGCTGGTTAAGAAACAAACAGTTTTTTGCCAATTTGTAAAAACGACATTTTTTTTTTCCTTTAAAAAAACTAATACATGCATGCAAGTTAACGAAGGAGAGATTCATCAGTTGAATGCGTACTTCTACAACAAGGACGGCCAAGAGGTGTTCGCGTACACATCCGATAAGTCTGACCAGCAAGTACGAGACATCTATTTGATCAACAGTACGACGGCTGCCTTGATGGAGCTGGAGTTTGTCAGCGGAAGTGTCAGCATATGTGAGATTGAAATATTTGGAGGTAAGCTAAGTCATGTTGAAATATTTGGATTGTAAGCTAAGTCATGTTGAAATATTATGATGTAAACTAAGTCAGGTTGAAATATTTGGATGTAAATTAAATCATGTTGAAACTAATAATTGGATGTAAACTAGCTGATATTGAAATATTTAGGAATATTAAGTTATGTTGAAATAGTTTTAGATAAACTAAGTCATGCTGAAATATTTGGTGGTAAATTATGTCATGTGGAAATACGTGGTGGTAATTTATGTCATGTGGAAATATTTTAAGGTAAACAAGGTCATGTTGAAATATTTGGTGGTAAACTAGGTCATAATGAAATATTTTTAGGTAAACTAAGTCATGTTGAAATCTTTGGTGGTAAATTATGTCATGCTGAAATATGTGGTGGTAAAGTATGTCATGTGGAAATATTTTAATGTAAACTAGGTCATGTTGAAATATTTGGTGGTAAACTAGGTCATGTTGAAATATTTGGTGTTAAACTAGGTCATGTTGAAAATATGAGTGGTAAACTATGACATGTTGAAATATTTGGTGGCAAACTTGATCATGCTCAAATATTTGGTGGTAAACTAGGTAATGTTGAAATATGTGGCGGTAAATTATTTCATGTGGAACTATTTTAAGGTAAACCAGGTCATGATGAAATATTTGGTGGTAAACATAAGACATGTTGAAATATTTGGAGTTACCTGTCTTGATATATTTTCCGTCTGTTGCTCAAAGGGGACGCTAAATGGTCGACGACTCTGAGAAAATACACATGTACATAGTTGAGTATTTCAATTAAAATTTATTCGTACTTTTTTTATTTGAGATAATTTATAAAACGCAAACACATTTCTTTTCGCGTACAGATTGCCCGCCAAAGTCATACGATGCCGACTGTGAGAGTATTTGCATCCTGACATGTCACAACGACATCTGCAACTACGACGGAACATGTTACCAGTGCAAAGCGAATAGAGAAGGACAATTCTGTATGACGGGTAAGTGTAGAATCTGATCCAAATTGAATGGACTACGATTTATTGATTGTTTTATCACGTGATACGTGTAAAAACAAGTAATACTTCCGGGAGGCTGTCTGCAACACACTAGTTGCTCACAAATTTTTCTTCAAACAACTTTCTTCCTTTAATCATAACTGAATTATAATTATTGTCACATTTAATGAATGTCATTTAAAAAACAAGTGTATTCAAGAATATTTTGAAAAGTAAAATTTTTAATTAACATTGGGGAAGCGCTGATGGAGACAAACATTTTGCTTAAAAATTTATGATAATGGCTGATCAGCTGTTATCTGTTGTTATGTGTTGTTACGTGTAGCAGACAGCCTACCAATGGCTTGTTCATATCACGTGACAAAACAAGGAAGTAACTTATCGTAGTCCATTACTGCTGTTGTGAACTAGATTCGTTATGACTATTTGGTAGGTCGAGTTGCTGATCGAGTGAGGGTTTTGTGACTTGTTAATCGTGAGGTCAGAGCGTGAAGTTGGTTAGTGTTGAGCCTTATTGTGCCATGTGTTTGTGTGGTGATATAAAAGGACGGTGTGTTTGTTAGTAGAGCCAGGAGTTTGTTGAGAGGAGTCGAGAGTAAGATCAGTGCCATGGTAATAATGTTTGAGCAGAGAACGTTTTCTTGAATTGGTTGCTCGTCTGTGTAAATAACCATTAATGAACTGTTGTATTTTCATCCTGGAGTTTCTGATTTCTATCCTGGG
Organism: Omphiscola glabra; assembly: GCA_964017045.1. NCBI lineage: Eukaryota > Metazoa > Mollusca > Gastropoda > Lymnaeidae > Omphiscola > Omphiscola glabra. Next base: position 24,016,565 of record OZ024811.1, read on the forward strand.
ATAGTGTTGTAATCACTAGATCGCTTGTAGTCTACTGACCGTGTAGTAAACGTAACTAATGCTGGGTTTGTTAAAGTGTAAGAATAGAGATCCTAACATGTGAATTCTTAAGACGTGATACTAGACAACGTAAGAAGGCTGAAACATCTGTGATACTAGTTGTAACAGGTCGAATAGAAACATAATTATATCATTTCGGACAATTTATTGTTTTTGATAATTAAGATGTACAGAAAGTAAATGTGATAAGAAGGTTCATGTGATAATTGATGTCATGCGCAGAAGTACAGGAGATAGAGAGTGGAGGTATAGATGAACGTTCTGATATTTTGTAATAATTCAATCTTAGGACATCATATGCAATAGTGTGATATAAATTTCAAGAGTGAAGGAATATGGCAATATGCATTATCTTTCTTCAATTGTAGGATACTTTATTATTATTAAGGCAAGTGATAAATAAATATTAACGTGATGTATAAACTTCTGTCTCCTCGTGTTATTGAAGAGATGAGGATCACACGGAAAGTGATTAATTAATTAGAAGATAGATGGAAATCATTACATTCAGCTCGCAAGTAAAACGTAACAGCATCACGCTAAATAATGATAATGTTACACTAGTCAACATAGGAAGTCTGTAACATATGTGGTACTAGACAACGTAGGAAGCCTGTAACATCTGTGATACTAGTCAATGTAGGAAGGCTGTAACTATGTGATACTATAGTCAATGTAGGAAGTCTGTAACGTATGTGATACTAGTCAACGTAGGAAGTCTGTATACTAGTCAATGTAGGAAGTCTGTACCATATGTGATACTAGTCAATGTAGGAAGTCTGTAACATCTGTGATACTAGTCAATGTAGGAAGTCTGTGACATATGTGATACTAGACAACGTATGACGTCTGTAACATCTGTGATACTAGTCAATGTAGGAAGTCTGTGACATATGTGATACTAGACAACGTATGACGTCTGTAACATCTGTGATACTAGTCAATGTAGGAAGTCTGTGACATATGTGATACTAGACAACGTATGACGTCTGTAACATCTGTGATACTAGTCAATGTAGGAAGTCTGTAACATCTGTGATACTAGTCAATGTAGGAAGTCTGTGACATATGTGATACTAGACAACGTATGACGTCTGTAACATCTGTGATACTAGTCAATGTAGGAAGTCTGTAACATCTGTGATACTAGTCAATGTAGGAAGTCTGTGACATATGTGATACTAGACAACGTATGACGTCTGTAACATATGTGATACTAGTCAATGTAGGAAGTCTGTAACATCTGTGATACTAGTCAATGTAGGAAGTCTGTAACATCTGTGATACTAGTCAATGTAGGAAGTCTGTGACATATGTGATACTAGTCAATGTAGGAAGTCTGTAACATATGTGATACTAGTCAATGTAGGAAGTCTGTGACACATGTGATACTAGTCAATGTAGGAAGTCTGTGACATATGTGATACTAGTCAATGTAGGAAGTCTGTAACATATGTGATACTAGTCAATGTAGGAAGTCTGTGACATATGTGATACTAGTCAATGTAGGAAGTCTGTGACACATGTGATACTAGTCAATGTAGGAAGTCTGTGACATATGTGATACTAGTCAATGTAGGAAGTCTGTAACATATGTGATACTAGTCAATGTAGGAAGTCTGTGACATATGTGATACTAGTCAATGTAGGAAGTCTGTGACATATGTGATACTAGTCAATGTAGGAAGTCTGTGACACATGTGATACTAGTCAATGTAGGAAGTCTGTGACATATGTGATACTAGTCAATGTAGGAAGTCTGTGACACATGTGATACTAGTCAATGTAGGAAGTCTGTGACATATGTGATACTAGACAACGAAAGTAGCCCGCAACAATAACCAAAGCAATCAAACAGGAAGTGTTGTGTCTCTGACTTACAGTGCCAGGAACGCTCAGGAAGTGTTGTGTCTCTGACTTACAGTGCCAGGAACGCTCAGGAAGTGTTGTGTCTCTGACTTACAGTGCCAGGAACGCTCAGGAAGTGTTGTGTCTCTGACTTACAGTGCCAGGAACGCTCAGGAAGTGTTGTGTCTCTGACTTACAGTGCCAGGAACGCTCAGGAAGTGTTGTGTCTCTGACTTACAGTGCCAGGAACGCTCAGGAAGTGTTGTGTCTTTGACTTACAGTGCCAGGAACGCTCAGGAAGTGTTGTGTCTCTGACTTACAGTGCCAGGAACGCTCAGGAAGTGTTGTGTCTCTGACTTACAGTGCCAGGAACGCTCAGGAAGTGTTGTGTCTCTGACTTACAGTGCCAGGAACGCTCAGGAAGTGTTGTGTCTCTGACTTACAGTGCCAGGAACGCTCAGCTCGATTCTTCCAGATTAGAATGTGTATATCTTCTTCTACTTCTTTGACTGCTAGGTAGTCTACTTCAATAATTAAGAAGATAATTATTTGGCATTACGTTCAATTACATAAATTATGTTCATTGACTGCTAGATAGTCTAAATCCTTTGTTTAATTAAACAGCTAATTTTAATTGAAACCTGGGTTGTCTACATGAGTCATTATTTTAAATTCCATCACAAATGTCAACTGACAGCTTAGTACTGTAATTCAATAATGACCATGATAAGCTGATTGAATACACCTACGTTAATGAACATGTTTTTTTATTTTATTGCACATTTTCCTTGCAAACTTATTATAATGTGTTTATTTAGCAATCGTATTAGTTGAAATATCCTGAACGAACCCCCTGAAACGTTACCCGGGGGACATGATCACCGTGCAGGGGACCCGCGCCGAAAGGCAAAGGTAACGCACGGAAACTGCGTTAGAAAGAGCACGACTGCATGGTTTCCTACCAAGTGCAGTCGAAAATAACGTAGAAACAGGTCGGGATATGATTACAGTTGCCTCATGGATATGAGGCGAAGGCGTGTGGCGACCCTAGCCGATGATTCCAAATATGCAGACTTGAGGGTACTGCTCCTAGGCAACCTCTCTTTTTTGTCATTTCCCAGCTGCGGTGTGAATTAGTCATGCCGCAGAAAACCACGTAAACCCTATTAGAGGGCGTCTGTTAACACCTACGAGTCCCCCCGGGGTGGGAAGGGGGGGCTTTAGAGACGTAAATTGTATCCACCCCAGCCCAAGGAAGTCCGGCCCGGTTGCTGTGTAAGCATCACCCCGGCTGGCCAGGCGTCCCTTCTCTGATGCGGCCTCACTCGCATAGTCAATCGAGTGGAAGGGTTGGTGGGGCCATCTCAGGGGCGGGGAGCCCTCGGCATGCCGCTTCGTGGCCTGACTGGAATAAAGACCACTGGGGGAGTGGTTGAATGCCAGTTGGGGGCGGTGGAGGTGTGCTGGGGAAGACCTTATGAGCCTTGGCTCGATGGTCTGCTGATTTTCTTAAGTAAGTTAGTTAGTTGAAATATCGTGTCGCTAGATTCTCTGATGAAGAAATATTTAGATATGTCTAGATGGCATTGAGAGCTTGATCTTATGTGTATGCTAATACCGTGTGTCAGTTTGAGTTTGATCTTACTGTGTGTGCTAATACCTTGTGTCAAATTGAGTTTGATCTTACTGTGTATGAAGACCTACCGTGTGTCAGTTAGTTTGATCTTACTGTGTATGCTAATACAGTGTGTCAGTTAGTTTGATCTTACTGTGTATGCTAATACAGTGTGTCAGTTAGTTTGATATTACTGTGTATGCTAATACAGTGTGTCAGTTAGTTTGATCTTACTGTGTATGCTAATACAGTGTGTCAGTTAGTTTGATCTTACTGTGTATGCTAATACAGTGTGTCAGTTAGTTTGATATTACTGTGTATGCTAATACAGTGTGTCAGTTAGTTTGATCTTACTGTGTATGCTAATACAGTGTGTCAGTTAGTTTGATCTTACTGTGTATGCTAATACAGTGTGTCAATAAGTTTGATCTTACAGTTCATGGTACTAACGTGTGTCAGTTAGAAGAATTTGATCTTACTGTGTATGACATACCGTGTGTGTAAGTTAGTTTGATCTTACTGAGTATGCTAATACCGTGTGCAAATTAGAAGAGTTTGATCTTACTGAGTATGCTACTAACGTGTGTCGCTTAGAGTTTGATCTTATTGTGTATGCTACTACCGTGTGTCAGTTAGAGTTTGATATTACTGTGTATGATTTGAATACATAAAATGGTCTCGAGATCCGGTCGACAAGTCTGAGGTGTCTTACCGATATGGAAGCGTTGGCCACCGGACCCCCTCAACGTTAACCCGAGGAACATGACCACCATTGCGTGTCCCGCATGGGCAGACAAAGACATGATGACACCTGCCGGAATTAAACAGTTCCTACTGGACTGCCAGCTGTGATGTTTTCACAGTTGGAGGAAAAGGCAGAGACAGGGTAGGGATCACGATTACAAGTTGCCGTTTAAGGATATGAGGCGAAAGGCTCAGGTGAAAGTCTCTAGCCGATGATTCTGGATATGCAGACCTAGATAAGTCGTCTGAACCTTTTTGGGATAAGTGGGGAAGGTATTAGGACGCAAATTTACCATCCCAACTCCTAGGAAAGTGGATAATGTCCACTGTGTGTATGCGCCACTGTGTGTATGCACGGTTTCGGACCAACCTGTTGTCCTTGGGTAGGGGAGGCCTCCAGCAAAAATCCCCATCGAGCGGACTCGGCTCGGGGTCGTCCTGGCAAAGGGACATCTCCAACGAGCCGCTTTTCGGCCAGATTATCGGGTGTTAAGTAGGGCGGGTGCTTTGGGGAGGGCATAAAGATCAATTGCTTGACGGCCTGCTGACACCATGTTCCTAATGGGACATTTAAGTACATAAAAAATAAATATAATAACTGACAACATTTGGAAAAAAGTTACACTCCTCAAAGAAGATATATTAATTAGACACATTATAACGTCCTGTATATCAAAAGAGATATGACAAAAATATCTCCCTCCTACGCTCTCTATCTGTCTCGCTTTGTCTAAGTCTCAGTGCTTTGAGGAAATTGGTTGCCTGTAAATGGGTTTATGTCCAAACGATGTACTAAAGAAAGTGTAGCGATCGCCTCCCCGAATTAATTCTTGAGAATAAATGGAATGCATTTAAATGTAAACAAACTTTTCTTCTTCAAGAAAAGGGCGAGCAAGGAAGGAGTGACACATCACATTTACTCGGTGACGTCAAAATGAAGGTTTTTTTTAGCAGAAAGTTTGTGTTTGCGAAATATACTTCTCTGTTAAAGTAAAAACATAAGACAAGCCCTGTTTTATAGCTGGCTATATATATATATATACATATATCAGTCTTCCATATTGATCCAAACTGGGCCAATGATTTTTTATTTTGTTCAGGAAAGCGAACTCGAATTTGGGTTCCCCCTTTTTTTTTACAAGGATGGCGTGTCAAATTAGTTTTAAGATTGCTGAATTGTCGATTGTCTAAATATTCAAAGATACCCTATCCTTTTAATTCTAACGATACAACTCGAGAACAATAGTCCACGGCATATTGATCATGTCTCTAGTTGTTTTTTTAAGAGACAGAAGATAGAACAAATAGCATCGTAAAAATCTAAAAAAAATCTAGCCAACAAAATAACAGCTATACGCACACACACACACACAAACACATATATATAAACATGATGATTATTTGCATACACTATAACACAGCCAAATTTGTTTTCAAATATATTGGAATACCCATAAAAACCAGGTGTGGCTACAGGTGCATCAAGGGAGATAATATGCACTAACAAAGCCACCATCACGTTATGGCGTTCTCTGTTGACCGTCATCGTGTGCAGCTATTCTGTGATTGTGCAAAAATACGCGTCTGACAATTACCCAAATGAAATTTAATATATATATATATATATATATATATATTTCCGCATGTAAAAATGTTCTTTTGTAAAAATGAACACAAACTGAGAGGTAAAATGAACAAATTGATAATTGTTGGCTTGCTCTTTTTCATATATTTCGAACAGAAATGGCTTCGATAAAAGAAGAACCAAACGAAAACATTTCCAAATTTGTCTCCGCTGTGGACGCAGGACAGAGACCGCGCAGAAAGTCATGGCATTACCACATGATCTTGATGATGTTCATGCTCTTGTTTTTCGGCGCAGCTTACCTCATCCGACCACACTCCAAAGGTCTGAGAAGGTAAATAATTAGGTCATTTACTGGTACTTGCTAAGACTAGTCCTTGTTACTCAGCCCTGTGGTGGGTGTCAACTCCACATGTCATTCTCGATTGAGCGATTCGTCATGTTCCCACAACACGTTGTAATAGGTCGTACTATTCCTAATATTACTGAATAACTCAAGTCTTTTTTCCTAATGTTGTTGTTGTTGTTCGTCAGTCAAATCGACTAGGACCATCCAGCCATCCGGTTAGGGGGGTGGGTTACAGTGCGTTCGTTGGTGGCTTGCCAATCCTATACGTGCTCGGAATAATTTCTGGCACCGCGGGCAGGGGATAGTCGCTGCAGCCGTGGATTTAATAATGTTCTTTCGGGCTTGCCTGCGTTTCTCAATGGTGGCCATCCTACTGGCTTCATAAGATTTAGCCACTATCTTGACCGCTGATCTCCACCTTACTCTGTCTGTTATCGGGATAATAATGGCAGCACTTTTCGATAATTTATACCTGCTATTGCGAGAAATTATCACTATTGCTTATTTTTGTTTTAAAGGAACAATGTAATGATGTTTACGTATCTAACAACATTAAGTTTTGAAGAGTACAATTCTGCTACATTTTATACGCCTACCATTATACATTCCGAGAACCTAAACAGTTCATTGAAGGCTGATTTCTATGCTAGAGAAATACTTTAGATGTCGTGTGGTTTTAAATGGTTAAATGGTTGGCCTACCCTATCAATTGTCGTGGCCTAGATGCGATTCCTTTTTCTATAAAAGCTACATGTTTCACTATACATAACAAAAGGAGAAAAACGAATTACAGTTAAATTTTTTTGTAAGACATAAATTCACATTACATTTTTCACATTTTATTCTGTCATAGTCTTTACAACGAGGTATTGTGTATCTGATTCGATGTCTATACAGCCCTATCAGAGAATCTAGGACGTTTTCTCCATCCATGATACTATTGTGCACACTGAGTATAGAACTACAATCTACCTCTAATACCTCTATTTCCATCTTCTGCTTTCTGACCCAGTGTTTAACCTTTTTTATTGGCTCTATGCTTGTGAAGCTACTAAGCAGAGTAACATCCTTTTTTTTAATCATATTTCACCACTTTTATATCGACATAATCAAAAGACCCAGTTTTTATGAGGATGGTTCATATGACCTTTTTTTTGAAAGTTCATTGTCTGGGATAAATTTACAACCTTTCCTTCTTTTGGAACGTACCGTCTCATGAGATGCTAGACTATCAATCCAAATTGTAGCATGTAGGGATTTGGAATTTAACAAATTTTCAAAAATACTTGACGAGCTTTTCCTGGACATGTGTTTATCTACTTTGTGTAGAATTTAAACTTTTGAAAACATAATCTTAAATATCAAACAAAAATTCTTTATAAAAATTTAAATATAATTTATAGTAACGGATTTTTATAAAATTATTTTTTCATTGAAATTGTAAGCACATTTCTGCTTCTTTTTGTTCAACTATATTACCGGAAAATAGTAAAACAAGTAATTATGTTCCATAAAAATGACTTTCTTAACAGTTTTTCAATTCAAAAATTCCTAAAGTGTCTTTTATAAGGAAAGGCTATTCATCTGAGTAAAACAGTGGTTAGCTACATTACATCAATTTACATTACTTTATTACTGAAATGTATTTTATGCTAATGTCACGATTATGTCTCTTTTGCTGATATTTTATGTACAGCACTGTGAGACCAGCCCTATGCTGGCACAGTAACACAGCGGTTAGCTATAAAAACGACGTTGTTGTAACTTGTTTACACTTGAAACCAAATCACTAGTCTGCCTAAGTGTACTTTTGCTATGAGACCGCTTCACGTGTGTTATTCGAGATGTGATCTGTTCGTTTTTGTGCCGTAGAAGCCTTCACTGTTATACAGGCTAAACTGGAAGAAGTTTATCTGATAGGTTCACTGAACATCTTCGTGGTGTTGAATAACTTAAGCTTTCCCCGGTCTTATCCCAGATCAACTGAGATAAGCACAAAGGGACATCTGACGTATAATCCACGGCACTAACTTCCTGCACTAACACACCAGCTAGAGTTAGAAAGGAAAACAAATTAAATTGTATTTTCGACACATTATCACCATACGGAAGCAATCTAATATCCTTCTGAAATTGATATTTAATTTCTATATATTTCTTTTATTAATTCTTATATTTTACACATTTACAAAAAAATATTTGTGTCCATTAAAATCTAATTTTTAAGCGTCTTCTTGTTACTTGATCTCCCCATATCCAGCAAATAAAAATTGATGAAGAGCACTTACGTTTTTATACGACCTTATATTTCCCGTTGTATCTTAATTTGTCCTTTCTGCTAACGAAGGCTCTTGGCCGAAACGTTCTTCTTATATTGCCCTGTCTTTCTATTTCAAATTTCCTCGTACATTGTTTTAATATTTCTTTTAAAATTGCTTGAACACACCTTAATTCTTTTCTTTAGCTGTATAAAAGCACTCGAACACTTCTATTGGCAATAACACAAGCAAATCTCAAGCTCTATTTATATTTTAATCTATCCATTATTCTCTCTTCCTGTCTCTTAGAGTGCAGTCAGGAAACACCCTAGGTCCGGTCAGGGTCTCGGAATAAGAGACGGATCAGCTTACGAATCGCACGAGACGTCTCATCCAGTGTACTTCAGTTAATGGTTTATATAGATAAACCAATGGTGGTGTAAGTCGTGACAAACCAATGGTGGTGTGTGTCGTGACAAACCAATGGTGGTGTGAGTCGTGACAAACCAATGGTGGCGTGTATCGACGAGACATCACAGGTGGAATCCAATCAAGCAAACGAACAATTTCGAAAGAAACTGAAAAGAAGCGTGCTGATTAGTCATGCCTCCACGTGTGTGAAACCGACTTCATCAAACCATCACACCCCCATAACAATATCCTACAAAACTTATAAAATAGGAAGAAACTATTTTATATTAGAACATTCTGTGTGATGTTCTCAAATAAATAAACAATATCGTTTCTCATCTTCTGAATACAACCCTACACCCTTTTCCTGAACACTTCCCCAACAGCCCCACACCCCACGCAAAATAAATGTCAATGATATTTCAAAGCATAGGCCTTATAGTCAATGAACTGTGGTACGCCTTATCTAATCCTGCGAATTAAGCAGATTTGTCTTATAGTTTATGAAAGGTAACACAGAAATCTGATGTAAATAGTTTGATTAAATAGAGTAGTTCGTGCAAATAAGGACGAAACCCTCCCCCCCCCCCCCCCAACTCCTCCAACGCAATTGGCCAGCCACGAAGCATCATTGCGTTTGTTAGGTATTTAAAAACTAGTTTTACTTTTTAACAACAATGTTTGTATATTATGCAATAAGGTTGTTGTTTTTTTGTTGGTTTTTTTGTTGCTTGTTATAGTTATAATTTGATGATTAATTCAATATAAAATGTGTAAATAAAAGAATTTGAAAAATATACTTAAGATGTACTTTATTTATAGTTGTTTGTTTTATTCTTATAATTAAAATCCATCACACATTGAAATGATTGTGCACAAATTTCTAATGTATTTTGTATATTTGGTTTTTATCCTAAACGAAGTCGCATTACCATTTAGTGGCATCCGTCCGTCATAAAGCTGTGATTGTGATTGTGTAGAGAACGCATAACGAAACCAAAAGGCCAGATATAATCTTTCAGGAAAATAAGCTGGTTCCCTCGAAGGCAAATCGCCTCTCTCTCTACGCACCTGGATAAATCCAAGGGATAATCATACGTGCATGATAGAGCTTGAAACAATTGGCCCCGCAGGACTTGTCGGAATAGTTATTGTGTCAATGTTGTCTGCCTGCGGGATTCCATATCCGGGTTTTAATTTCAGAGTTTGCCTGCTTTCAGAAGAGTTACAGTGTGAGGATAACGGGATGCAGGGGATGTTTTGGCTTGTCTCCAGACCACATCCTATTTGGATTGCATCAGTTTAGACTGATCAGTGACACAGCTCTGCCAACAATAGGATTGTAAATAGGAAATATAAAGCATATCTATCTATCTATCTATCTATATATCTATCTATCTATATATATATTATTATTATTATTATGGGTAGTTTTCTATAGCGTGGTACCCCAGCCTAGGGCTGGGCTCACCACGCTGTACATGCAAATTAAAATGAACTTAAAAATATAAATTAAAAACCAACCATTCCATAACAATTTACATGTGAAGCCATGGACGGCACTCAGCAGCATCGTTTAACTTTCAGAGGGGGAATCAGTCAGGATAGTAAAGTTTAAAGAGGTGTGTTTTGAGTGCAGTTTTGAAGGCTGTGATGGTTGATATATTTCTGATGTGTAGTGGAAGAGAATTCCATTGTTTGGGGGCACAGTAAGAGAAAGATCTTTCACCGTATGTTTTTGTGCGAGTCTTAGGGACAGAAAGAATACGATCGTCTGCGGAGGAGCGAAGCTGTCGAAGGGGTGAATAGACAGAGAGAATTTCGGTTAGATATGAAGGGCAGGAATTCGAGAAAAAGTGGTGGCACAGAACAGAGAGTTTATAATCAATTCGTGCTTGTACAGGGAGCCAATGAAGTGAATGAAGTAGTGGTGTGACGTGATCACGTTTTTTTGCCTTTAAAACTAGCCTAGCAGCTGAGTTTTGAACCTTTTGTAATCTTTCTAAGAAGTGTTTTGGTGAGCCTGACAGAAGAGAGTTGCAGTAGTCAAGACGAGAGAGAACAAGAGCACAGACTAAGGTTTTTGTTGCACTAACTGTGAGGTAGTGGCGGATGGAGCTGATCTGACGGATAGCAGTGTATGCAGAGCGACAAATGTGAGATATATGTTTATCTAGAGACATGTTGTTAGACAGAATATAACCAAGATTCCTAGTTGAGTATGTAAACTGTATGTCTGAGTTACCTACTTGAAATGAGGTGGGGAGAGCTGAGTTAGAGGATGATTTGTGATCATGAATAAGAAGTGCTTCCGTTTTGTCATCGTTAAGTTTCAACTTGCTGAGTATCATCCATGACTTGACATCACCAATACACTCCTGCAAAGTCCGGACAGCTGAATCTATCTATCAATCTATCTATCTATCTATCTATCTATCTATCTATCTATCTATCTATCTATCTATCTATCTATCTATCTATCTATCTATCTATCTATATATCTATCTATCTATCTATCTATCTATCTATCTATCTATCTATCTATCTATCTATCTATCTATCTATCTATCTATCTATCTATAATCTATCTATCTATCTATCTATCTATCGATCTATCGATCTATCTATATATCTATCTATCTATCTATCTATCTATCTATCTATCTATCTATCTATCCATCTCTCTATCTATCCGTCTATCCGTCTATCCGTCTATCCGTCTATCCGTCTATCCGTCTATCCATCTATCTGTCTATCCATCTATCCATCTATCCATCTATCCATCTATCCATCTATCCATCTATCCATCTATCCATCTATCCATCTATCCATCTATCCATCTATCCATCTATCCATCTATCTATCTATCTATCTATCTATCTATCTATCTATCTATCTATCTATCTATATATCTATCTATCTATATATCTATCTATCTATCTATCTATCTATCTATCTATCTATTCAACTAGTCAATTATATTTATTAATTGTACTTTTAAGGATGGGAAAACACATTATCAGTTTTGCCATGCACGATTATTAAATCAAAGATACTTGGATCTGTGGCTAAAATTGGCAATTCGTGCTATGACGTCATGTTTTTATTTATTTAAATCAAATTAATTTTTTTTTTTAATTTCGCAATATTAACAACACACTGAAACGCACTAAAAATTCAAAATGTTTGGGCTTCCCTTATAAATGTGATTTCGATGCAGTTCTGAGATCATAGTTTTTTTATTAATAATTTTGTTTATTATATTCACATTCGGACAAAAAGCTTAAATTAGTCCCATAGTTGTTATTTTAAATGTATTTGTAGGCTATAATAATAATACTTAAACATTTACTAAAGAAAAAACGAAAATATTATATTTGTTTGGGCATTTAAATTAATGCGATTTTTCGTAATATAATAAAAAAAAATATATATAATTGTTTTAAAGTATACGAACTTAAAGTAAATACTTGCGGGTCTTTGGAGTTACGGTCAGTATAGAAGAGATCCTTCTTAAATATATTTATATTGCGTTTCAATTCATAATGCGCACCAATATTTTTTTTAAATTTATGTTTTCATATTTACCACAAAAACAAATAGTAGCTTCCGTTTAAGCGCCCAGAGTCTAGATATTCAAAACAATGAACTCGTAAAACACTTGTCTACCGTTAACACTTTTTTGGCAATCGTTTTTGATGGTGGATGTGGTTTATTATAACTGAATTGCTTCATAGTGACGTCCCATTTGTAAGAAAGATATACATTATTTCGTCAAGCAAGTCTATAATTAGAACTAAAACTTCTCTTTTACAGAGATGTGTTGTGCATTTAAAAAAAAAATAATTGATTATTATTCAAGACTTGCTTCATTCATAAAAGTGGTATCGCGTGAACCATAAGAGTGGTATCGTGTGAGTCATAAGAGTGGTATCGTGTGAGTCATAAGAGTGGTATCGTGTGAATCACAAGAGTGGTATCGTGTGAGTCATAAGAGTGGTATCGTGTGAATCATAAAAGTGGCATCGCGTGAACCATAAGAGTGGTATCGTGTGAGTCATAAGAGTGGTATCGTGTGAATCATAACAGTGGTATCGTGTGAATCACAAGAGTGGTGTCGTGTGAATCATAAGAGTGGTATCGTGTGAATCATAAGAGTGGTGTCGTGTGAATCATAAGAGTGGTATCGTGTGAATCGTGAACGTGGTATCGTGTGAATCATACAAGTTGTATCGTGTGAATCATAAGAGTGGTATGGTGTGAATCATAAGAGTGGTGTCGTGTGAATCATAAGAGTGGTATCGTGTAAATCATGAAAGTGGTATCGTGTGAATCATGAAAGTGGTATCGTGTGAATCATAAGAGTGGTGTCGCATGTATCAGTCAAAATTATCTGTGACCTAGAAATTGGTAAATGTAGCGAGATCGTAACGTTTACGTGTTCACGGGTCGGGGCAACCAAGATGGCGGCCGTGGAAAAATAAATAACTCACGTTTGCTAAAATTAAGAATAAAACGTGAACACATAATGAAATAAATGATTATAATTTGTAAAATGTTCATTGGTTGGCTTATTATAATATGTTAATGTGTTTTGCTATTTCCGCCATTTTTAGAACGACTTGTCCATGGCAGACCCTGTATTTTATTCAATATTCTTGATATTATTTTCGGTGTAACCTGAAATAAAATATCCCTAAACCTAACCTGAACCGTAAATTCATCCCTAACAAGGGTTTCGACCCTCTCCCTACTGGGTTTTGACCCTGAAAACTAAAAGAAATGAACAAAAAAATATTTAAAAAATGGACAAAATTAATTATAATATAAAGAAGTATGAAAACCCAACTTAAAGTTTCATGGAATACACTTTTACACACTTTATTTCAGGTTCCAACGAAAAGAGTATCCGCATATTAATGAAACACAGTGTGACCAACCTCTAGAATCATAAGAAATCATCTTCTAAAATGACGGAGCACATTAACATATTGACTAAGACAGCCAATGAAATTATAATTAATCAACCAATACAAATTAGCCACCTACATATTAAAGAAAATGCAACTCTATTTAAAAAAAATAAATAAAGGGAAGTGACTCCAAATAAACATGTAAATGAAATGAGGTACGATGTATTGGAATTAGCCGAAATTAGTCTTTAATCTTTGTGTGTTAAAAATGGGTTTTGTGTAATCACTGGTTTGTATGTAAACACTGGGTTATGTGTGTAAACACTGGGTTGTGTGAAAACAATGGGTTGTGTTTAAATCCGGGAAAGATTGTATGTAAACACTGAGTTTTTGTGTAAACACTGAATGGTGTGAACACCTTTTCAGTGTAAACATTTGGTTGTGTGTAATCAATTGGTAATGTCAAACACTGAGCAGTGTGTAAATACATGGATGTATGTAAACTCTGTATTGTGTGTAAACATTAAGTTGTACTTAAACACTGGTTTGTGTATAAAAATTGGGTGATGTGTGAACACACGTTTGTATGTGAACGCGGCATGGTATGTAAATACTTGGTATATTCTTTAAACACTGGTTTGCGTCTAAAACATTTGGTTGTGTGTAAACGCTGAGTTGTGTGTAAACACTGGTTTGTGTTCAAACACTGGACGTTTTGTATGCAAACACTGTGTTGTGTATAAACACTGGTTTGTGTTTGAACACTTGGTTGTTTGTAAACACTGGTTTGTGTGAAACACTGTATTGTAAGTAAAAGATGTGTTGTGTGTAAAACTTGGTTTTGTGTAACCACTGGGTTGTGTGCAAACACTGGATTATGTGTAAACACTGGATTGTGTGTAAAACGATCAGTTGTTTGTGACCGCTGAGTTGTATGTAAACACTGTGTTGTGTGTAAACATTTGGTTGTGTGTAAACACTGGGATGCGTTTGAACATATGTTGCATGTAAACACTGGTCTGTGTGTAATCCTTGTGTTTTGGTTAAACTCTGGGTTATTTCTAAGGACAAGCATGATAAAAATAATTCCAACTCCGTTTATTCAGCTGCTTGACGACGATTATTTACTTTATTCAGTTTTGATTGCACTATAATTAATTACATAGTAATAACATGTTTTTGGGTTCTGATTGCCCTAGGTTTAATGACTTAGTAGTAACATCTTTTGGGGTTTTGACTGCACTATGCTTAATGACCTTGTAATTACATTTTTTTGGGTACTGATTGCACTATGTTTAATGACATATTAATAACTTGTTTTTGGGTTCTGATTTCCCTATGTTTAATGACATATTAATGCACTTTTATCTTTCAATGTTTCGTCACAGGTTTTTTAACATTTCAAACGTGGGAACAAGATGTCATGTTTGATATACGTCGCTTTGTTTTGTGAAATGTTTGCGCACCAGAAGACACAAGGTACTACTGTGACATATAAATGA
Source organism: Omphiscola glabra (assembly GCA_964017045.1). Classification (NCBI taxonomy): domain Eukaryota; kingdom Metazoa; phylum Mollusca; class Gastropoda; family Lymnaeidae; genus Omphiscola; species Omphiscola glabra. The sequence continues at coordinate 24,031,850 of OZ024811.1, forward strand.
CAGTCTTTGCCTCATACATGTGCAGAGAAATCAGTATGCTTTTTTTTGTATTATAAAAATATAAGAACTTTCACGTGAACGTTTAGCTCATAACATAAGATAGTTTATGATTTTGAGACTACAATGTCACTACCATATCATTTATAAGCAGAGACTACAATGCAACTATTATGTCATTTGTAAGATGAGACTACAATTTCTATGTCTTATTATTTCGAGCTGAGGCTACAATGTCACCACCATGACATTTGTCAGCTAAGACTACAATATCCTTGTCATGTCATATATGAGCTTAGAATACAATTTCCAAGCCATGTCATGTTGGAGCTGAGAATTAAATAAAGAAACTGCATCGTAATATTTTAAGATGGGACCTTTAAAAAAAGAGATACATTTTATTCCCGTTATCATTCTTAAGCCCACTATTTAAAGGTGTTGCTTAGAGTTATGTAACTTAAGAACTATTTGACATGACTTTTACATTCCAGTCCATGGAATCGAGTGCAAAAGTGAAATTTGGCTACAGTTCAAAGGAATGTGCTACTATATAGCAAAGGAGATGTTAACTTGGCATCGTGCAAAAGTAAATATGGTTGAATTGAAATTAGAAATATTGTCTTATTTTAAATCCATATATTAAATGTTTTGAAAAAACCACACATTTCATATATTAATTAATTTTAAAGAAATGTATTTCGAAGATGTAACTTATCGATCACGAGTCGTCGTGATCATACTCTGCCTGTGTCGTCGAAGATGTAACTTGTCGATATGGACTTGTCGTGATCATGCTCTGTCTGTGTCGTCGAAGATGTAACTTATCGATCTAGAGTCGTCGTGATCATACTCTGCCTGTGTCGTCGAAGATGTAACTTATCAATCTGGAGTCGTCGTGATCATACTCTGCCTGTGTCGTCGAAGAAGTAACTTATCGATCTGGAGTCGTGATCATACTCTGCCTGTGTCGTCGCAGATGTAACTTGTCGATCTGGAGTCGTCGTGATCATACTCTGCCTGTGTCATCGAAGATATAACTTATCGATCTGGAGTTGTCGTGATCATACTTTGCCTGTGTCGTCGAAGATGTAACTTATCGATCTGGAGTCGTCGTGATCATACTTTGCCTGTGTCGTCGAAGATGTTACTTATCGATCTGGAGTCGTCGTGATCATACTTTGCCTGTGTCCTCGAAGATGTAACTTATCGATCTGGAGTTGTCGTGATCATACTATATGTCGTCGAAGATGTAACTTGTCGATTTGGATTTGTCGTGATCATACTCTGCATGTGTCGTCGAAGATGTAACTTAATGTTTTTGGGTTAGCGAGTTCATATTCTATTTGCGTCATCCATGTTTATTTGTTTCGTAGGCCGACGTGGAAGATGTTTTATAAGGAAGAAGGTAAACAAAGAATACAAGGAATCAACCAGATACGCCTGAAGACATTTGAACTATTTAGCCAAACTGGGCCAACATTACTGTAATCTCAATGGATTGGAGGAGACATTTGAACTATTTAGCCAAACTGGGCCAACATTACAGTAATTTCAATGGATTGGAGGAGACATTTGAACTATTTAGCCAAACTGGGCCAACATTACTGTAATCTCAATGGATTGGAGGAGACATTTGAACTATTTACCCAAACTGGGCCAACATTACTGCAATCTCAGTGGATTGGAGGAGAGATGCATGGACTTGCATTTCCATTATTAAAAAGAAAGAGTTGATGATTTATGCTTGATGTTTGGACGCATTTAATCATGCAAGAATAAATGAAGTAGCAGGTATATTGCCCTATGGATGGATGCAGTGAATATTGTAAAAATAAATGAAATTAAAATGCAACAAAAAGTTAGTAGTTTGTCGGTAAGTGCGAGAATTGGTCGAATGATTGATTCAATTAACGTGGTCGAATGATTGATTCAATTAACGTGGTCGAATGATTTATTCAATTAACGTGGTCGAATGATTGATTCAATTAACGTGGTCGAATGATTGATTCAATTAACGTGGTCGAATGATTGATTCAATTAACGTGGTCGGCTGATTGATTCAATTAACGTGGTCGAATGATTGATTCAATTAACGTGGTCGAATGATTGATTCAATTAACGTGGTCGAATGATTGATTCAATAAAAGGGTTGACTGGTTCATTCAAGATAAGTGATCGACTGTTTGATTCAACAAAGTTATTTAAATGATTGAGATGTTCTGAGTATATATCAGAAATGTAGATTTTTATTATGAAAGATGAACACATATTGAATATGTTAGAAGCAGTAAATCGATGCTGATGTATAGGAAAGTATTGTTGATGCCCGTTACTGTTAGTGTAAAGCAGTGAAACTGAGATCACGCAGTCAGCGAATGCCAAATAGGACAAACTAATATATATATATATATTTATTGAGGAGGCAAGATTCAAGGTGCTACTGCCAGTTGTACACAAGATACTGTTACTATAGGACCGTGATAACCTGTCAATGTCACTCTAGGACCAGCCTTACCCGAAACTGTCACCCTAGGAATGGGTTCACCTGAGACTGTCACTCTAGGACCGCCGTCACTTGAGACTGGCACTCTAGTACGGCGTCATCTGACAATGTAACTCTAGGATTCATTGACAGGCGGGACATGGCACTGAAAGTCACGTCGTTCGTTGACAGTTGGGACATGACACTGAAAATCACGTGGTTCATTGACAGTTGGGACATGACACTGAAAATCACGCCATTCATTGACATACGGAATATGACAATGAAAGTCACGTGGTTCATTCCAGTGTTTTGTTTCAATAAAGGTAAGTGTATCTCTCCTCAGGAATACTGCTACAACAGAAGTCTCCATCTTGCCAGGTTTGACAACTATGACGAGACCATCAGTGGCATCAGAACCCACAATTTGATGAACCAAACATTTAAAAGTATGCATTCTTCTTATTCTTCTTTCTTTCCATTTTCTTTTTTTAATTAAACACACAATGTTGTTCTTAAAGCTAGCGTGCGTATTTTACCAACTTCTCACGTAATAGGAGTTTAAATTGCGAAGTCCAAATTCTCTTTATGTTTTAAAATTTAGTTGGCTCTCTATAATCTTTTATCATAGAACCTTAACTCTAAGTTATGCGTAGTTAGTTATTTTCAATACGTTATCTATTATTCCGAATATTTCTACAAATATTATATACAAATTCAAGAATGGAACATTTTCATTGATTTATTAAATAAACAAATATATATTTGTTAATCATTTTTTTTAATTCTTTTAAAATACATTTAAACATAACTCTCGTCCTATTAGTGCGATGTCGTAAGTGTTTCATATACTACATACAAAGTCTCGTCTTGTAAATTCTAACAATAATATGTGTTTTAATTATGTTATTATATATCAAACTACTCCACGGTTGATTTTAAAGAGTATTCTGGTATCTGGATTGGAGCCAACGATCTTGTGGTCAACGGTCAATATCGCTGGGATGACAATAACCAGGTCATCGGCCCGGCCGCCTGGGAAAACAACGGCCCGTCAAGTGATGGATATTGTGTTCAGTTAAATGCTAGCTACAGACTAAACAGTGTCAACTGTTCCAGTGAGGCCCCAGTCATGTGTATGGCTTTAGGTAAAGTCGTCTGTCTCCTTTGTCAGCTGTTCCAGTCAGGTCCCAGTCACGTGAATGACTTTAGGTAAAGTCACATGTCTATATATTGTCAGCTGTTCAACCGATGTTCCAGTCATGTGAATGTCCTTAAGTACACTCTTCTCTCCATATCACTGCTCTCAAAACTGTTTATCACTACACAATAATGTATCTCCTGCCTGTTGCATCATTGGTATGTCGCTCGAAAATAAGCCACATTTACATTCACGGATTGTTTTCAGATTTAACCACTGATGGAAATGATTAATATAATTTATTGACCACGTTGTTTAATAGTCAGTTATATTAAACGAAAATGCGGTTCATTCAGTGTTTCCCAAACCTTTGTTCTATGTGCCCTGCTAAGCCCTTTTAAAAGTAGTGTGCCCCACTTTGTAACATAGACAAAACCTTTATATTCTAAAATTGAATTGTTCACTGAATGAAAACGGATATATTTTAGGAAATGAATGAAACACAGTTAGGTTAAACCTGAAAAAAGGACCGCAACAAAACAACGAATGTGTCGGCAGGAAGCCTTCGTCATCGAAAAAAACCAGACAAAACATAATAATTTGTTTTTAAAATATATTTATACAAATATAGCACTTAGTTGAGAAGTAGTATCCACGACGGCACCAAAAGAAATGTGCACATGTTTGACTCTTACCTTGGCCGATTTTACTCTCATCGTTTGCCTGTTTGACTCACTCCTAGGGCATTTTCGACTCTAATCTTGCCTGCTTGACTCTCAGCTGCGACCAGTTTGAGTCTTAACTTAAGCCTGTTTGACTCTCATATGCGACCTGTTTGACTCACACCTAGTGCATGTTTGACTCTCTTATGCCCTTTTAATACTTTCTTTTTCATGTGCTTTAACATGAACAAAAAAACCAACACGAAACTTATGCGAGGAAATATACAAAACTTTAAAAGACACAACAACAAAACAACTTTAAGATGTGCATTGTAGCGACGTGTGTCACAATAGAGGTTTACGAAGTTTGTTGGTTGGGAAGCGTTTGAGTCCCTTACATAAATATGGTGCTTTTTAAATGACACTTTTTTTATTGTCTTTTCTTTTTAAATAAATGGTGTTGAAAAGTGTGTGAAGTGAGCGGACGTTTATGTTCCAGCCTGGCAAAAGGCGCTTAATTTGATTTAAAAAAAAATATATATAATAAGGGGCGTCAAAGCGTGTGCGCAATTTTTTCCTATAGAGCTGAGTGCCGGGAAACCTATGGAGTACTTTGGAGCAGCCTTGTCGGACAGTGGTATAATGTTTTACATCACCACGATATCATCCATTACAATTGAGGTTAGTGCAAAGTGTCGTAACGATAACCTGTATTTAATTAACACTTTTAAGAAAAAAAGAGAATCTTTGATATATATGTATAAATTCTCATCTAAATATATTAAAAATGTAATAGAAATGACTTCTTAGCTTTGTTTGGCAAATACATTCCACAATAATACATATGTTACACATTTGTTAATGTTTGAAACATTTTTAATTTAAAATAAATTTGCTTAGAAATTTGAAAACAAAAATATGATTTTAAAAAATAAAAGAAGAAAAAGAATTTTCTTGGGTGACAATTGTTCCTGAATTATTAAATAAACAAATGTGGGTTCTGTCTTTAATATTTCGTGTCCTATTGCAATGTGCTAAATGGTGGTGTCGCAGAGAAATGTGTCAATATTTTCATCGTAGTGGCTTACTTTGGTTTTTATCATTGTTAGTCATCGAGATCTACACATTTAAAACTACGGATGTGGTACATTTAAGACATTCATTTTCGTTTATGCTATAAGAATATTGGTAATGCACTTGGATATATTTTAAGATATTATTATATATTTTTTTTTTTATTTCTGCTGTCCTCTAAACAAGACAGCAACATCTCTTATATGAATGTTTTTTATGATGGATGAAGACTGTATCAAGGTAGCAAGTATTGTATGTGACGTATGTGACGTATGTGACGTATGTGACGTATGTGACGTATGTGACGTATGGTCAGTTAAGTCAGCGGTGCACATACACTATGTTTTATATATGCATATTTCTGACATGCTCCCTTTACCACTGTGTGGCTTCTGTGTTATAAATTCCACCTTGAATGGCTCAAATAAACCTGCACGCGCCTATTTAGACCATGGCTTACACATATTTCTGACATGCTCCCTTTACCACTGTGTGGCTTCTGTGTTATAAATTCCACCTTGAATGGCTCAAATAAACCTGCACGCGCCTATTTAGACCATGGCTTACACATATTTCTGACATGCTCCCTTTACCACTGTGTGGCTTCTGTGTTATAAATTCCACCTTGAATGGCTCAAATAAACCTGCACGCGCCTATTTAGACCATGGCTTACACATATTTCTGACATGCTCCCTTTACCACTGTGTGGCTTCTGTGTTATAAATTCCACCTTGAATGGCTCAAATAAACCTGCACGCGCTTATTTAGACCATGGCTTACACATATTTCTGACATGCTCCCTTTACCACTGTGTGGCTTCTGTGTTATAAATTCCACCTTGAATGGCTCAAATAAACCTGCACGCGCCTATTTAGACCATGGCTTACACATATTTCTCTAACATGATTTTTATAGCGCAGCCAGGTCCTCTAAAATATTTCTCCTCTGCCTCTTCCCCGTAAATCACTCCCTTCCGAATAAAGCACCCCCCCAGACCTTTTGCATGGGGGCGCCTCTTCTATTGAGACACACGCTAGTATAATTTTGTTTCCAAGGACAATTGAGAAAACATATGTTACCCTTATTTGAAAATAACACTATAACATATTTTGCTTAATTATATATATATATATATATATATATATATATATATATATAAAAGCTAGGCACAATAGCTCCACATTTAGTTGTGTGTTATGTAAACGATAGATAACAATAGGTCCATGTTTGGTTGTATGTGATGTGAAAATCTAGGTCACAATATTTCATGGTTAAATTGTGTTGTGTAAAAATGTAGGTCATAATAGTAAAATTATGTACAAATCTAGGTCACAATAGATCAGTGTTTAGTGGTGTGATGTAAACACCCAGGTCACAATAGTTCCATGTTTAGGTGCTTAATGTAAACATATAGGTCACAATAGTTTCATGTGTAGGTGTTTAATGTAAAAATCTATGTCACAATAGTTCCATGATTAGTTTATGTGATGTAAAAAGCTTTGGTCTTTTATTTTCGTCTGCAAGGTCAAATTCTCGATCCATAAGAGAGGCGCCGATATCCAAAAGGACATCTACCTTCTCAGCAAGAGACAAATGGTGAAACTAATCAGTGTCACAGATCAAGCCAGCGACGTGTAAGCATTTAACAACGGTAGACAGCTCATAAAACTAAAATTTACTAATACAATTTTATTAAAATTAAAGCGGATATATAATATTTTTGCGCATTACCATTTATTCGATTTCCATAAAATAATAGTAAATAACTATGATTGTTTTTAAAAATGCGAACGTATTTAAATCGTATCATCCTTCCGTCTTCAAGAGACGATGGAGTAGCTATATTGTAGTCCTACACTTCGACGAGTGGCTCACTAGGCCAATCCTGGAATGACAATCTCGTCTGCATTTCACGCAGGAGAATGATGATTCCTGGATAATTTTGGCCTTCAGTGCTGTTCTTTTTCTTGCAAGGGATATGGGGCGCCCGGCTCAAAACGGAATATTTTCAAAATCTCACCAAACATTTAGCTCATTTGGATAAATGGTGTAGGAGCGCAGGCGAAAATTATTTTTTACAAACTCATATTTATGGAAAAAAATGATTTTGGGGCCAACAGCCTTAAACGGAATATTTAAAAAGTGTTGTAATGATTTAGAAAAATGCGCGAGATTATCGACAACAACTCCCTAACGTCGTGTCGCAATCGCATGAATGGTGTAGGAGGTCATACGGTTTTAAATTATATTTATATAGCTCATAAAAGAAAAAGACGAACATGGGGCCCGTGGCTCCAATTGGAATATTTTAAAACTGTTCAAAAATTATTCAAAACATTTCCGGGCGTGCTCGCAACTTTACTCCAATGCTTTAGCGCATTCGTATAAATGGTGTAGGATCGCAGACGGAAATTATTTTTAAAATTAAAGCTCGTATAAGAAACAAAATTAATTAAGGGCCATCAGCCAAAAAGGGAACATTTTATAAGTGAAGGGCCGAGTAGAAAAAGTACTTAAGTGTATTTTTGAAGTTTTGAGAAAATTGAGTTTTAAATTTTTAAACTCTTATTTAGATACATTAAATTCTGTTCGAGGTAACTCTGAATCAAACACTTGTGAACATTTTTCATGAATGATATTTACAGGAATGATTCAAGGGAAGTACTGAAATATAATGCCTGTCTTAACTCATTTTTGAAAAATTGTAACTTGAGTACTTTTTCTACTCAGCCCTTCAAGTGTTGTAATGACTCAGTTACATGTCCGGGTATGTCAACAACAACAAAACAATGTTTTGTCGCAATCGTATGAATGGTATAGGAGCGCATACGAGACATACAAAGATACACAGATAGATACATACATACATTTATTATTATATATTAATATATAAGCTAGCTATATCCAGACATGCGTTGCAATGGCACACAAAGAAAAAATGTCTTTTTGTTTTAATTACGTTTTTGAAGTAATTTGTAAATAGAAAATATTTTTCGCTCTTTCCGTCTGGTGCGTACACAAATACATTGGAAGAGTTTTTGACGCGTGAACATCCCACAGGCGTATGTACAACAACTCACAAAAGGTTTATCATAATCAAATCAAATTTATAGGAGCGCATACCGGTCGTATATACATAAGTTAATTTATATACATATATAGAGAGAGAGGGAGAGAGAGAGATAAACATAGTTTACCGAACAAAAGATACCTTTTGCGCAATTATTGAAGAAAGCTTTCTGTCTATCATGCATCTATCCATCCGTCCGTCTGTTCGTCTTTTGATATTCATGGGAATAATTGTGTAAATGTACTTACGTTTTGTTAACGTCATTGATTTTATACTTGGTAAAATGATAATATAGCATCTATTTTGCACAACTGTAATATAATTCGATTTAAAGAAATTGTCATCCAAATTAAATTATACACACCCTATATCCTAACCCCCCCATAAATATGTACCTATGAAGGTTAAATATTTGTCAAGTTCATTCTGAGACGTATAGTGTGCTGCCTTGCTTAAATGAAACTATCGTATTGCTTCTTCCCCCCCCCCCTGCCCAAAACAGAGTTTTAAAGAAATTAATAAAATCATCCACGGGATTGTAATCCCCTTACTTACGAAATTTTTAATTTTTTTTTTTTAAATATTTTTTTTTCATTTCAAATGCTTTGTTCTTATATGGATGAGTGAGAAGTGCATTAGTGAATCCTATTTGGATATTTTGTTTCGCTGCACTGGTTGCATTAAACAACATTTTCGTATTTAAAATATATTTAAAGGGTACTTTTTTTACTACTTTACAAATTTCATAAAAGTATATTTTGGAGTGAATAAAAAGTAAAAATTTATCAAATATTAAAAATACAAAGCTATAGTTGTATTTTATTTTTCAAAACTTTGTTAGTTTAAAAAGCAATCTATTATATCAATTAATTAATTTTACTTATAGAGGTGGAAAATACATTATCAGTTTTGTCACGCATAATACCTGTTGTTTTTTTAAATTTATTTATTTTTACCTCCACTTTCAAATAATATTAAATTAACATTTTCGAATGAACTAAAAGAGAGAAAAATATGAAAAACAATCATATAAGAATTTAGTTTTAACTTTTGTTGATTTAATTACCGCAGATAACAAAAACTTATAACGGGTTCTAACAAAACGAATAACGGGTTCTAACAAAATGTATAACGGGTTCTAACAAAACGTATAGCGGTTTCTAACAAAACGTATAACGGGTTCTAACAAAACTTTTAACGTGTTCTAACAAAACATATAACGGGTTTTTACTCGGGCCTTTTTCTAAGTCATTACAATACTTCAACATATTCCGTTTTTGACCGTTGGCCATAATTTTTTTTCTTAAGTGAGATTTGTAAAAAACAATGCCTTGTGCGCTTTTTTACCATTTATTCGAATGCGACACAACTTTGGTGAGATTTTGCGTGACCGCTCGCAAAGGTTTTGGATTATTACAGCAATTTTAAATTGCTCCAGGGGCCCTATTTTCGTTTTTTCTTGTAAGAGCTATATAAATATAATTTCAACCCTTATGCGCTCCCTCGCCATTAGAGTGATTTTGATAAAACCGTGGTGAATTGTTATCCACGAGTTATCGCATTTTTCTAAGTCATTTTTACCCTTTTAATTTCATAGTAATTTTCGAAGGTATTGATTTCTGGTTATATCTAGATCTTAACACTAGAATGTATAAATTATAAGTTAATGTGACTCCTATAAAACTGAAATTCTACTGCCAACAAAAAACGTATATATTGCGGGAGGGTTTTATAAGAAAAAAGCGAGATCCTAACTTGATATAAATATTAACGCATAGCATATCGTAAAATATTTGAATCAAATACAAACATCGACATTTCAATGTGTGTATCACGTAACAAGTGGTGTTCATTCGGCAATTACCATTACCAATTGACATCTAATAATAGATGTCACATGCATTTGTAATATTCGTTACAAAGCAATAATTGTGCTGTCAAATCAATAATGTCACCCAAAAGAAAACATATTGGTCTTTTTACACTTCAAGCAGAAAAGAAAAAGTCATCAAGAGCTTCAAAAACAAGTCTCTCGAGTACGAAATGCTTAAAACCGTTCATCTAAAACAGTCGAGCAACGTGAAGCAAGACTGGAAAATGCTCGAGAATGCAATGCTCAAAACCGTTAATCTAAAACAGTCGAGCACAGAGAAGCAACACTGGAAACTGCTCGAGTACGCAATGATCATGCCCAGACGTTTGACACAGTCGTTCAATGAAAGCAAGACTTGATACCCATAGAGTACGCACTCCTTGATTTAAACGAACACTGCACGCTTATTTTAATCTTAGAGAATTTAATTACGATGATAATTATGATTACAATCTTCATCCACGTGTGGTTATTGGAAAAATTGATAAATTATGAGTGTATTGCAGTGCCCTCAAATTTAAGAATACAAGAACTTGAATTTGATGCGCTGGTGGGAAATCGAAATTGCAAGATATACTCCCACCATTCAAACCATTATAAACTAGTGTATCGGGTGAATTTAAGCAAACATACCCAAGTATTATTCATATGGTTTCCAATGACATCGGTTGGTGTAAAAAAATATATTGCGCGAGAATTACATGCCATCATTTAAAGTGCAAGGACAAATTTATCATCGTCCAGGATCACAAATTCCGCTAGCCAAACACATATCACAATTTTCTCAAAATTTATTTTATGGCGAACACTGATAAACAAATCGATTAAAGTTGTCAAATCCTTACGGTCACGAAATGAGAACTTGTCGCTACATGGCAAAATTAATTTTTGCACAAAAAAAAATAATTTAATTGTTCAGAATCTTGTTTGAACAAATGCCGACTAATGACTAGAAAGTTGTAGTTAGAGCAGACAACACATCTGTCGCCCAACGCAAAAGTCAATACAATGCACCAAAAAGAATGAAGTGGCGATTGTTTTAGTTGGCGAAGAATATAACTAAGGTGATATAATTTTTCATCGCAGAAATGTTTATGTTCAGCGAGTCTCAGCACCTCATCGCTCATACGACGGATTGCTATATCCAATTTTTTTGGTAAGGAGAAGATGCACATTGGTTCAAGATCTAATTGAAAAATTCACAAATATATGAGGAATCGAATAAGAAAATCAGTGCCATGAATTACTATTAATTCCGATCGTGGATTCGTGAGAGTCCCGATAATCAATTCTTGAAATGTAGAATTTTTTTTTAATTAATACATTATTGATATGTTAGCGAAAATCGAAACCGAAAGACGGCTCTACATTATATTAAATCAAAGCAAGTTGCGTTCCAAAGAGTATATTCATTTACATGATGCTGTTGTGAATGATTGCAAAATGAATCCAAATAAATTGGTGAAAAAGATTTTTATTGCCATCCACAATTACAGTAAATCCAAGTCACATGCATGAATACGCATAAGATGCAATGACATATGTTCCCGCATAAGGCAACCCATATTGTTTTTACCTTTACATGTATTCTTATGTGGTATGAAATACAATAACTTTTTTCATCTGGACAAACAACATCAGATCGTAACAATATTACTGCGCGTGTGTTCTAACAAAAATGGAATATTTAATACATTTTATTGTCAAGCATCATGTTTTTGGAAAGACACGCTGTTGGATGTATTCCGTTGAATGGCAAACAAAGAGGATTTTTACATGCACACATTTTAATTCGATTGATTTAGCAAGTCAAACCAAATCAAATTGATGAAGTCATTTCTGCAAAAAACAACAGGTGTCTACATTGATCAATACTTTTACAAAATCGTCACCAAAAACATAATTCACGGTCCATGTTGCTTAATCAGAAAAAATTCATCATACATGTCGGATGGGAATGTATGAAATTCTAATACGATGTCGAACACTTTGTTTCTTAAAAAAGAAAATTGCACGAGTTTTTCGTGGGGAAAGAAGGAATATCGGATCTCAACACTCAGCTCCCAAGAAGATAGTGCATCAAGAGACTGGCGATGTTACCCTTGGGCTCATCTGCCTCTCTAAGATGGCATCTTGACACTCAGCTCCCACAAAGATAGTGCATCAAAAGACTGGCGATGTTACCCTTGGGCTCATCTGTCTCTCTAAGATGGCATCTTGACACTCAGCTCCCACAAAGATAGTGCATCAAAAGACTGGCGATGTTACCATTGGGCTCATCTGTCTCTCTAAGATGGCATCTTGACACTCAGCTCCCACAAAGATAGTGCATCAAAAGACTGGCGATGTTACCCTTGGGCTCATTCACCCGCAGTAATCTGTCTCTCTATGTTGAGAGTTCACGTGCACCTAACTGGCAGCCGTGAGACCTCTCGAACATTTCTGCACATCGGAGCGCCGTGAGCATGCTATCATATCATGGAAATGGGCGCTATATAAGTACTCAAATCAAATCAATTGGCAATGACGGATATCCACTCTATCGTCGATGACCAACTAAAGATGGTGGCAAATCAATAACTTTAAAGATACGCAGCAATGATCTTCAGGTCGATAATCGTTGTGTTGTACCGTATTCACCGTTACTCTCGAAAACGTTTAAAGCACACATCAATATCGACTTCTGCAATTCGATGAAATCGATCCAATACATTTGCAAATGTGTTAACAAAGGAAGCGATATGTCAGTTTTGAGAGTGGAAAAATCAACTGGATCCATCGATGAAGTCTACCAATATCAACCTGGACGCTACATTAGTAGCATACATTAGTAGCATACATTAGTAGCATACATTAGTAGCATACATTAGTAGCATACATTAGTAGCATACATTAGTAGCATACATTAGTAGCATACATGAGTAGCATACATTAGTAGCATACATGAGTAGCATACATTAGTAGCATACATGAGTAGCATACATTAGTAGCATACATTAGTAGCATACATTAGTAGCATACATTAGTAGCATACATTAGTAGCATACATTAGTAGCATACATTAGTAGCATACATTAGTAGCATACATTAGTAGCATACATGAGTAGCATACATTAGTAGCATACATTAGTAGCATACATTAATAGCATACATGAGTAGCATACATTAGTAGCATACATTAGTAGCATACATTAGTAGCATACATTAGTAGCATACATTAGTAGCATACATTAGTAGCATACATTAGTAGCATACATTAGTAGCATACATTAGTAGCATACATTAGTAGCATACATGAGTAGCATACATTAGTAGCATACATTAGTAGCATACATTAGTAGCATACATTAGTAGCATACATTAGTAGCATACATTAGTAGCATACATTAGTAGCATACATTAGTAGCATACATTAGTAGCATACATTAGTAGCATACATTAGTAGCATACATTAGTAGCATACATTAGTAGCATACATTAGTAGCATACATTAGTAGCATACATTAGTAGCATACATTAGTAGCATACATGAGTAGCATACATGAGTAGCATACATTAGTAGCATACATGAGTAGCATACATTAGTAGCATACATTAGTAGCATACATTAGTAGCATACATTAGTAGCATACATTAGTAGCATACATTAGTAGCATACATTAGTAGCATACATTAGTAGCATACATTAGTAGCATACATTAGTAGCATACATTAGTAGCATACATTAGTAGCATACATTAGTAGCATACATGAGTAGCATACATTAGTAGCATACATTAGTAGCATACATTAGTAGCATACATTAGTAGCATACATGAGTAGCATACATTAGTAGCATACATTAGTAGCATACATTAGTAGCATACATTAGTAGCATACATTAGTAGCATACATTAGTAGCATACATTAGTAGCATACATTAGTAGCATACATTAGTAGCATACATTAGTAGCATACATTAGTAGCATACATGAGTAGCATACATTAGTAGCATACATGAGTAGCATACATTAGTAGCATACATGAGTAGCATACATTAGTAGCATACATTAGTAGCATACATTAGTAGCATACATTAGTAGCATACATTAGTAGCATACATTAGTAGCATACATTAGTAGCATACATTAGTAGCATACATTAGTAGCATACATTAGTAGCATACATGAGTAGCATACATTAGTAGCATACATTAGTAGCATACATTAATAGCATACATGAGTAGCATACATTAGTAGCATACATTAGTAGCATACATTAGTAGCATACATTAGTAGCATACATTAGTAGCATACATTAGTAGCATACATTAGTAGCATACATTAGTAGCATACATTAGTAGCATACATTAGTAGCATACATGAGTAGCATACATTAGTAGCATACATTAGTAGCATACATTAGTAGCATACATTAGTAGCATACATTAGTAGCATACATTAGTAGCATACATTAGTAGCATACATTAGTAGCATACATTAGTAGCATACATTAGTAGCATACATTAGTAGCATACATTAGTAGCATACATTAGTAGCATACATTAGTAGCATACATTAGTAGCATACATTAGTAGCATACATTAGTAGCATACATGAGTAGCATACATTAGTAGCATACATTAGTAGCATACATGAGTAGCATACATTAGTAGCATACATTAGTAGCATACATTAGTAGCATACATTAGTAGCATACATTAGTAGCATACATGAGTAGCATACATTAGTAGCATACATTAGTAGCATACATTAGTAGCATACATTAGTAGCATACATTAGTAGCATACATGAGTAGCATACATGAGTATGGTACATTGAATCCTTTCCAATACCAAACGCCACCAAACAACTATTCATTTGTCAGTGCAAATTGAAGATGGACAGTGCGTTTAATTCACAACAGAAAATGCACATGTAAGAGCATTGTCACCTCCGCCCACAACATTAACTGCATTTTTTCATTGTGCGGGAATTATGTTTTTGCAAAGACGCTACTTTACACTAAAGTGCCAACATATTGCACATGGAATGCATGAAGGAAAGGGTTTCAACGTCGCAAGAAGAGTAATCATGTGAAAAACACCCAAATTTATATTTTTTTACGTACGTGGACCAACTTCCTTCCAAGAACTGAGAATAGTAAACGGTCAAGTATGTGCCACTTATCGTGATGCTTGCCAAGAATTAAAACTTCTTAAAAACGATGCACATTGGGCGACTTCTCTCTCTGATGCATCGAATATTACTCAACCACAGCAAATACGCACTTTGTTTCCAATCATATGGACAACTTGCTTCCCATTTAATCCAAAAGATATGTGTCGCCTGCTCACACGTCAGAAAACCCTCTAATTTATTCCTCTATGCACCAGACATAAAAACAAAAACATTGTGTATTTAAAAGCTCTTCAAGAAACATAATTAAAATGCAAACAGTTTCTTTCTTTGAGAGACATTGAAGCGCGTTCTGGATACTCGCTCTTTACAAAGAATATTTTTCTTTTTTAAATAAAAAAAATGCGTGGTAAACAAGTGCATGATCTTAAGAATTGTTAATTAAATTCAGATACATAATAATGCTGGCTCCCCACCGTGCAGTGGTAACGAACTGTCAGTGAACTCATGGCCAATAATTAATTTCAGATATTATAATTAAAAGTGTATTATCTAAGTACTATACTTTTTTTATCGTGATCATAATTATCATTCTGATTTTTTTGATTTTTTTTTTACATTACAAGTGCGTGGAAATTCATACAATTGTTAAAACTATTTGAACAACATTTTATGAACAAGAGTGACGTCACTTCCGTCAAAGTAATATCTCAAATCCGAAAAAAAATATACTACGTCAGTATAGAGATAGTTAAAAGTAAAGTTGATTGTAATTTAAAATGAAAACTGTTTACATATTTCTTTATCAATGTAAAAAAAGAAACAACTTTGCTGAACCTTCTAAAATTTAAATTGTTCACATTTAATTGTGTATTTTTATTAAGATTTCCTTGTGATTCTGTATTTGTTTCTTTCAGATAAAAATGCAATTGTGATTGATTTCCAATCTTTAGAATTTTTTTTTTTTAATGTGCCTATGGCAGAATGATTTTTGTTCAAAGTGATTTTGGGCTAAAATCAACTCAAATGTTAAATGTACAACTATCAACAATGTTAAATGTAGCAACTATCAACAATGGTAACTGTATCAACTATCAACAATGTTAAATGTAGCAACTATCAACAATGTTAAATGTAGCAACTATCAACAATGTTAATGTAACAACTACCAACAATATTAAATGTAGCAACTATCAACAATGTTAAATGTAGCAAATATCAACAATGTTAAATGTAGCAACTATCAACAATGGTAACTGTAGCAACTATCAACAATGTTAAATGTTTCAACTATCAACTATGTTTATGTAACGACTATCTACAATTTTAAATGTAGCAACTATCAAACATGTTAAATGTAGCAACTATCAACAATGTTAAATGTGATAACAAACTATCAACAATGTTAATGTAACAACTATCAACAATGTTAAATGTAGCAACTATCAACAATGTAACTGTAGCAACAATCAACAATCTTAAATGTAGCAACTATCAACAGTGTTAAATGTAGCAACTATCAAACATGTTAAATGTAGCAACAATCAACAGTGTTAAATGTAGCAACTATCAACAATGGTAACTGTCGCAACTATCAACAATGTTAACTGTAGCAACAATCAACAATCTTAAATGTAGCAACTATCAACAATGTTAACTGTAGCAACTATCAACAGTGTTAAATGTAGCAACTATCAACAGTGTTAATGTAGCAACTATCAAACATGTTAAATGTAGCAACTATCAACAGTGTTAAATGTAGCAACAATCAACAATCTTAAATGTAGCAACTATCAACAATGTTAAATGTAGCAATTATCAACAGTGTTAAATGTAGCATCGATCAAACATGTTAAATGTTGCAACTATCAACAATGTTCAATGTAGCAATTATCAACAGTGTTAAATGTAGCATCGATCAAACATGTTAAATGTTGCAACTATCAACAATGTTAAATGTAGCAACTATCAACAATGTTAAATGTAGCAATTATCAACAGTGTTAAATGTAGCGTCGATCAAACATGTTAAATGTAGTAACTATCAACAATGTTAAATGTAGCAACTATCAACAATGTTAACTGTAGCAACTATCACAAATTTTAACTGTAGCAACTATCAACAATGTTAGATGTAGCAACTATCAACCATGTTAATATAACAACTATCAACAATGTTAAATGTAGCAACTATCAAACATGTTAAATGTAGCAACTATCAAACATGTTAAATACAGCAACTATCAACAATGTTAACTGTAGCAACAATCAACAATCTTAAATGTAGCAACTATCAACAATGTTAACTGTAGCAACTATCAACAGTGTTAAATGTAGCAACTATCAACAGTGTTAATGTAGCAACTATCAAACATGTTAAATGTAGCAACTATCAACAGTGTTAAATGTAGCAACAATCAACAATCTTAAATGTAGCAACTATCAACAATGTTAAATGTAGCAATTATCAACAGTGTTAAATGTAGCATCGATCAAACATGTTAAATGTTGCAACTATCAACAATGTTCAATGTAGCAATTATCAACAGTGTTAAATGTAGCATCGATCAAACATGTTAAATGTTGCAACTATCAACAATGTTAAATGTAGCAACTATCAACAATGTTAAATGTAGCAATTATCAACAGTGTTAAATGTAGCCTCGATCAAACATGTTAAATGTAGTAACTATCAACAATGTTAAATGTAGCAACTATCAACAATGTTAACTGTAGCAACTATCACAAATTTTAACTGTAGCAACTATCAACAATGTTAGATGTAGCAACTATCAACCATGTTAATATAACAACTATCAACAATGTTAAATGTAGCAACTATCAAACATGTTAAATGTAGCAACTATCAAACATGTTAAATACAGCAACTATCAACAATGTTAACTGTAGCAACAATCAACAATCTTAAATGTAGCAACTATCAACAATGTTAACTGTAGCAACTATCAACAGTGTTAAATGTAGCAATTATCAACAATGTTAACTGTAGCAACTATCAACAATGTTAAATGTAGCAACTATCAACACTGTTAACTGTAGCAACTATCAACAGTGTTAAATTTAGCAACTATCAACAATGTTAACTGTTGCAACTATCAACAATGTTAACTGTAGCAACTATCAACAATGTTAAATGTAGCAACTATCACCAATGTCAACTATTGCAACTATCAACACTGTTAATAGTAGCAACTTACAACAATGCAAACGTGAATGTGCTTGCAAAATAAAACAAATTCCTAATACCTTTAAAAAAACTAGTGATACAGTTGGAGACTTTAACCTTTAAACATTAGCTATTCAGGCCAATTGACCTAGATCAGCAGTTTTCAACCTGTGGGCTGCGACCTCTTTGGAGGACCATAGGAAAACCTGTATATATGAAGTAGCTACGAAAATATATTTTATGGTTGGGGGTCACCAATGATTTAGCTGACGATAAAGTTGAACGAAAAAAAGGGAGTAGAAATTAAAATTAGAAAAAAAAAAAATAGGAATACATTTGACACAAAAGACTTGAACCAAAACATAACATTATCTATACATATTTGTACAAAAATTATATGAATCAAATAACAACTCAATGCAAAATTGTAAGGTTATTATTTTTTATCTTGATGCAGAAACGGAGAAAACATGGGATTTCCCTATTGTTATAAGTTTGTTGGTGGCGGCCTGTTCCAGGTTCTCTCTGTTATTTATCGAGCAGGCTTATCAGTGGCTTCGTATGCACTTTACCCCGTCTCTACCTGGGGAACAACATATTACGTTCTAACAATTGGGTAAACAGATTAATCCATATTTTCTCGTCTTTCTGAAACTAGTTTCAGCTGCAGTGTATGTCATTGTTGGACAGGAAGTGTTTAATTAATTTTGCTAAATCTTCAGAAAAATGTTTAATTTATTTGTTAAAAATGTATTTCGGCTGGACTAATTTTTTTTTTTTAAAGTCCCACATCTTTCCATTAATTTGACCTGGGGTGAGGGGGGGTGGGGAAGAGATTCGTTTTAATTTTTGATGAAATAATTTTACGTACGCAACCATTTTAAGTCACTGCAAGTATGTTAAATCAGTGTACATACAGTACTATATGTACAATGCAAGTATTTTATGTTCGTGTACCGTCTTGGCTGTTTCAAAGATGCAATTATGCTAAGTCATTGTACAGACAGTACTATCTCAAAGATGTAATCATGTAAAGTCATTGTCAGACACGGCAGTTTCAAAGATGCAATTATTTTTAGTCATTGTACAGGCATGTCTCAAAGGTTTGAGATTTAATAAATAAAAAAAAGATACAATAAATAATGAATTAAACCACCCAAAAATGTATGTGAGCACACATAAAGAACACATAAGAATAGCGATGCATTTATTATGTGTTGACGCCTTCGTATTTTTCCCCCCAGGATAGGGCCAAATGTAAATATCGTTGCGTCCAAGGCAGCATCTGTGAAAATCAGCTTTAAAATTTCACCAGAAACACGATCGTTTAAATATAAACAATACTACAATAATGGAAAGCCTATGGTACTATCCATGCCCAGGTATTTATCAAATACGCTGCTTTTTAAGTACATTGTTTCTAATGAAATACTGAGTAGAGCGAACAACAAGAGTTCGACAGTGTTTAAATGAAAGACTACTGTTAGTGGATACAAGCTTTTAAAATAATAAAAATATGTGTGCTATATGCATGTAATAATATAAGATGTGTGTTCTATATGCATGAAATAATATAAGATGTGTGTGCTATATGCATGTAAGAATATAAGATGTGTGTGCTATATGCATGTAAGAATATAAGATATGTGTGCTATATGCATGTAAGAATAAAAAATATATGTGCTATATGCATGTAAGAATATAAGATATATGTGCTATATGCATGTAACAATATAAATTATGTGTGCTATATGCATGTAAGAATATAATATATATGTATGACATATGCATGTAAGAATATAAGATATGTGTGCTATATACATGTAAGAATATAAGATAGGTGTGCTATATGCATGTAAGAATATACGATGTGTGTGCTATATGCATGTAAGAATATAAGATGTATGTGATATATGCTTGTAAGAATATAAGATGTGTGTGCTATATGCATGTAATAATATAAAATGTGTGTGTTATATGTATTTAAGAATATAAGATGTGTGTGATATATGCATGTAAGAATATAAGATGAGTGGGCTATATGCATGTAAGAATATAAGAATCGTGTTCTATATGCATGTAAGAATATAAGATGTGTGTGCTATATGCATGTAAGAATATAATATATGTATGCTATATGCATGTAAGAATATAAGATATGTGTGCTATATGCATATACGAATATAAGATACGTGTGCTATATGCATGTACGAATATAAATTATGTGTGCTATATGCATGTAGGAATATAAATTATGTGTGATATATGCATGTAAGAATATAATATATATATATGCCATATGCATGTAAGAATATAAGATATGTGTGCTATATGTATGTAAGAATATAAGATATGTGTGCTATATGCATGTAAGAATATAAAATGTGAGTGCTGTACGCATGATAGAATGTAAGATATATGTGCCATATGCATGTACGAATATAAGTTATTATACGCTATATGCATATGTGAATATAATATATGTATGATATATGTATTTAAGAGTATAAGATATTTGTGAAATATGCAAGTAAGTATATAAAATCGTATATGCTATAAACAAGAATGAATATATGATATGCGTGCTACATGCATGTTAGTATTTAAAATGTGTGTATTATATGCATGTAAGTATATAAGATATGTATGCTATATGCATGTAAGAATATAAGATGTAATTTAAAAAAAAAAAAAATTTTTGTTTATTACATTGTAAGCAACTTTGATTTGAAAAATATGTTTGTATTCTTTTTTTAAAAAAAAGTACAGTTCCTTTATTACTTAAGACGTATAAAAAAAATAAAGAGTGAGAGATGGACTTTTCAATGCGTGAGAATCTTTCTGAAGCGGTTTTGTCTTACTCTGCTTTCCCTTGGGTCTTCGGTGGCTATGCAAGGATGGTATCCAATTATAAAGCTGGCGTCGGTACATTGTTGCAGGACCAGGGTTATAAAGACGAGGGTTGAAGCCAGGGCAGTTTATTTTACAACAAGCTCGAGATCTCACCGCGAGCGTGCGGAAAACACTGGCCTAACACTTCAACACAGAACATTTCAAACATGGAGCAGAGCTTCGCTCTCTGCTTTAGTGTTACAGGTCGCTGGTTGGTGACAGTTATCATATTTCTGATATCAACGTACGCACATTATTTTAATAAAATATATTTATTCTGATCATGGCGATACACAACCAAGCCGTCCCCTAGTAAATCGAATTATTTCGATTATTAAATGAGTCGTAAGTAGCAGACTTATTATTAAATTCTATGAAAAAAAATATCTTCAACAATTCATCTTGTAAAAGCGAAATATTAATTGTAAATATACATTTCCTGGCTAATAAACAAATATATTAATCTTTGCAAAGATAAAGAAATGCACAAAATCAGCAGCAAGTCACGTTTAATTTCAGAGCTGTGTCGTTTTATTTAGCGTACACGTTGTTGTGTCCGTCAACATCGACTGGGACCATCCAGTCATGTGGCTAGGGGAGATGGTGGTTTACGGTGAGTTTGTAGGTCGCTTGCTAATCTTATTCGTGCTCTGAATAATCTCTGGGCCCGCTGGCAGGGGATAGTTGCTACAGTCGGTGTTTTAATATTGCTTTTCGGGCTTCCGTGCGTTTCTCAGTGGTGGCTATCCTACGGGCTTCATACGATTTAGCCCCTATCTTGACAGCTGACCTCAACCTGGCTCAGTCCTGGGCTGACTGCACCCATTTACTATGTTTGATGTGAAGTCCTTGAGTGCCACTTTCAGTTAGTCTTTTTAACGTTTTTTACCTTCTTGGTAGCCCTTTCCTATCGTGAGTTATCCATATAATCTGTGTATAAGTAGCCGGTGGTCTTACAAAAGGGAATGGTACCCAATTCTACAGGAGTTGAGTCTTCATCAGGGTGGTGAAGATACTAGGTAGGTTCGCTCTAGCGAGGACAACTGTGTCAGGATCTTTGTCTTGCCACCTGATGCCGAGGAGTTTCCTGGTGCAGGTTGTGTGAAAAAGGTTCAGTTTCTTGGCGTGAGGCTGGTAGACTGTCAACGTCTCACATCCGTAGAGCAATTTCGAGACGACTGCTGCGCTATAGACCTTGATTTTCGTTTCACGTCTGACACCTCTCCTGTCTCAAACAGTGTGGCGGAGCCTTCCAAATATGGCACTAGCTTTTGCGAATCTGACATTCATTTCATCATCCATAATGACAGATCTGGAAAGGGTGGTGCCCAAGTAAATAAATGTATCCACCGCGTTAAGATGCTGTCCGCTGATGATACTGTTAAGTTCAACGTAGGGCCTACTTGGAGCTGGGTGATACAACAATTCTTTCTTCTTTGTGTTGATAGTTAGGCCACAGATGTTACAGGCCTGAGAGAAGATATCAATGCTGGATTGCTGGTTTGCGTGGTGCTGGATTGCTGGTTTGCGGGGTGCTGGATTGCTGGTTTGCGGGGTGCTGGATTGCTGGTTTGCGGGTTGCTGGATTGCTGGTTTCCTGGGTGCTGTTTTGCTGGTATGCAATGTTGCACATTTTGTATATTTGACAACCATTGTATAGCCCGCAAATATTTAAGGATGACATAGATCTCAACGTGATCCGTTGGACTGTGCTGCCGCTGTGCAGGCTGTTGAGGTTTGCTGTTTGGATATCACTCTAATCCAATCTTTGATTATATTACTTTAACAGTTGTTTGTGCAGTTTACCTCAAATCAAAATTCACAAACTCCAGAAGGCACATTATACTGCAGTACGCAATGTATCGCTTCAAAAGAAAAGACTGCATCAACCAAGTTCTTAAAGATCTCCACTGGTTTCATGCAAGTAAGAGCGTCGACCACAAAATTATGACCCTGTCGTACAGAGGTATAGACGGCTCTACAACTGCATTTCTTAAAAAAACCGGTTTCACGTCTCCTCAGAGAACCTGCTCTCTTCATTACAGTCCTTACTGACGATTTCCAGTGTATATAGATACAGAAAGAAGTCATTCGGACAGTGATCCTTTAAAGATATTGCGCTTAAAATATGGAACAGTTTGACTAAAATTTTGAGGGAAATTTAAACTGATATAAAATCCTTTAATATACATTTAAAGACTTTTTCATTCAATATATTTTAGGACATCGTAGCTCTTTGAGCATGTTAAAATAGCATGCTAAAATTGTCGGTTGCACTAGATTGTTTCAAGAAATCTATACAGGCGGGAGGAATACACGAAGAAGGAAAATATATTAAATTGGACGTTTATGAACAAGAATGTTTGACACATAAAAGGATAGAAAAACTAAGCTTATTAATATGTTGGTGTCGGGAAATAGTAGACATATTCTATTGCGGAAGTGTCAGATGAAATAAAAAAGCGTACGTGTGACATAAAGGAAACGGAAAGCTTAATAAGTTAATTAATAAATACATTTGAATGAGGAAGGATAAGTTGGAAATATAATTTTGTTATAAGACATTGCTATAAGGACTGCTGTGATGATGATATGACGCAAAATAATATCATGGAAATAAAAAATTAAAAAAAAGTACAACAAAAAAAACAAAACAAATATCATGGACAGAAATTGGCTTTTGCTCTACCTACAGATATTTGGATTTGTAATCAAACACAATGTATGATTCATTATTTAGTTGTTTTCTTTCTTCTGGTTCATCAAGATTGTGGTCAGTAAAGAACGAGTTGTATTGAGTATGGCAAGAGTTTAGAAAGATGTAGTCAGAAAAGAAAGAGTTGTATTGAGCATGGCAGTAGTTTAAAAAAAAAGGAGTCAGTAAAGAAAGAGTTGTATGGAGCATTGCCAGTGTTCCGAAAGATGGCGGTCAGCAAATAAAGAATTGTATTGAGCATAATAGTGACCGTTTCAAAAGTCTTCGAAGTGTGGGAGCCGTGGCATCGATACATACTCAGTTGTATGATGTTAGGATAATTGGTTGTGGATGAAATATTTTTTGTTATGGGTGTAAAGATTTGGATTTAAGGTTGTGGATGTAAGGATGAAAGTTTTAGGATGTGAATGTAATGTTGTATATGTAAGCTTGTAAATCAAAGAAAAATATTTAAATTTATGAATGTATGGTTGGAGATGTAAGTTTGCGGGTGTCAGGTTGTTATTGTACGATTGTAAATGTGCGGCTGTTGATGCAAGATTGAAATGTAAGCTGGCTAATGTAAGGTTGTGAATGAAATGTTGTGTTCGTACTGTTGTAATTGTAAGATTAGTATGTACATTTATCAAGGTATGGATTTTTTGTAAAGCTGTTGATGTACGTGTGTGTATGAAAGGTTGTTGAATGTAGGATTGATGTATAGTTGTGGATGCAAGTTTTTATATGTAAGTTTGTTGCTTTAAAGGTGTGAATGTAAGTTTTTTTTATCAGCTATGGATGCTAGGTTTTGATTATATATTTAATGTAATATTGTTGCTGTAATAAAAGGTTTTAAATGTGAGAATGTGGATGTAAGATTATTGATATAAGGATGTAAATGTATGATTTTGTGTGTATCGTAGTGTATAAAGGTTGTGAATGTAAAGTCTCAAATGTAAGGATCTGGATGTAATGTCGAAGATGCCAGGATGAAAATTTAAGATTTTACATGTACGATATTAGAGGAAGGGGTGTAAGTACACGTTTGTAAATGTAAGGTTGTGAATGTAAGGTTGGTGATGTTATGTCAAGAATTTAAGGATGTTGTTGAGAGAATACAAATGTAAAATTGTAAATTTAAGCTTGTGGATTTAGGGTTGTAAATATAAGGTTTCAAATTTAAAGTTTGTGGATGTAAGAATATCAATGATAGTAAGGTTGATATACGATTTCCTTTATATGGCTGTGTATGTTTGGTTGCTGATGTAAGCTGGCGGATATACGTTGTAATTGTGCAGTTTTAAATGTAAGGTTATGGATGTAAAGTTATAGATATTAGTTTGTAAATGTAATGTTGTGGATGCAGGTTGTGATTGTAAAAATATTGATGTAAGGTTCTGCATGCACGTCTGTGGATTCATGGTTCGGATATCAGCATGTGAATCTTAGGTTGTATATTTAATTTTCTTTATGCAAAATTGTAAATGTAAGGAAGTGAATGTAAGATTTTAGGTGTAAGGTTGTGTAGGTTAAGTTGTCGATCTACGTTTGTAAGTTTCATTTTGATGATTTAAAGTTTTAAATGTAAGCTTAATGATTACAGCTTGTTTTTTTAAGGTAGTGAATATAACATTGTGAATGTAAATATGTGAATATAATATTTTAATGTTAGCTTTTGGATTTTATGATTGTAAGTAATTGCGTGGATGCTAGGTTGTGGATGTGATGACCTGACGATAAGGTTTTAGATATATACGTTTGTTTACTTAAGTTTGTGAATGTAAAATAGTTGATTTATGTTTGTATATGTAATGTTGTGTATGTAAGGTCACATTTTTTAAAACTACTTTGTGAATATAATGCTTTAAAGGTACTACTTTTTAAGCACGGCTCTGAATGTAAGGTTTTGAATGTAGGTTTGAAAATTTACATTTTTGGATTTAAGTTTATGGATTTAATTTCTGCATGTAATGTTACGTATTTAACAATGCGATGTAAGGTTTTTGGATATAAAATTGTTAAACTAATGTTGCGGAAGTAATGTTACTGAATTTAGGTTTGTTGATTTGAGCTTTTAGATGTTAGGTTGCATATCTTATTTAAAGTTTAGGGTGTAAACTTGTGTATATCACATTTTGTTTTTATTAAGTTTATTTTAAGGTTGTTTATTTCAGTTGGATGTACGTTTTTGAATATAAGTTTAATGTAAATTTGTAAATGTAACGTTAATGAGGTAAGCATGATGATTTCAGTTTTGGATTTAAGCTTGTGGATATATCGTTACACATTTGGAATATTAGAAAGCTTTTAATATTATGAATATAAGGTTGTAAAAGTAAGGCTGTAAAAGTAAGGTTGTAAAAGTAAGGTTGTAAAAGTAAGGTTGTAAAAGTAAGGCTGTAAAAGTAAGGTTCTAAAAGTAAGGTTGTAAAAGTAAGGTTGTAAAAGTAAGGTTGTAAAAGTAAGGTTGTAAAAGTAAGGTTGTAAAAGTAAGGTTGTAAAAGTAAGGTTGTAAAAGTAAGGTTGTAAAAGTAAGGTTGTAAAAGTAAGGTTGTAAAAGTAAGGTTGTAAAAGTAAGGTTGTAAAAGTAAGGTTGTAAAAGTAAGGCTGTAAAAGTAAGGTTGTAAAAGTAAGGTTGTAAAAGTAAGGTTGTAAAAGTAAGGTTGTAAAAGTATGGTTGTAAAAGTAAGATTGTAAAAGTATGGTTGTAAAAGTAAGGTTGTAGATGTTATAAGGTTTTTGATGCGCGTTTGTTGATTAAAGGTTGTGAATTTTAAGTTTGTGGATTAAGGGTTGTGAATTTTAGTTTGTGGATTAAGGTTTGAGAATTTAAGTTTGTTGATTAAGGGTTGTGGGTTAACATTGTGGATGTAATATCCTGTTTGTAAGATCTTTTATCTAAGATTGTGAATGAATGATTTGTAGATATACTTTTGTGAATGTAAAGAATCGGATTAAACATCGTGGATGAAATGTTGTACATGTATGTGTTTTTTATATCATGATGTTAATGTTTATCTTTTGCTTGTAAAATGTAAAATTAAGTTTGCAAATGTAATGTTGTGTATGTAAGTATGCGATGTAAGTTTTTTGAGTATAAGATTGTGAATGTAAGTTTGTGGATGTGAGGTTTTGAATTGTTAACGTGTTGTAGCGGATGTAAGGTAATGGATATAAGGTTGTTGGTGTAAGGTTGCAAATGTCAGTTAATAGATGTTAGTTTGTAATTGAAATTGTGTCGTTGTAAATTCTTGGATTAAAGTTTGTGAATGTAAAGTTTTAAATGTGATATTTTGGATACAATGTTATTGGTGTAAGGTTGTGGGTGTAAGACTTCAAATGTAATGTATTTGTTGTAAATTTGTAGATTTAAGGTTGTAGATATAGTTGTATGAAATTTGGTTGTTTATATATATATATAAGTTTGTCGATTCAAAGTTTATGTGGTTAGGTTGAGAATGTAATGTTGGAATCTAAGGTTGTGGATGATACGTTTTTGATTTTACGTTATGTAATTAACGTTGCGAAGATAATGAAGTGTATGGAAGCTTTTTGATGTATGATTGTGAAATAAATGTTTGAAAAGTAATATTATGAATGTGTGGGTGTTGATGTAATGTTTTGGTTAAAAGTCTGTGCATGTAAGCTTCTTGATTTATAGTTGTGAATGTAACGTAATCGATAAAGGTCGTATTTGTAAAGATGTGAATAACATGTGAAATAAATAACTTTTGGTTTTAAGTTTATAAAGTAAAGATTTGAATGTAAGGATGTAAGTTTGTTGAAATATGTAAATGGATTGTTCTAAAACAATTATGTAATTGTGTTTTAATGTAGCGAATTAAGGCTATGAATGTAATGTTGTGAAGTTAAGGTTCTGCTATTTTGTTTGTGGATATAAAGTTTTGGGGTGTCAAGGTTGTGATTGTAAGTTAGTGGATTAAGTGTTGGGACGTTAGCTTGCAAATGATAGTTTTCTTAAATGTAAGGTTACAGATTTAAGTTTGTGCATGTAAGGATGTGGACATAAGGTTGGAGGTGTTTGCTTATCGATGTAACTTTGTTGATGTTTCTTTTTATGTAAATCTATAGATCTTAGATTGTGGATCTATTGATTTAGAGTGTGAAAGTAATTTTTGTAATTACGGTTGTGAATGTATAGAAGTGGATACAAGATTGGTGAGGTATGGTTGTATATGTACATTTGTGGATTTAAGGCTTTTGATATAATTAATGTTGTGCATATAATATTTTGAAAGAAAGTTTGTTGAAATAAGGATGTTAATGTAAGGTTATTAAAGTAAGCGGATGTATATAAGGTTTTGGTAAATTCGTATAGATTGTACCGCGTTTCTTTACCATGGCCGTCATCTTGGTTGCCTGAACCCTAAATTTATCCCTCACCCTAACCTGAACCCTAAATCTATCCCTCACCCTAACCTGAAACTTAAAACTATCCCTCATCCTAACCTGAACCCTAAATATATCCCTAAACCTAATGATGAGATACCATCTATCTGAATTAGCCAAGGTTTTGAATGTAAGATGTTTGGATGTTGTACTGTGAATCTAAAGATTTGGATTTATAGTTGTTGGTGTAAGGTTTTTGGACGTAAAGTTGTGAACGGAAGGTTGTAAAAGCAAGTAGTTGTTATTTTTACAGTTTTTTTTAATATACTATACTAAAAATAAGCTTGTGAGTGTAAGGTTATGGCTTAAGGTAATGATACATTTTTTTTGGAACTAATGATGTCAATGAAATGTATGGGGTATAATGATGTGAATAAAAAGTTGTGGTTCCAAGGTTTTGAAAGCAGGATATTGTGAAAATATTTCTAACAAAAACAAACAAAAGTGAATATTGTATTGCCCTTGTTTCCATTTAAATATAAAATGTGTTTCTTCATGTTCCTTAGAATTAATGCAGTTTTTTTTTTTTTTAAGTCTCTTATATATGAAAGATGCTTTAGATAAAATTGTATTTTTATAATTTTAAACAAGTAAAAGATAAATATTTGAAAAGATTAAAATTTAATGAAAAGAAAAAGACGTAATAAATGGCATTTCATCAATTCTGTATTTATTAGTCACACCTCATTTAATCTCAACTTCTGCATCAATTGGAAATTCAAAGACGCTTCCGGTAAGTAGGAATTGTCTTTATATATATTTATAATAACTTATAATTTATTTCTTTAAAGCATTTTCTTTCTCTTCTTCTTATCATAATATTTTTGGCAGTTTATAATTTATATCCCAAAATAGATTTTTTTTGTAGCGCTATAAGTATATTTTTGTTTAAAGACAACCCAAACTTGTTTCCTGTCACATGACATGGTAAACAAAGGGAAACACAGATTTCAGATAACCGCTTTCTGAAAAGGTATCCTTTGGGTATTTTAATATTTACTTGTGGAATGTAAAACAAAATAGTTGTTTTATTTAAATATTTTTTAAAATTTTGTTTTGCTATTTCATGATATTCTTGGGGTTATTAAAGATATCCTTGTGATATTTAAATATATATTCTTGTGGACTTTAAAGTTGTCCTTGTGGTATTTTGCACCTGTGAATTGCTGCGAGATTAAGATTCTTTATATTCTTTAACTTTCAAGATTCAATTTAATGAGCACGCTCGTTCGTAAGTGCCTTTGACAAAATATATGTATTGACTGAACAAAGTATATAAGTAATGACAGCGACGTTAGATGTAACTCCCTGATTGCTTATATGTACACAAAACGTAAGTTATACGTGACACACTAGTCAGCACACTGTAGAAAGTACACACATTGATCGTACACATCATACATGCACTAAGACACACCTTAACATTGAAATGTACAAGTACACACAACGAATACATACACACAAGCACCAAGAAAAACAATGACATCACACATACACCAATGTACAGAGAATGATGTACGCCCTTTTCGCCAGTTCACATAGTTATAACGTGATAAAATGCTACTTTAAACACATTTTAAAAGATTATTATAATTGAATAAAAGGAACGAGTGTAGTGGGTACTGCCCCCGTAGGCGTGATCGTAGGAGCCTGCGAATCAAATTTTGAAATGAAAGTTTGTCCTGAGGGAAGATTAATTACAGTTAAAAGTATTTTTGATGCGAATGCAGGTAAGTACGTGAACAAGTGATCCAAATGACATTAGATGGGGGTAAAATGTCAGAAACATTTGAAATAAGGTGCACCAGGAATTTCCAATATTTATATATACATATATTGCTTTTTTTTCCAAATCTTAACTTAAAATTTTGTTTATAATATTTTCATATTCGATGGAAATCGTTTACAGTGAAGAATCGAATTTCCGAGTAGATTGGAATACAAATGTTGCGCGTAGACATTTCTTTCGGACTAACGAACACTGCAGACCGAAATGTTGGGCTAAAATCTTTGGGTGTGGAATGCAAAAGCTATATATTTTACATTGTAGTTATTGGAGTATGAGGATTCATTTATACGTTTGAACACATTAAACTGTCATTGTCGTCAGCTGATCAGTGTAAGAAAAATAGGTGAGCAATTAAATTGTTTTTCTGAGATAAGTGAATATTTACAAAAACAAATGACAAAACAAAATTGCAGTTATTTTGTCTTTGCAAGCGTAAAATACGTGATCTAACTTAATTGGCAAATGTTCTGATCCAATTATTCTAGTATGATCACTGTAATTAGGTACAGTACTATGTAGATTTAACGACGATTGAGTTAAAATTCCGTTTTCCATCTTTGTACACAAGCGCTCCATGGTACTAGCGAGAAACCGGCATACGTTGCAATGCTACTCTCTGAAAAATAGTGTTTGTGTTTTAATTAAGTTTTAAAGTAATTTACAAAAAAAAATTAAAATATTTATTGTTTTTCCGTCTGGTGCGTACACAAATAAATTAGAAGGTTTATCGACGCGTGAGGAAGCAACATACTCCTGTTTTTCAAGTTGAGAAGCAAAAATTTTCAAAATTTAGTCCACACACTTGTAGCGATTGATCCACGCTCGCAGTAGCTCTGTTTTAAATTATATTTAGATAGCTCAAATATTTATTATTTTTAAAATAAGGCCCCCGGCCCTAAACTCAAAATTGTAATGTGGTTGTACTTATGTCACACACAAACTGAAATGGCGTTTGTATTTGATTGATTTCTAGCCACCCATGCAATAGCACTGATTGAAATTATATTTGAATAGCTCATATAAGAAACAAATAATTTGGGGCTCCGGCGCCAAAAGGAATATTTCAAAATGGATAAGGTAATTCAGAAACCTTTGTTGCGCACAACAACTTACCAAAGTTGTATCGCAATCGGATGAATGGAATAGGAACGCATACGGAAATTATATTTAGCTCATTAAAGGGGTGGGGGGGGGAGAATTTAGGTCCCCGTTCCCAAAACGGAATATTGAAATTGTGTATAATAATTAAAACACATTTGCATTTTTTTTACAATTCACACAGTTTTCATCACTTTGGATTGATGGTATAGAAGCACATACGGGATATACTTATATATGTATAGATATAGTTTACCGAATTAAGATAATTTTTTGAAATTATTCAAGGATGATCTGTCTGTGTGTATGACTGTCTATCTCTCTGTCTGTCTGTCTGTCTGTCTCTCTGTCTGTCTCTCTGACATTATGTCTGGCTCTCTATCTGTCTGTCTCTCTGTATGTCTCTGTCTATCTCTCTGTCTGTCTCTCTGTTTCTCTGCCGTTCTATGTGTCTCTCTGTCTGTCTGTCTCTATGTTTGTCTCTCAAGCTGTCTCTCAGTCTGTCTCACTATCAGTCTCTGTCTCTCTGTCTATATCTATGACTGTCTCTCTGTCTGTCTCTCTGTCTGTCTATCTGCCTATCTGTATATCACTCTGTCTGTCTCTTTTTCTTTCGTTCTGTCTGTCTGTCTCTCTGTCTGTCTCTCTGACATTCTGTCTTGCTCTCTATCTGTCTGTCTCTCTGTCTGTCTGTCTCTCTGTATGTCTATGTCTATCTCACTGTCTCTCTGTCTGTCTCTCTGTCTGTCTCTCTTTCTCTCTGTCTGTCTCTCTGTTTCTCTGCCGGTCTATATGTCTCTCTGTCTCCCTGTCTGTCTATCTGCCTATCTGTATGTCACTCTGTATGTCTCTCTTTCTATTGTTCTCTCTGTCTGTCTCTCTGTCCGTCTCTCTGTCGGTCTCTCTGTTTGTCTCTTTGTCTGTCTATATGTCTGTCTCTATGTCTGTCTCTATGTCTGTCTCCCCTTCTATCCTTCTATCTGTATGTCTCTCTGTCTGTCTCTCTGTCTGTCTCTCTGTCTGTCTCTCTGTCTGTCTCTCTGTCTGTCTCTCTGTCTGTCTCTCTGTCTGTCTCTCTGTCTGTCTCTATCTCTGTCTCTCTGTCTGCCTCTCTGTTTGTCTCTCTGTCTGTCTCTTTGTCTCTGTCTGTCTCTTTGACTGTTTCTCCTTCTGTCTCTCTGTCTATCTGACTGCCTGTCTGTTTATTTGTATGTCTGTTTGTCTATCTATCTACCTATCTATCTATCATCTACCTATATACCTATCTACCATCTACATGTCTGACTGCCTACCTACCTACCAACCCACCTGCCCACCTACCTACCTATCTACCTAAAGATCTACCTATCCAGCGACTATTCTATCTACTCATCTATCTATCTAACTACTTATATCCCTACCTATATATCTATCTATCTATCTAGCTACTTACATACCTACTAATTTACCTACCTACTTATCTTTCTACCTACCTATCTATCCATTCATCCATCCATTCATCCTCTCAACTCCCACCCACCCTTCCATCCATCCATCCTTTTATCCATCCATCCGTCTATCTATCTTGTATCTATATCTCTATTTATCTATCATCTATCTGTGAATTGGTCTGTCTGTCAGTCTTTCTGTCTATCTCTCTATCTAATAAAATCTCTATTTTTAAAATTAAATGTTCACTTGTGTAAAATGATTGGGTTTTGATATCCATGGGTATAATTATGTAAAAGAATATACATTTTGTTAACGTCATTGCTTTTCTTAATTGGTTAACATATGTTCATATTTAAAATGAGAATATAGCTTCTTTTTTTAACAACAGAAATGTCATTGGATTGAAAGATATTGTCATCCAAGTAAAAATGCATGAACTCAATTTCCTACCAGCAATATAAGTGTATCGAAAAAGGTTAATTATTGAACAAATTTATTCGGAGGCTTATTTTGTGCTGCATCGGGCAAAATGAATGTATAGTGTACTCCCCGCCCACATATATAAATAAATCATCCACTGGATTGTAGCCCCCTTACTTACACAAAAAGATTTTTTTGCATTTAATATGCTTTGTTCTTATCTAGATCAGTGATAAGTGCATTAAAAATGATATATTGGCTATTTAGTTTTGCTACACCAATTTAATTAAATGGCATAATTCTTATTTAAATTATTTTTAAATGTAGAGTTTTTACTACTTTATAAATTTCATCACAGTTTATTTTTGGAATGAATAAAAAGTACAAACTTATTAAATGTTAAAAATACAAAGCTAAATTAGTATTTAAGTTTAGCAATTTAAAAAGCAATCAATGCTATTTATTAATGTTACTTATAAGAAGGTGAATGTACATCATCAGTTTTGTCACGCTCTTTTATTAAATCAGATAACTTTTAGCTTTGACTAAATAGGCAATTCGCACTATGACGTCATTTGCGTGATTATTTAGAACTAATTAATTTTAATTTTATTTCGCCTCATTGACAACGCGCTAAAGAACGCACTAACAACAACTGATGTTTAGGTTTTCCCGATAATTGTGATTACTGTGTATTTCTTTGATCATATTTTTTCTATTTAATTTTTTTTTCATAACTTTTAAACGCATATAAAATGCTTAAGATAGTTCCTTAGTTGTTTCTTTATATGTATTTGTAATTTATAATAATAATAATACTTAAATTTTTGCTAAAAGCGAAAATATAATATTTGTTGCGCATGTAAATTTATTCGATTTCCGTAAAATAATAGAAAATAACTATGATTGTTTTTAAGAGTCCGAACGTATCAAAATATTTTCGGGTTTTAAGCGTTATGTCCCTATAGCTCATTCTTATATAATATACGATAATTTTATAATACAAATAATTATGTAAGGGTTCAATTCGTATAATCGAAATTCCGTATAATCAACGATTCTGTTAATTAGAGTTTTTGGATAACCGCCGTTTCGGATATGCGGTCAAAAAATTGACATTCTAATATAATTCAAAATTCTTGTTGTAAAATTAAAATACATATTTTTAATGTCATCATATTAGTCCTTAAATAGATATGCCCATGACGATGTCGACCAAAGTCAGATAACTTCCATTTCAGAAATGTTCCTGCCTGTAAACATGTTCGGTACAGACTTCATTGTGTTGGACATAGCCGAGAGGGTGAACCAGGGGGTCACTTTTGTAACGGCCGGTCTAACTAAGACCGCGATAACTGTTCATCAGAGCGGAAATAAGATGAATAATTTTACACTCGGAAAAGCCGAGAGAATGAGGGTGAGTTCTTTGACATATTAAAGAAAAAGGTTGATTCGACAGTTTAGAGAATAAGTATCAGTTTTTTGACATTTAAAATAATATAGTTGATACATTTGATATCTGAGAAATTAAAGGTGAGTTATTTGATATCTGAGAAAATAAAGGTGAGTTATTTGATATCTGAGAAATTAACTGTGGGTTATTTGATATCTGAGAAATTAAGGGTGAGTTATTTGATATCTGAGAAATTAAGGGTGGGTTATTTGATATCTGAGAAATTAAGGATGAGTTATTTGACTTTTGAGAGAAAAGTGTAAAGTTATCTGACCTATGAGAGAATAAAGGTGAGTTTTGGACATATGAGAGAATAAAGGAGAGTTTTGGACATATGAGAGAATAAAGGTGAGTTTTGGACATATGAGAGAATAAAGGTGAGTTTTGGACATATGAGAGAATAAAGGTGAGTTTTGGACATATGAGAGAATAAAGGTGAGTTTTGGACATATGAGAGAATAAAGGTGAGTTTTGGACATATGAGAGAATAAATGTGAGTTTTGGACATATGAGAGAATAAAGGTGAGTTTTGGACATATGAGATAATAAAGGTGAGCTATTTAACATTAAAGACTATAAAGGTGAGCTTTTTAACATATGAGAGTATAAGGGTGAGTTATTTGAAATATGAGTAACTAATACAAATAAATTGGCTGATAAGTGTATACGGGATAGTTTGTTTTTTAACATTCAAGAGGATAAGGGTGTATTATTTACATATGAACGATTAACGAAGTGTTATTTAACATTTAAGAATATACAGGTGAGTTATTTGCATATTAGACAATAATGTGTGTTAATTGACTTATAAGAAAATAAAGTATAAATTTTTGTCATATGAGATAACAAAGTGTGAGGTATATGACATTTAACAGAATAAGAGTAAATTGTTTGACATTCGTGAGATAGGGTGATATATTTGACATTTGAGAGGATAAGGGTAAGTTATTTGACAGAATAAGTTAGAGTTCTTAGACATTTTTAAAGAATAAGGGTACATTTTTTGACAAAGTTTACACTAAAGGTGAATTGTTTTACACGTAAGAGAATAAGATGATTTAGTTGACATATGAGAGAAAAACGGTGAGTTACTAACATATGAGACGATAAGGGTGAGTTATTAGACATATGAAAAAAATAAAGGTGAGTTATTAGACATATAAAATAATAAAGGTGAGCTATTTGACATATGAGAGAATAAAGTAGGTTATTAGACACATGAAATAATAAGGGTACGCTATTTGATATATGAGTATATAAGGTTGAGTTATTGACTTATGAGAGTATAAGTGTAAGTGATTAGAAATACAAGAGAGTAGGATTACGTTATGAGATATGAGGGAATAATTGTGACTTATATGTCATTTTATAAAATTAATTTGTTTTAAATAAAAACGCAAAAGACGTCATAGCACGAATCGCCCATTTTAGCTAAAACTCTTAAGTTTCTTTGATTTAATAACCGTGCGTTACAAAACAGAAAATTAATTGTCCCTTTCTTAAAAGCTTAAATTATTTAATATAATTGATTGCTCTTAAAATTGTTAATAAAACTCACATAAATTGTAACATTGTATTTTAACATTTAATCATGTTTCCTTTTTTTTTTTAATTTACAAAGAAATCCTTTTATTAAATTTTTAACATAATACAAACGTATCTTTAAATATCCTTCCAATAAGTAAATCAGGGCATAAAAAATCCACAGTCCAATAACATTAACTAATCCACATATAACTCATTAAAATAAGAACAATCCATATGACGTGCATACTATGTTAGCTTGAGTATGAAAGAGAATACAACCCGATGAAATATTTTATTACTTTCATTTAAATCTGGGGTGTGAGGGTGGGGGGGGGTCATTTTACCCTAGGCTGCAAAAGATATATCTCAAAATAAAGTAATGAATTTAATAAATAATTAACCTTCTTGGCTACATACACATGGGAGATAGGAAATAGGGGGTGTACATTTTTTACACGGATGACAATTTATATTTAAATCCAATGATACGACATTTGTGAAAAAGAGATGCTACATTCTCTTTTTACAATTAAACGAACGTTTGACAATAAAGAACATCAATCGACTTTACAAAACATTGGTACATTAAAATAAATGTATCCATGAGTATCAAAACCCAATCATTTAACACACTTGAACATTTAATTCTGAAAAATGAAGATGTAAAATTATATTTCAGTTTTTACTTTGCGAAAAGTAAAGTGGGTGTGTATTTTTATGAGATTAACAATTAAAAAAAAAAAAAGAAACTCACGTCTGTTATAGACTTAAAAAACGTTTGGTAGATTCTTCTTTAGAAAAAAATAATTCTTTGTTTTACGATTTTCGCATAATGTATAATTTAAAAAAAAAGGCAAAATGTGGTTCAATTTTTGAAGAATATATCAATATTTAATTAAATTCCTTTTAAAAAAATATGTTTTTATAATTTATAGTGTTTATTTTTTTTTTGTCAAATAAGATTATTTTGTCACAATTTTTAGAGAATGTAATTGAATGGCACAAAAAGGGATACATCTAAAGTATTTTCTTAACTTAGAAATCGTCCCCAAACGAACTTCTTTAGTGACAAAATTGGTGGTAATTTAGTCTCGGTAATTTAAGGTCTTGTTAGTGGAGAAACAAAAATGTAGTTTTGAGGCGTTATAGAGAGTTACGTAGGAATATAACATACATCAGATAAATACTTCTCAAAACTTAACAATGTTAGAAACGCTAATATCATTACGAAGATACTTCTTTTTAAAGTTAGGAAGTGTGAATAGTTTGTAGAAATAGTTTGTAGAAATTATCCCAATGGACCTATCATTATTATCCCGATTACATCGGCTCATATATGTTAGTAACTATAAGAACGAGCAAGGATGACCATTTGACGCTAAAAAAAGGAATTTATTTCAATACGTTTCCATTTAAAAAAACAATGATAATTATTTTATATTTTTTACTGACTTGAGATAAATTAAATTGTGCTAAAAATAAGTGACATTAGCTTATTTAAGTATAAGTTTAAGTAACATTATACATTACAAATATATTTAAAATAGCAATCAAAGTACTATTTTTACCATTTTATCAAAATTTGAAATTTTAAAAAAAAAAAAAAAAATCATTTGATTGTGATATAATATTTTTTATTTTGTTTTAATAAATTATAGTCGCAAATATCGCGAATACTCCAAACTCGTTTGTTTTCTGGTGCACTTTTAGAGGTTTGTTTATATGGCGAAATAAAAGTATATGCTAGTTTATTAAAAATCACGATAGAATTAATGGGTTGTGTGTCAGTTATTTCCTTTCAAAAACATATAAAACTCATTTTGGGGGGCTTTGGGGTGGGGCTAAAACTTTGATCTAATTTGTTGACAGTGGATCAAGTCTATGCGTTAAGTTTAATCTCGATAGGATGACGGGAACTTGGTTAATTGGACTTACCATTTAGTCGCAACAGAGAAAGAACAAAAAACAACAACACGGGAACACAATTGAAGTTACTATAAATTAGTTCATAACATTATATTCCTATAAACGCCTACGCATTCATTAAGTGCTTGCCAGTTCAAGTTAGACAATATCATAAAAGATTGAACGTTTTTTTACATGTGCCACTTTTATTCTTAATTTACGAAAGACTCACATTTCAGCTCTCAGTAAGTCGTGGACCGTACAGGGTTGTGAGCCAGTTCGGCATTCAAATTATATATGGACAGATATCACCGTGTATGAGTAAATCGGAATGGCCTTCCGAAGATGGGCACTTGGGAATTACCAATATCATCCCTACGGCATTGTTCTATCACATACATTCTTTTGTGTAAGTTTATTTACACTTACTTTAGTCTACTTCGAATAAGCAAGTTTTAATTGTGTCTGATTCTTGGTATGCTCTTTTTCTCATTCCAAACCTGCTTATTGTTTTCGAAATATTTCACTTCAGGAAGTTTTAAAATTAATATTTAGTCTACCGTAGAGACCGACCAAAAGTGATTTTCTGATTTCGGCCGAAACCGACACTAGGCCGGAATTTCTTAATGATTTGCGGCCAAAACTGAAGCCGAAACCAAAAGCTTAACGATACTTTCGGCCGAAAGGGAAGCCGAAGCCGGAACTGAAATATGTTGGTATTATAAAATTCGTCCACGCATTCAGTATGCATATATCAAAAAACGATGGGGGAAAAGTATCAATATTTACATATTTTTTAATCACCTTGAATATTTACAAAGAAATGTTAAATACTACTTTGGATTTTACTTTTTAATTGAAAAGTAATTTACATTTTCTTTATAATTTTTTTTTTAAAGTAGTAGGTTATGAGAAAATTTGGATGATAAAAAAAAACGTGGGGGGGGGGGGAGCAAATACGTGCAAAATAGACCATTGAGCGCTCTTTGCTTTTATAATATAATTAATTATATTGTTGATCTAATAGACCCAAGTGCCACCTAAATATCAGTTGTTAATTCTATAAAAGTATGACCACAATGTTTCGCTGGCGGTTATCGTCATACTAATGTCTTGTGTTTTCATAAATAGCTGGCAAGATATCGCTCTATTAATCATTAGCCTCGTAACAACACATTAGGAGTAGTTCGCAAATTACGTCACGTTCAGGAGAGTTGGAAGGGTTCTCAAAAATGTTTGACGACAGGTTTTTATGTTCCTTTTTTTTTTTTTTTTTTTTTATTTTTTATATTCTACAATTTTCTAATTTTGAAAAATCTTTATTTAATGAATTTAAAAAACAGTAATTTTAGGTCAAAATTGCCTCAGGTATTATAGGTAATATGAAATCGGTCACTCATACATTTTCCGCATATCGAATAATGATGCAAAAGCTGTTGTGGCCATTTTACATTCGGCTCGCGGATGACTTCGTTGTTTCACGTCACAGTTTTCTAATAAAACTACATCTTAATCCATTATGGGAAAATATTTAATAATATAATACAATCTTCGTTTATTGATGAAAAGTGTATGTATGTATTGATTTTATTAGGTGTGACGTGACACAGGGGTGGGGTAAAAAAATGTGTGACACTTCGTGACATGGGACGTGGGGGTCTAAACAATTTACTTTTTGCATGACACAATTTAAGAACGACCCCTTCGTCTTTCTATAACGTTGACGTAGTTATTTCGTTTGGTGACCAACCTCCCTCGCCCCCCCCCCCCCCAAACTTGTTGGGGTAAATAAATATATTTTTTTTAAAACGGGTTTCCCAAAATAGTTCTTCTGACGGGTCTGGAAGAAGAATCATAAAAGATATCTAAATCGGTCGCCTAAATCATAAAATTACACAGGTCTGCAGTAGGCCTACTACATACATATACTACAAACTAGTGATACGTGTGTATACTTGTTATTTCAACAGTAAAAGTTTATATTAGCAGATAATGATGCATTTCAAGAAATGAATGAATCGAAGAAGCCTAGGTTTCCTTAATTTAAAATAAAAATAAAAATATTTAAAAAAATAATAGGTGAAATATAATCCTACGCCCTAAGATAATTCAATATTTTTCACCTTTGCCTCTTGATAAGCATAATAAGTTAAATCAAAATGAATATCACCAATGACTGAATTGAATAAACCTAGGCTTCCAAGTTTCATTTTTGAAAAAAATTAAAAACAAAAGTAGTAATATAAATATTACCATTCCATTAGTTTTTCATCATCAATATTTTTGTCATTTGCCAAGGCCTAAGAGAATTTTTTTTTTTAAAATAAAGGCCGAAACCGAAATTAGGCCGAAACTGATCAAATGGCAAAAAAGGGAAGCCGAAATTCGGTCGGTCTCTAATTAGTGGCTATGGATGCGTAGGCTACGTTTTGTCTATACATGTGTTGTCTAAGTTTGTCTCTACATTTGTTAGTTACGTTTGTCTCTACATTTGTTGGCTAAGTGTGTCTCAAAATTTGTTGGTTACATTTGTCTCTACATTTGTAGGCTACCATGGTCTCTACATTTATTTACTATGTTTGTCTCTACATTTTGCTAAGTTTATCCCTACATTTGTTTGCTAAGTTTGTCCCTACATTTGTTGTCTAATCTTTTTCCCTAGATTTGTTGTCCACGTTTGCCTCTCCATTTCTTGGCTAAGTTTGTCACTAAAATTTTTTGTTAAGTTTGTCTCTAAATTTGTTGGCTAAGTTTGACTCTACATTTGTAGGCTACTTTTGCCCTACATTTCTTGGCTATGTTTGTCTTTACATTTCTTGTCTAAATTTGTCTCTACATTTGTTGGCTAAGTGTGTCTCTACATTTGTTGGCTAAATTAGTCTCTACATGTGTTGGCTAAATTTGTCTGTACATTTGTTGGCTAAATTAGTCTCTACATGTGTTGGCTAAATTTGTCTGTACATTTGTTGGCTAAGTTTGTCTCTACATGTGTTGGCTAAGTGTGTCTCTACATTTGTTGGCTAAGTTTGTCTCTACATTTGTTGGCTAAGTTTGTCTCTACTTTTGTTGTCTAATATTGTCTCTACATTTGTTGGTTAAGTTTTTCTCTACATGTGCTAGTTAAGTTTGTCTCTAAATTTGTTAGCTAAGTGTGTCTCTACATTTGTTGGTTAATTTTATCTCCACATAGTTTAGGTTAGTTTGTCTCTACATGTGTTGTCTAAGTTTGTCTCTACATTTGTTTGTTAAGTTTGTCTCTACATGTGTTGGTTAAGTTTGTCTCTACATTTGTTGGCTAAGTTTGTCTCTACATTTGTTGGCTAAGTTTGTCAACACTTGTTGGCTAAGTTTGTCTCCACATTTTTTAGCTAAGTTGTCTCTACACTTGTTGGCTAAGTTTGTCTCTACATTGTTTGCCTAAGTGTGTCTCTACATTTGTTGGCTAAATTAGTCTCTACATTTGTTGGCTAAATTTGGCTGTACATTTGTTGGCTAAGTTTGTCTCTACATCTGTTGGCTAAGTGTGTCTCTACTTTTGTTGTCTAATATTGTCTCTACATTTTTTGGTTAAGTTTGTCTCTACATGTGCTGGTTAAGTTTGTCTCTAAATTTGTTAGCTAAGTTTGTCTCTTCATTTGCAGTTAATTTTATCTCCACATATTTTAGGTTAGTTTGTCTCTACATGTGTTGTATAAGTTTTTCTCTACATTTGTTGGCTAACTTTGTCTCTACATTTGTTGGCTACGTTTGTCTCTACAATATTTGGATATGTTTGTCTCTACATTTGTTGGCTAAGTTTGTCTCTACGTTTTTTTTGCTATGATTGTCTCTACATTTGTTGTCTAATTTGTTTCTACTTTTTGATCATGTTACAACACTTCACCGGTTGAATTCTATGACACATAATACATAAAATATGACCATAACTGTATACATTGTTATTATGAATGTACATAATTTTCAAAGCTACCACCGTCCCCCTTTGCCGCACATACAATAAGTATATTTATTTTATTAAGGTAAAACTCGGTTTTTAGAATAAAGCTATACTTCATCACAAGAATGTCACTAGACTCAACAGAAAAGAAAATACTTAAATGAAGACATTGTTGATACATACGGCAAGATTAATTTAGACGGAACTAAAACATATATATATATATATATATATATATATATATATATATATATATATTAAATTAAACGAAATAAATTAATGTATGTAACATTTAAGGAGAAGTGAATACAATTAAACTCAATTATTGGTAGCAATAGTAGATTCTCCATTTTCTCCAATGTCATTCTTGTACACGATGCAATTTGATGTAACATTTTGGTATTTTTTTTATCAAGAAATAAAGAGAACAATTGAACTTTATTACCTCAAAATGTGTATTTTGTGACTTAAGTACTATTAACGCTAAGGCTTTCATTTCAATTTTAAAGACATACAGTAGTCTTAAGAAACTACCCCGAATACAATTCTCTAACAATATAATCATAAAGTCCCAACATTTGGAAACCAATGCTTTTCAATGACCTAACCGTGTCAACATTGTGTTAATGTTTATATTTTGTTTTAAAACCAGTGCACCCAGGAGGCCCCCTAAACAAACGCTGACATTCTACATGGCTCTCGTCGTCCAGACTCCCCATCAACATATCATGGCTCTGAACGAAAAACTGCTGCATGATTACAAGTAATGATATTCTTTATTTCCGTGGGTTGGCAGTTAACAAAAAAAAGAACACTTTTTTTTTTTACATTTTTTGCAGGCGCCAATGTTATAAATTTTATGCACTAAGGAGCCCTGTTGTTGACGAGAATTGCTCTTCTTAGCCCAATGACTGACGTCAAAAGCTCTTCTTAGCTTAAAGACTGACGTCAAAAGCTCTTCTTAGCTTAAAGACTGACGTCAAAAGCTCTTCTTAGCTTAAAGACTGACGTCAAAAGCTCTATAAAAAACGGATAAAGAAGTGGCTTCAAAACACCCACCCCATCTTTTTTTTTTCACTTTTTTATGGCTTAAAAAGGAAAACAACAAATAAAAATGTAATTGCAATGTACTACCTAGGTATTTTGTATTATTTACGCTTACAATTATAACAATATACACTTAATATTGTTGCCATAAACAATAACAATATTCAGCTATAGTATCTTAAGGAACTAGATGTTACATTACGGTACTAGATGTTACCTTATGGTACTAGGTGTTACCTTACGGTACTAGATGTTGTAGAGAAACTTTGCTTTTCTATGTTCTGCTCCCTAAAATACTTTAAAAGATGAAAAGATCGTTCATTCTCTAACTTTAAGTGCCACAGTGGCGTAATAACTTATTATTTGTTAATGTCATACAATCTATTTGCCTGTCTCTTTGATTCACTTTCACTCTTCTTTTACTCAGCTGGGACTGTCAGTGCTCGTCTCTCACTCTACTGTCCAAGTCTACCTCTCAATTGTACAGATCAGACGATCAGTGCCATTCTCACTCTACTGTCCAAGCCTACCTCTCAATTGTACAGATCAGACGATCAGTGCCATTCTCTCTCTACTGTCCAAGCCTACCTGTCAATTGTACAGATCAGACTATCAGTGCCCTTTTCACTGTGCTGTCCAAGCCTACCTCTCAATTGTACAGATCAGACT
The DNA here is from genome assembly GCA_964017045.1 of Omphiscola glabra. Lineage (NCBI taxonomy): Eukaryota > Metazoa > Mollusca > Gastropoda > Lymnaeidae > Omphiscola > Omphiscola glabra. The sequence goes on from OZ024811.1 coordinate 24,075,726, forward strand.
ATCAGTGCTCTTCTCACTCTACTGTCAAAGCCTACCTCTCAATTGTACAGATCAGACTATCAGTGCACTTCTCACTCTACTGTCCAAGTCTACCACTCAAATGGACAGTTCAGACTATCAGTGCCCTTTTCACTGTGCTGTCCAAGTCTACCACTCAACTGTACAGTTCAGATTGTCAGTGCCCTTCTCACTCCACTGTCCAAGTATACTCCTCAACTGTACATATTAAACTATCAGTGCCCTTCTCAATGTACTGTCCAAGCCTACCTCTCAACTGTACAGATCTGAATATCAGTGCCATTTTCAATGTACTGTCCAGTCTACCCCTCAACTGTACCGATTTTACTATCAGTGCCCATCTGACTGTACTGTCCAAGTCTACATCTCATATGTACAGCACGTACTATCAGTGTTCGTCTCTTACTTTACTGTCCAAGTCTAGCCCTCAACTGTACTACTCTACCATTGGACTGTACTCTCGCATCTCTCCAATTGTTTTCTCCCCGACTGTCCTGTAATGTTGTCCGGCTGAGTTCAGTGCTAGGATCCACTAACTGTCCGGATTAGTCGTGGCTTTTTTAAGAAATTGCGTTCCTGAACTATCTATTTCTGCGTCTATGTCACAAATGACTGGAGCGGGGGTACAGGACAGAGCTCCATTTGTTAAGGTAACTTATATGCCAGGAAGAGCTAGCCAACCTAGTAAAGAGTCTCGACAAGACTTCATCGTCCTTTGGCATGCAAATCAGTGCAGAAAAGACAAAAATGATGACGAATAGCACTAATGGCATCACCACTGAAATTAAGGTCGGGTTGAAAGATTAGAGACAGTTGGCAGCTTCAAATACCTCGGAGCAATAGTATCGGAACAAGGCTCCAGGCCCGAATTAATGGCCATGACTGCGCAGACCACGACAGCACTAAAGAGGCTCAAAAAAATATGGAACGACAAAATATAGCCCCAGCACCAAAATCAGGCTGATGCGCTCATTAATCCTCTCCATTTTCGTATATGCCTGTGAGTCCTGGACATTAACAGCAGAACTTGAAAGGAAAATAAAGGCGATGGAGATGAGATGTTACAGAGGCATTCTTGGCATCTGCTATAGAGACCACATCACCAATGAGCAAATAAAAGAAAGGATACGTCAGGCAATTGGGCAATACGATGACCTCCTGACGTCTGTTAAAAAGCGCAAACTTGAGTGGTATGGCAACGTGACCAGAAAACAAGGGCTCGCCAAAGAGATCTTGCAGGGCACTACTAGAGGAGAGAGAAGAAGAGGAAGACAAAGAAAAAGATGGGAAGATAATATCAAAGAATGGACTGGATTACAACTAGGCGTTGCTATGCGTAGGGCAGAAGACCGAGAGGAATGGAGAAGAATAGTGTACATGTCATCTGTGGAGCCCCAACGTCGAAGGACTACGGGACCTGATGATGATGATGATGAACTTATATGATGGGCGGAAACTGTTGTTAATTTTGGGAGGGCATTGTAAAAGGGGTCACGGGGTAAGGTTAATAGAGTATCGCATCTTTTAGTTTGAGGAATGATTCTTTCCAAAATATTTTGTCTCGGACCTTCCAGTTTTCGCGTGATAATTTTGGTGTTAACGACGGAAGTTTCTAATTGACTGGAAATTAGGGGTCAGGGGTGTGTTATTAGATAGCATTCCTGGGCTAACTATGAAGGTAGAGAAATGGTATATAAGACAGAACTCTTCCTGACATGGGTAGAGTTGAGTAGAGAATTAGAAGTAGAGATAGCAGTTGTTAAGGAATAGATGCAAGAGAGACCCGGAGACGATAGTTGACTAGTGGAACTTAGGAAGAGTTGAGACGAAACAGTGAAAAGTCATAGCTTTAGAGATTCATATAGATAGCTGACAATCAGTGAAGACTATAGAAGAGCTTTTGCTATTTTAGTAATAAATACATTCTCGTTTATAATCTGGACACCAGGAGTTAGAGTTGTTCAGTTTACGTTTGTCTACGTTCTGCTCTTGTCCGTCCCAATGCCTAGATACCCACAATATAAATCACAGAGAGGAGCGGTCCTGTACTGAATACTACTTAATCAATACAATTTGTGATAAGTCAGGACCGGAGCCCTCCTCCGCAACAACCGTTCTGTGACATGCTATAAACTGTTTCTACACCATGGCAGTATGATAACATCACGTTTCACTCCGCGGGCCTCATTACGTTCGGCGTACAATTATATCAGGCCTTAGAAGTCGTGACCGGCATACAATTATATCCGACCAGAGAGATAATTTTAGGCAATAATATTTTTAATTGCCCTGCGATATAAAGTGCAAATCACATGACCTAATTGGCAGCCGTGCCTAGCGATAGGCTACCTGATATCACATGACCTAATTGGCAGCCGTGCCTAGCGATAGGCTACCTGATATCACATGATCTAATTGGCAGCCTTGCCTAGCGATAGGCTACCTGATATCACATGACCTAATTGGCATCCGTGCCTAGCGATAGGCTACCTGATATCACATGACCTAATTGGCAGCCGTGCCTAGCGATAGGCTACCTGATATCACATGACCTAATTGGCAGCCGTGCCTAGCGATAGGCTACCTGATATCACATGACCTAATTGGCAGCCGTGCCTAGCGATAGGCTACCTGATATCACATGACCTAATTGGCAGCCGTGCCTAGCGATAGGCTACCTGATATCATTCTCTTTTCGCTCAGAATAAGGAAAAACAAAATTTCTGTAGCGAGGATATGTTCGTCGTTACAGTATCCTAGCAACGTTCAGTTGCTCTTTTTGAATAAGAAATACAAGTCGTGTAGTTCCGGGATATTACTTCACATTTCCTGCTATGGCTAACGTGATACCAATCAATCCTCTGTCGTAGATGCACACTTTTGTTTATATATTTTTTGAACATTCAGACTTAAATGAAAATAGAGCCTTTCAAAGCCGCTGAAATGCTGAATATATGATTACTGATATGGTCGGTAAACCTGTGTGTCTAATATGTGGAGATAATTTTGATGTAAACAAGGAATATAATCTGAGACGGTTCTACGAGACTAAACATCAACACTGGTTAAAAAAGCCCGAATGCAGAGCAGAAGGTACAGGTTGTAGACCAATAGTAGTTAATAGTAGACTTTTTCACCAAAGCAAAATAAAATAAACTGAAGCTACTGTGAAAGCAAGTTTTATTTTGGCGGTGGGAGATCGCAAGATCAGGCGGAACATTTACAGAAGGAGAGTTTCTGAGGCGCTGCTTGATAAAAGGTTGTGACGTCTTGGGTTCAGACAAAAAGCAGATAGTTTCTTCTTCTTCTATATATTAAGGGCCCAGGAACAATTTATTGATCATTATGGCTCCTATGAATGTAGATGGGATTTGCAATGTATCTGTGCCTGGTGTTGATGAGGATATTTCACTGGTTACAAGAGTAACTGTTTGAGGGTATCATGCACTAGGGGTTGGAAGGCCTGAGGCAATAGACGTAAATGAGTCAAGTGTTGTCGCCTCAACTGTTCCTTTTTGGAAGCTTGTTCCAGTCCCTGATTGTCTTTGGTAGGAATGAGACGTTCCTATACTGGCTTTTCGCTGGTATGAGCCGGATCTGCCTGTCATGGCCTCAAATGTGAACTTATCAGAAATAGGATTGCTGATCAAGTTCGTGAGATGGAAACTTCTTTCACTACACAGATTAATCCCTTACACTATATATAGACGGAAATTGTAAATATATAATATCTTGAGATTGAACATGTTTTTGGTGATACGATTAATTGATGAAAAAAATGATTGTTCTTAATTAATATAACAAATGAAAACATCTAATATTTAGTTATGTTTTTTATATATACAAATATAAATTACGTAACATGTTATATAATATGACATTTAATAAGTAGCTACTTTTTTAATTTAAAATATATATATACATATTTCTAAAAGGTTCGTTTGGAAAGGCATATTTGGTGCCACAGCCTGGCTATTCGGTACAACACAGATACAGGATGATATTCTTTACATTGTAGAGGGAGAAACTGGGAACACATTTGGCTGCTATGTCTACGGAATGGGATTCTCCGTTGGCACACTTTTCCATACAGGCTTGTATATTGTGAGTAGCTAACAATCTGAATATAATCTAGACGTTTTTATTGTATAAGTAGGGAGATGGAAGTGCATTTTTTTTCTCAACAAATACCCAGTAATCATAAAATCATCCCATTCTTTCATAGTGACCCCCTCCACCCCCAAATCTAACAACAAGTTGCCTCAGATAATTGATTGATTAATCATGTAATGAATGCACGATCTATTCACAGAGTTACCTCCAACATTGCTTGAATTTTACATTTGTCCCAATTCCTGTCTAAATGAAAGGAACGGATATCGGTCATTTTACAATACATTTGTTGCACCAGCAATGGACCCCTTTATGATTTGTAGATACAGATTTGTAGATACAGAATTGTTCTCACGTTGGTCGCACAGGACTCATTCATGATTTGTAGATAAAGAATTGTTCTCAAGTTTGTCGCACAGGAACCCCTTTATGATTTGTAGATAAAGAATTGTTATCACGTTGGTCGCACAGGACACCTTTAATTTGTTTCGATAAATTAAGGTTCTCACGTTGTTATAACTGCACAGAAACGTATTGTTTGTTTCGTAGATAAAGAATGGTTCTCACGTTGGTCTCAACCAACAGGATCGCTTTTATGATTTTTAAATAAAGAGTTGTTATCACATCGTTTTCACAGCACAACGCACCTTTTATGCTTTGTAGTTAAAGAACGGTTTTCACATTAGTCTCACTCTTGAACAAAATATTAAAATAAGATAATACTAAGCTATAATTAAGCTATATCTAAGGCCTGCACAACAGACGGCCCGCGGGTCACATGCGGTCCGCCAACACCATCTTTGTGACCCGCGAAGTATCGAAATATTCTTTATATTTTTATTTTCTTAATAGCTTTCCACCTATCCCAATATCTTTCAGCCCGCACACGTTTTTCATAAAGTATAACGGCCCGCCTTAAAATTTGAGTTATGCAGGCATGGTTTAGGGTACTTCTAAAATTGCTTCCCATATAACCTCATTAGGAAAGTTGTCCTACCACTATAATTTAAAGACATTAATAATGTTTTGTCATTTACTCTTATAACCTGAAATATTAAGAGAAATTCATTAACTTCAAAATTTCAAATATAAAGTGTTAATGTTTTAATTAAATATTTTAAATAATTTTTTTTTAAAGATTAGATTACACTTTTTTTCTTGAGACCCTCTCTTTTATTTTCTGAATGTTTCAATATAAAGAGATGTGGGTTGTATTAAATATAAAGAGATATGGGTTGTATTCAATATAAAGAGTCATGGGTTGTATTCAATATAAAGAGATATGGGTTGTATTCAATATAAAGAGATATGGGTTGTAAAATCTGAAGAAAAATGTCAAATAATATCTGTGTTTTATCTTATGTAGTATGATGCTGCAAAACCTGTAAGGGGTAAGTACTACAACATTATCTGTTGACTGAATAAGATTGTTCTCCTGTATAATAAGTTGACTAATTAAAATGGTATTAAAGCAATTATCAGTACAATAATTAGGAAAGTACTCAAGCATTATCAGAAGACTGATTTTGAAAATACTCCAGTATTTTTAATGGACTAAGTAAAAAATTGCTTCAGCATTATCATGGCACTGATTTGGAAAAAATCGAGGTGTTGTTTCTTGAAAGTTTCACTCAGAGAACGAGGTTTGACACACCGTGATTGTCATTCTTTTTGAGTAGAAGAAAATACATAACACGCTAAACGGTATTATATGTGATTGATTTGACACGCAGGACCGGATCTACTGATCACTTGCTCTTTATTATGAACATGAACAATTGCAATTTCCACAGAATACAATCAACTGAGTAATAATATTACAGTCGAACCTGCTTATCACGACCTCGGTTAACTCGCCAACCCTGTTAAGCAGACGTCTTTGGCGTGGAACCGTTCAATTCTCTCTTTGTCTTAGCATTTTCTCATCGGTTGTGTTGATTCCTTTATGTCGCCGAACACTAATATCTCGAGCACAAAAGAGGGCCAAATTTGCCACTTAACGTTGGTTATCTCGATCCCCATGACCAATCGCCAGCTTTTGAAAATGTTATTTATCGATGCCACGAAAGGAAACTACAAACTTGACTAAGCAATGCATTGAAATCAATCAGTATAATATTTATATTTTTAACCCGGTAGAGTCCATAGTATAATGGATCATCATTTGCCGTGTGCAAAGCGTCATGGCCTTGCGCATGAATAGCCATTCACAGTCACTTGCATAATGGCTATAGCGTACTACTATCTCATTCATAAAAGGTTGCAGTGTGCAAAAACTATTAAAACTAGGTCAGGGAAAGCTTTAATTAACTATTCATGCGCCAAAGTTGAAAGTTCAAAATAAGTAGTTCCCGAAAAGTATTTTAGTAATAAAGGGATGCGTTGCCTTATATAGATTATATAGCATATACCGGTATAATGGTAGCCGCAGATTTGGTAAACAGAAAAGCCTTATATTAATACATTATATAAAATTTACTGGTACACTTGGTGCATAGCTAGATAAATTATAATTTATATATAATTGTATAATATTTTTTTTAATACAGCATTAGTTCTGTAAATGAAAGTGGTACACAATTATCATTAAAGCGAGAGTTATTTAGCTCGTGACGCGAACAGCGGAATGGGTCACAGAATGTGGCGATGCGGTCCATGTTAAAAAAGGACAAACGAAGTCGTACTTTAAAAATTAATAACTTTAAAACTACAACAGCTAAAATTATGATTTTGGTGTATTAATTCTGAAAAAAAAACGCTGTTGTGTAAAAGAAACCTCCAAAAGCACGTGCATGTACATTCTAATTTATTAACGCACATCATGCACATAAAGAAATTTCAAGCACATGTTAATATTTTGCCGCCATACTGATTTTCGTTTATCTCGATCATCGGTTATCTCGACGCATTTTGGCATACCCCGAGGCCGTCGACATAACCGGGTTCTACTTTAGATAAGATAAGCTAAGATTCTTTTATAGATCAAAATTAATCGATTTCGTTTCGATTGATTACAGTCCACATATTCTTATTCAGCTTGTCAAATAATACATATTTAAACCAATACAATATTTTACAATTATAACAATGTATACATAAGACGTGTAAAATATGTATATGTTTTTTCAAAATACATTTAAATGTTGCAAAGATTCCGCAGTTGCACAGAGATGCCCAAAAAGGTACACGGGGCCGAAATGTCAAATGATTTGTCATTGTAAAAATCTGGCCTGTGACTCAAGTGGTGAATGCTATGATGGAATAGCGTGCAGTCCAGGATGGTTCGGATCGGCCTGCCAATACCGTAGGGCAAATTTTTAAAAAATAATTTAAGAATTTAAATAAGATGAACATGTACTGGTTTCTAAAAAAAAAAATAAACAAATTGTAATATGTATTTACTGGTGTCATTTTTTTTTTTAAATTATTTTATTTTCTCTTGGAAGATAACATATAATAATTAATAAAATGTTTTGAACGTTATGTTAAAAAAAACCTCAAAAACAAAGAAAAATAAACACCAGAAGGGCATGCAAACAAGACGCTAAACACATTAGATCATATGGAACATAAATAAACACCATTTTAACATACAGTAATACGCAATAGTTGATAATGAATAGTTTGTCTTTTAAAAATCGGTATTATTTTATCACTTATTCTCGATATTAATAAACATTTGAAGGTTCATTTGATACATGATGACAGGTGATTTTACCAAGGTGAGCAGTGCGCTGTTGAATGACAATGATGACACAACGTGCATCAAGGACAAGTCTGTGTCCGCAACACTTCAGTGGCCAATGGTCGTTACCTTTCTTAGGCTGGTCGTTAAGGGTAATGGGCAATCATTTTGGAAACTTACTGGTCGTATTTGATAGGAATTCACATGTGTCACAGAGAAGTATTCTCAGTGTATGTCATATGGCTGTGTATGTCATTTGAATGTGTATGTAATTTGGCTGTGTAAGTCATTTGGCTGTGTATGTCATTTGGTTGTGTATGTCGTTTGGCTGTGTATGTCATATGGCTGTGTATGTCATATGTTTGCAACGTTGTACTCAAAGAGGTGCGCATAATAACAATCCCACAAATTAACACTAAATGTGATGCTTATCTATGACCTTTCTTGAAGGCATGTAACGACCAAACAAATTATACTAAAAATAATTATACATTTAGTTCATGGGAAGTTTAATACGTTGTTAGCCGGCTGGTCATAATTAATATATCAAGTAAAAAAAAAAAATTCCTCAACATTTTGTTTCATAGCTCGGATTTGTCCGCATTTCACGCCACTTTTCCGAGCAGCGATAGCCGAGGGAAGTTGTTAATTAAATGTACTGCAGATTAATTAAAAACTTCAAGGGAACTTTAATGCTATTGTTCATCGTCGCATATAACGCAATTTTGTCCGCCGTGTTACGCGGGTAATTACTAGTATATGAAGTAATTTGATCAGAAAAAATTAATACGTCCATGGCAATACAATTTAAAATGAGTAAGAAACAAGTCACATCTGGCAATAGATGTTGGCTCATCAACGTGTAAGAAAATCGATGTTGTGAGGTTCCGCTGTCTTATGTCTACAACGTTCATGATAAGAGTCTCTAGAACTCCGCCCTTATTGATAAATCCGAGGGGGCCAGTTAGAGTTCTGATAGACTGTAAGATGTCACTGGTTACTACATATATCATCTGTTATTAATTAGCATGTGTTCACCAGCTGCGTGGAGATTAAGTATTTGCCGACGGGGAATAAACTGATGCTTCATTAAAGTGCATAGCTCTTAACATTGTTACTATTTACCACCTAATTCAAAATATAAACCTATGTATCACTAATAATTTTTTTGCGATTTGAAACAGTGAAGATTTCTTGTTGATGTGTGAATTATATAGAAATTGCAGTGGATGCTTAGAAGCAAATGAAAAAAAAAAATATATATATTTTTATTTGCTAAAAAATATTTTAAAAGGGATCTTTTGTAAATCTGGAAAGGGAAATTGTTTTACCACTTTAATTTCTAGTTTGTAAATCTTTGTCTTTGTCCGCAGAACCATTTGTACTTACATCACTGTATTTCTTGGATTCTGTGGGAGACAATCAACACGTGACGTCATGTAAATCTCTCCGTCAAGTAAAGACAGCAGATGACACGATTGATGTCTTCTGTGGTGATGATGTCAGCATCATCGTTGTCATGGTAACGTGGGACGGAGACGGATCTCTTTGTACATTGTACATCAGTGGTGGTGAGTAGATTTGTGTACATCAGTGGTGGTGAGTAGATTTGTGTACATCAGTGGGGGTGAGTATATTTGTGTACATCAGTGACAGTGAGTATATTTGTGTACATCAATGGTGGTGTGTATCTTTTTGTACATCAGTGGTGATGAGTAGATTTGTGTACATCAGTGGTGTGAGTAGATTTGTGTACATTAGTGGTGGTGAGTAGATTTGTGTACATCAGTGGTGGTGAGTAGATGTGTGTATATCAGTGGTGGTGAGTAGATTTGTGTACATCAGTGGTGGTGAGTAGATGTGTGCATATTGTGGTGGTGAGTATGTTTGTGTACAAATTGGTGGTGAGTAGATTTGATTACATTAGTGGTTGTGAGTATATTTGTGTACATTAGTGGCGGTGAGTATGTTTGTGTACATCAGTGGTGGTAAGTATATGTGTGTACATTAGTGGCAGTGAGTATATTTGTGGACACATTGGCGGTGAGTCTTTTTTTTTACATCAATGTTGGTAAGTATATTTGTTTACAGTTGTACACCTCTCCATTCAGCCCTCACTCTACATCTTAACCGATAATGCATAACAACAAAAACATTATCTCCCCCCCCCCCCCCCCAAAAAAATAGTCACAATCATGATCAGAAAGCCACAGCTGCACAATTAATCTCTACACATAATAGGTTCAATAACTGTTGAATTATTACGAAACACAAAAACAAAAACAATCATGGAACAAATCGATAAGAAACTCATTCAGCATTGAAGAGCAATGTGTACCTAAAATGTGTCCTTAAATCATTATAAATTTTAAAGTTTGAAAAATTTGCAGGTCGTAACGTTGCTCCCATTGCATCCGCCATGTTACCTGGAGCACAAGAAATCTCAGCGCACATCAACGCCTTAATGACACCACTACATGACGAAATAGTCGGCAAACATTCGGCAATACGTCTACGGGTGTCAACGTTTAACTCTGTACAGCTCGTCTTTCCTATTAAGCTAACTCTTACGACAATACTAATGCATGTTGGTAAGTAGCGTCTAGAAGACAAGCTGTCACTAAAATACTAATGCATGTTGGTGAGTAGCGTCTAGAAGACAAATGTCACTAAAACACTAATGCATGTTGGTAAGTAGCGTCTAGAAGACCACTGTCACTAAAACACTAATGCATGTTGGTAAGTAGCGTCTAGAAGACCACTGTCACTAAAATACTAATGCATGTTGGTGAGTAGCGTCTAGAATACAACTGTCACTAAAATACTAATGCATGTTAGTTATTAGCGTCTAGAATACAACTGTCACTAAAGTACTAATGCATGTTGGTAAGTAGCGTTTAGAAGACAACTGTCACTAAAATACTAATGCATGTTATTTAGTATCGTCTAGAATACAACTGTCACTAAAATACTAATGCATGTTTGTAAGTAGGGTCTTTAATACAAGCTGTCACTAAAAAAACTAATGTATTTTGGTAAGTAGACCCTTTAAGACACGATGTCAATAATGCATGTTGGTAAGTAGCTTCTAGAAGACACACTGTCAATAATGAATGTTTGTAAGTAGCGTCTGTATGACAAGCTTTCACTAAAATACTAAAGCGTGGTGTAATTAATGTCTTAAAGATTATTCGGTACGTTTTTCTTCCTTTGTTTTAATCCTTGCTTTTGCTTAATGTTTGATACTTCATAAAAAAAATATATATTATATTATGTACTTGTTGCTACTCGTAATATCGAAACCGACCGAATGTAGGCTTCTTTATCCGCACCGATAACAACCATTTGGTCAATATTCGGAGTAGTCGATAACAGCCATTTGGTCAAATATTCGGAGTAGTCGATAACAGCCATTTGGTCAATATTCGGAGTAGTCGATAACAGCCATTTGGTCAATATTCGGAGTAGTTGATAACAGCCATTTGGTCAATATTCGGAGTAGTCGATAACAGCCATTTGGTCAATATTCGGAGTAGTCGATAACAGCCATTTGTTCAATATTCGGAGTAGTCGATAACAGCCATTTGGTCAATATTCGGAGTAGTTGATAACAGCCATCTGGTCAATATTCTAAGTAGTCGATAAAAGCCATTTTGTCAATATTCGGAGTAGTTGATAACAGCCATTTGGTCAATATTCGGAGTAGTCGATAACAGTCATTTGGTCAATATTCGGAGTAGTCGATAACAGCTATTTGGTCAATATTCGGAGTAGTTGACAACAGCCATTTGGTCAATATTCGGAGTAGTCGATAAAAGCCATTTGGTTAACATTCGGAATAGTAGATAACAGCCATTTGGTCAATATTTGGATTAGTCGATAATAACCATTTGGTCAATATTCGGAGTAGTCGATAAAAGTCATTTGGTCAATAGAGTAGTTTTTTGGCCGAAACAGAAAAGCTAACCTGACGTTTATTTTCGGCTTCGGCCGAACAGGGAAGTTAACTATCACTTTTTCGGTTTAAGCTGAACGTTATTGAGACTTTTTCCCGCCGACTACTATACGTCAAACTGTCACTCTGTCGGCCAACAATCCGATATTATTTTTTGCTGGACGTCTTGTTGTAATCGCATATGATTAATCCTCTGGGAATACTGATCACAGTTGCACGATGACTTACTTGTCCACTATTTCCTCACAAAAACTCAACTAAGCGTAGGCAATGGCAAATAGTTTTGAAGAAGCCACACAAAAAAATAAAAACGAGAATAGAAATATTTTTATTATTATTTGCTTTTCATTTTTTTTTTTGAAAATAAATTTGTGAACACTCAGTTCCTTCAATTCATTCATTTGTAGCATTCATTTTGACTTGTCATGCTCATAAATCAGGTCATTGACAAAAGTAAAGAATATTGTTAGAATTAAATATGATGGAGGATGTTAATATTCCGTTTACAGTTGTACCATTATTGATTTAAAAACATGAAACGTTAATGAAACTTAGGCATAAATCAATTAATTCAAATATTGAGGTTAATCATTGTCATGCTGATAAGCATTGCTCTTCACTGGAATAAATAAACAGGTGTGCCTGTATCCCTGGCATGCACATTAATTATGTAGCACTATGAACACAGACCTGGCTACTCTTACGGTTTTTGTATATGCAATGTGCGATTTTCAGAAATCTTTAAAGTATTTTTAGCCGAGATCCCAGAGAACTACGATTTGAAAAGGCCCGGCTAAAAATATTTCCCCCCTTCCACCAACCAACCAATGAGAGCGGAGGAGGTTGGTCTCCGAACAAAAGAATCGCATCACAGCTGGGAAAGACTACAATGGACTGATACTTGGCTAAATATTAATACAATCAATATTTAGTGAACTATCTGTGAAAACACAAAGCATAGTATTCCGAAATAACGAAATAGTTTGGTCATATATTTTGTATACAACATTAACGCAGTCCTCCTCAATGTAAATGGCTTTTTCGCACAAAAGTAACTTCTTGTAACTGCAACAAAATACACAATGTAAAACGTAGATTAATATTTGAATTTATTATATTTAAGTTTTAACAGTTTTGCTTTTGAAAGTTTTATTGAAAGACCAAAAAACAGCATTTGTTTTAAATGTCAATTAAATTCATATAATTTTCTTTTCCTGATAAATTTCTCAAACAAATAACAGTTATTCAGTAATTACATACACTTTACAGTTTTTGTGACGATGGCATGGAATTCACAGGACGAAATCCACAAGGCCTGGGATTTATAGGATTATTTGCTGGTTCCCAACAGCAAATCGCCTCTCTCCACGCCGCTGGATGACCCCAAGGGAACATCATGTGGATGATACAGCGTGGCACCAGTGGCGTCGCAGGATTTGCCGGAATGTTTTTCTCCGGGTTTGAATTCAGAGATGGGTTGCCGTCCAAGGTTAACGAGTCCCATCCACCCGGGGTTGCTGGTGGTGTTTTTTGCTTGACTGGGCTTTGGCGGGGAATGAGCTCCTGACCATCAGCTTGAGATTTGCTCAGTTATGACCACTCGGCCACCCAACACCCAACACTTCATAGTATATATATATATATTTATATATATATATAAATGTGTGTGTGTGTATATATATATTGGAAAATTATTTTAACATCTTAATTATTGTCTATCTTGAAATGTTATCTATTTTTTGTTCTAGAAAAGAATAATAAACTTTTATTTATTTATTTAAGACATTCAAGAACGGGACCCATTTTATTTGACGATCAAGTTTTTTGATGACAACGACACAGTAGTTTATGAAGACAATTTCACCAGATTCAATGCCACATTGATTCACATCCCATTGGTGAACACCACAGTTGCCAAGAAGGTTCACTTTGAAGTTACTAAAGGATCGGTTATTATACAGGATTTAGAGATCTATGGAGGTAAATTTAGAGATCTATGGAGGTAAATTTAGAGATCTTTTGAGGTAAATTGAGAGATCTATTGAGGTAAATTTAGAGAGCTATGGAGATAAATTTAGAGATTATTGAGGTAAATTTAGAGATATATTGAGGTAAATTTAGAGATATATTGAGGTAAATTTAGAGATCTATTGAGGTAAATTTAGAGATCTATGGAGATAAATTTAGAGATTATTGGGGTAAATCTAGAGATATATTGAGGTAAATTTAGAGATATATGGAGGTAAATTATACTTTTTTAGATCAAATCCCATACTTACTTCGTGTATTTGGTGGGTTCAGTGTGATCATGCTTATAAGTTGCCGTCAATGAATATGAGGCTAGGCTGGGGGGGGGGGGGGGGGGAGCTGCAGGCCCACGATTCTAGATGCGCAGCTTTGAGGAAGCTGCTCATAGGCAATCTTGTTGTCCCTGCTACTTGCAAACTAGTTAATTATTTAAGATATATCACATAGAATCGGAGCAAATATCTTTGATCTTTTAGTACTACAAATTGTATGAATTTATATGATGTTATGAAAGCTATTTTCTTCCAGTTTGGATATATTGTCGTTGTGGGAATTGTGAAACTTCAATGTGAATTAAGTTCAAAGTGATGAAATGAGAAGATGGGCTGCAGTGTCATTTAACTTTTATAGCAATTCGTGTATTTAATATTTAGTCTGTATCAGACTGGTTACTTATCGTTTATACGTCTAGTACATGTTCTGAGGTTGCCATTGACAAAAATTAAATTTTACGTAATATGAACAACAGTATATCAATTTAAAACAAAACATATTTCTACAATTCAGACTGCGTGCCTCCTAGCATTGGTCTCCGGTGTGACAACTCCTGTCACAGTTTATGTGTCAATGCGATCTGTAACTACGAAGGGGTCTGTCATCAGTGCCCTGTAGGAACACGTGGGAAGCACTGTACTGAAGGTAGGTAACGTATTTGATTGCGTAACTCATTTAGCGGCTTATTTTGCCTCCACGTTGCCCGGCGGACTAATAAGGTGGACCCGACAACGCAAAGAAAAAACACGGGTTAGATACCACATCTCATCTTAATGGTTCCCTGGGCAAAGTCTTGAACATCAAAGATAATAAGATTTCTGCCCGCTCACAAATTCTCAAATTATTATCAAATCATGTCGCAGACATGACATTGGTGTTAGGGGTAGAGAAGATACGCATCGGACTAGTGGTGCGAGGGCAGGGCGCAAACCTTTCCCAATACTGCCTGCATGAGTATGTGATCCTCTCTTGCGCAAGTGACGCACGACAGGCCTGCACAAATCCTTTTAAGTCATAAAAGGTCATCGTAAACTAAACCGTGATGTCCTACAATTGAATATGTGTGAAATCAGGCGAATAGCATACGAAATAACCAAACTACTCGACGAACGAGAATCAGACGTAGCCATATTCCAAAAACGAGAATCAGACGTAACCATATTCCAAGAACGAGAAATAGACGTAGCCCTATTCCAAGGAAATATACAGCGAGGCAAGTCGTTACTTATCACTGGTTATTCTACAATTGCAATTGTGGAACATAGAGTGGGATTAGAGAGCTGGAGGTCGTCGAAGTCAAGAACTACAGTAATATGGATAAACTCATCGTGATCCACGCATCCCAATTACTCTATCAACCTGAGCGAAGACAGTCTTCGTAAAGACTATCATTGCATTAGACTTTAACGACCAATCGCCCATGTAGAGCTATGTAGAAAGTAACACGTCTGAAAGTTACACCGAGGAGGTCTGCCTCGAGACGAACCAAGTCAGGTTGAGGGACTACGAAGGCACTCATACTCGTCTTCACACGACTCATAGTATAGAGCACAAAATGAATGTACCAAGTGAAACTTGAAAGGATCATCTTCACATCCTACTAGATATTAATCTGGCACGACGAAAGCACGCTTCTAAAAGCGGCAATGGTTTTCCCGAAAAGTCTATTGAAAAGAATACGAGAAGCAGACCGAGACCAAGCTCAACCAAGATGCAGACTCAGACCAAGCTCAACCAAGAAGCAGACTGAGACCAAGCTCAACCAAGATGCAGACTGAGACCATGATCAACCAAGAAGCAGACCGAGACCAAGCTCAACCAACATGCAGACTCAGACCAAGCTCAACCAAGAAGCAGACTGAGACCAAGCTCAACCAAAAAGCAGACTGAGACCAAGCTCAAAAAGAAGCAGACTGAGAACAAGCTCAACCAAGAAGCAGACTGAGACCAAGCTCAACCAAGATGCAGACTCAGACCAAGCTCAACCAAGAAGCAGACTGAGACCAAACTCAACCAAGAAGCAGACCGAGACCAAGCTCAACCAAGAAGCAGACTCAGACCAAGCTCAGCAAAGAAGCAGACTGAGACCAAGCTCAGCAAAGAAGCAGACTGAGACCAAGCTCAACCAAGAAGCAGACTGAGACCAAGCTCAACCAAGAAGCAGACTCAGACCAAGCTCAACCAAGAAGCAGAATCAGACCAAGCTCAACCAAGAAGCAGACTCAGACCAAGGTCAACCAAGAAGCAGACTCAGACCAAGCTCAACCAAGAAGCAGACTGAGACCAAGCTCAGCAAAGAAGCAGACTGAGACCAAGCTCAACCAAGAAGCAGACTCAGACCAAGCTCAACCAAGAAGCAGACTGAGACCAAGCTCAGCAAAGAAGCAGACTGAGACCAAGCTCAACGAAGAAGCAGACTCAGACCAAGCTCAACCAAGAAGCAGACTGGGACCAAGCGCAGCCAAATGAATGTACAAGCTGGCGACATAAATGCAAATCACGAGAGGTTTACTGGCGAAATCTTAAGCATGGTGCGGAAAATGATTCCAAGGACAAGGGGGTAGAAAACATGGGGCCCTATTGGTATATGGACCTGACTGGTAAAGCTAAGAGCAAAAGCCCGGAGAAAAGGCGCTACGTAGAAAACAAAAGCTGCACGTGCAGGGTACAATCGACGTAAGGCAGAATCAGGGTCATTGTTCAAATGGCAAAAAATTGAAGACAGTAAACAGATGTGAAAAGCTTGATCTTAAGGACAGACGAAATGTGTAGAGACTCATAAATAATATTTCTATTGTAGGGAAACAGAGGAACCCCACGGATTGAAAGGCCGCAAATGGTATCTAGTCGAGCAAAGCCAAATGAGTAAGGAAGGCTCACTAAACACTTTGAAAAGTGACTAAGAAGGCCAGAGAGTCTGACGAAGACGGCTTAACAAAATCAGAGGAAGTATGGAGACCTTGCTGGCTCTCATAATCAAAACATGGACAACAGGCACAATTATGAAAGCGGGGGAAAAGCAATATTCATTCCCTTTGAAGAATATGGTAAACTACAGCAATTACGAGCAAGCAACCGTCTAATTTCACTCGCATCATGTATTGGGTAAACTGCAAAATATATTGTACTATTTAGACTCTACTGGATTTCTAGAGCACAACAAATGCCTCCCACCGACGTAATTTAGGGTCCGCAAGTGACAACAACCTTTGGACAAAGTAATACGTTTAGTTAATTCAATGCAAATCAGGCACCGATTGATGTGTTCTTTGATCTTCAATAAGCTTATAACAAAGTCTGGCGCACGGGACTAATGCTCAAGTTGCAGAACATGGGGTTAACTGCCAACCTGCACCAATGGGTCAAGATATTCCGTAAGAATTGACCAATTGCAACACGGGTTGGTGAAAGCGTGTCAAACCAGCTGGTCCTAGATGACGGATTCAAACAAGGGTCTGTTTGTAGCTACACTTTATTCATCGCCTACGTACACGACTTACAGGAGGAGATCCAATCCCAGAACGCCACGTCTGCTGATGACCTAGTTATATATAGCTCAGATGAATATGTCAAACAATAAAGACATGGCTGCAGGAAGAGCTCGACTTGCTGGAGACCTACGCGGCCAGGTGGACAATTGTGGTAAATACCGACACAACGGTACATTCCAAAGTCGCAAATGTGCGGAATGCACTAAAGCACCTGCTCACATTTAATATCTGCTTCATGACACTAAAGGGGGATTGGAAACTTGTGTATCTGGGGAGTAAGGCTGGAAAAGTTATCCAAGCTACATAAACACATTCATGAACTGTAGAATCAAATAGGATCGGACACCAATGTAATTGTGAGTGAAACTGGACCAGAAACTATAGTTACATAACAACATTCACGACCTATGCACTCAAATGTGAACAGACACTAATACATTTTTAAGTGAAACTGGTCCAGAAACTCTAGCTAAACAACCCCATATATGAAATATTGGCTAAATTTGGACAGGACACCAGTATTTTTGGGGTGTAACTGTAACAAAAACTCCAGCTACACACCGTATGCACGAACTATTCGCTAAAGCCACGAATAAATTCAGCTGGTGAAAAAGCTTTCAAAACCTTTCAAGGTGTGGGGCAGATACTTAGAGCTCTTTACATCGGGAGTGCATTGGATTACAACATCCGGTCTCAGACCTTTACAAGCTGAACAGAGCAAGACGGACTGGACAGGATACATTATCCATCTCTAAGAATCTGTTTGCGTGGCGTTGCGCACTACCCAAACGGCCGCCGTAGTAATTTTAGCAGACGCAGAGACGCTCGATATCAGAAGGAAACAAGTGGTCCTACCACAATATTGATTGGCTTGTACCGTTACAAATTTTGAAGAATACACATTGTTGTAAAAAAAAAGTACAGTGATGAAAACGAATCTACACACACGAAGTAAACAAACCGCACGTCTATTAGCAAAAAATAACACATGCTCAACATTTCTCGTGATCAATCATAACAAAACCCCAAAAATAACTCTGGTCCCCTTTTATAATCTGTTCTACTGATCTTCATAGCGAGACCTTACACAATGGTTTCCTTTCCAGAGATCTCCAGATAATTCTACATATTTCAAAATAAACAGACTATAAAGTTGTAAACAAGGTCAAGAAAGACTTTTGTTAGCTAGCCACACCTCAAATGCGGTTCCGAGCTTGGGGTCAGCTAGAGTTCACTCAAGGGCAAAGATGACGTAACAAAAGAGTAGAAAGAAAAGCCATGAAATGCATGTAGAACAAATGTGATTCTTCTAAGGGTTTGCATACGCTCTCTACCTGATACACTAATTTTGACAAAGTACTTTTTTTTTCCTAACCCTTCAGAGTCAAAAATACCATTATTTCACATATTCCAGCTGTTATCTTTAAAAAAAGTCAAACTACTTGGATTCTATGGTTGACACACAACGTGTGTATTTTATTTTTAATGCATGTATGTATGTCCCGTATTGGGCTCTATACCATTAATCCAAAAGAGATAAACAATTTGTGAGTAGTTGTACGCACGCCTGCAAATGTTTCGGAATTGTTACACACATTTTACAATATTCCTTTTTGGGACCGGGGCCATAAATCATTTATCCCTACTTTTATGAGCTAAAGATAATATCCGTATTCTTTTTTATACCATTCATCCGATTGCGATACAACTTTGATAAGTTGTTGTTCGTAGCAAAGTTTCTGAATTAGCTTATCCCTTTTGAAATATTTCTTTTGGGGCCGGGTGCCGCAAATTATTTTTTTCTTAAATGAGCTATATAAATATAATTTAAATCAGTGCTATTGATGGGTGGATGGAAATGAATCAAATATAAGCGAAATTTCAGTTTTTGTGTGACATAAATACAACCATTTTACAATTATGCAGTTTGGGCAGGGGGGGCCTTATTTTTAAAAAAAAATATTTGAGCTATATAAATATAATTTAAACAGAGCTAATGCATGGTTGAGTCAATGGCTCTAAGTGTGTGGACTAAATTTTGAAAATCCCTGCTTCTCACGTGGACAGCTGTATGTTGCCTACTCACGCGTCAAAAAAAACTTCTCATTTATTTGTTTACACAGCAGAGGGTAAAAACAATAACTATTTTCTATTTAAAAATTACTTTAAAAAACTTAATTAAAACACAAACACTTTTTTCATTGAGTGGCATTGCAGCGCATGCCGGGTTCTCGCTAGTTATATTATAGTCATTAGTGCAGTGATATTTTGAATGTGTTATATATCGATACTGTAACACGTAACTAGAGATCGTGAGATAACATTATGTTCTGATATATGTGTACTATTTTACATACAAATTATTTGACATATTTTCTTATCGTTAATATGATTTATGATTTAACTAATTTTACATGTAACGTCTATTATGTGGACAAATTTACACAGGAGACCCTGTGGGTGAGTACATGTGGTTAGGTACATGTAGATGAGTACATGTGGGTGAGTACATTTGTAGAGTAAATGTGTGTGATTTATGTGGGTGAGTACTTGTTGGTGAGTTAATGTGGGTGAGTAAATGTGGGTGAGTACATGTTGGTGAGTAAATGTGGTTGAGTACATGTGGATGAGTACTTTTTAAGTGAGAACATGTGGGTGAGTACATGTGTATGAGTACATGTGTGTGAGTACATGTGGGTGTGTACAAGTGGGTAAGTACTTGTGGGTGAGTACAAGTGACTGAGTTCATGTTATTGAATACACGTTGGTGAGTACATGTTGGTGAGTACATATGGGTAAGTACATGTGCAGGAGTAGTGATCATTAACACTGAAGTTACAATAAAATAAATCATTAAAACTTGTCCATGGACACATTTGAAATTAATTTCGTATTATTTAGAAATAAAGAGATAGAAAGAGATCTGGAATGGAATAGAAGGAAAATGGTAGATACGAGTTTTAAAATACAACTTAATTTTTTTAAGGTTTTTTAAAATGAATACAAATTTTTCCATCTTCAAAATATAGTTGACTTGTTTTAACTTGGATTTTCTAGAGTCACAGAATGACGATCCAAAGGTGATCTGTCATTGTGACAACGACAAGTGCCACACGAGTGGAAACTGTATCCGTCCTGGAAAGTGTCGGAGCGGCTGGTTTGGTTTAGGATGCCAATATTGTGAGTAAAGTCATGTTTACTGACATTCTTTCTGGTGTTAGGATGCCAATATTGTGAGATAAGTCATGTTTACTGACATTCTTTCTGGTGTTAGGATGCCAATATTGTGAGTTAAGTCATGTTTACTGACATTCTTTCTGGTGTTAGGATGCCAATATTGTGAGTTAAGTCATGTTTACTGACATTCTTTTTGGTGTTAGATGCCAATATTGTGAGATAAGTCATGTTTACTGACATTCTTTCTGGTGTTAGGATGCTAATATTGTGAGATAAGTCATGTTTACTGACATTCTTTCTGGTGTTAGGATGCCAATATTGTGAGATAAGTCATGTTTACTGACATTCTTTCTGGTGTTAGATGCCAATATTGTGAGTAAAGTCATGTTTACTGACATTCTTTCTGATGTCAGATGCCAATATTGTGAGTTAAGTCATGTTTACTGACATTCTTTCTGGTGTAAGTGGTGCCAATATTGTGAGATAAGTCATGTTTACTGACATTCTTTCTGGTGTTAGATGCCAATATTGTGAGTTAAGTCATGTTTACTGACATTCTTTCTGGTGTTAGATGCCAATATTGTGAGATAAGTCATGTTTACTGACATTCTTTCTGGTGTTAGATGCCAATATTGTTAGTAAAGTCATGTTTACTGACATTCTTTCTGGTGTTAGATGCCAATATTGTGAGTTAAGTCATGTTTACTGACATTCTTTCTGGTGTCAGATGCCAATATTGTGAGATAAGTCATGTTTACTGACATTCTTTCTGGTGTTAGATGCCAATATTGTGAGTAAAGTCATGTTTACTGACATTCATTCTGGTGTTAGATGCCAATATTGTGAGATAAGTCATGTTTACTGACATTCTTTCTGGTGTTAGGATGCCAATATTGTGAGATAAATCATGTTTACTGACATTCTTTCTGATGTCAGATGCCAATATTGTGAGATAAGTCATGTTTACTGACATTCTTTCTGGTGTTAGATGTCAATATTGTGAGTTAAGTCATGTTTACTGACATTCTTTCTGGTGTTAGATGCCAATATTGTGAGTTAAGTCATGTTTACTGACATTCTTTCTGGTGTTAGGATGCCAATATGGTGAGAAAAGTCATGCTTACTGACATTCTTTCTGGTGTTAGATGCCAATATTGTAAGTTAAGTCATGTTTACTGACATTCTTTCTGGTGTTAGGATGCCAATATTGTGAGATAAGTCATGTTTACTAACATTCTTTCTGATGTTAGATGCCAATATAGTGAGATAAGTCATGTTTACTGACATTCTTTCTGATGTTAGATGCCAATATTGTGAGATAAGTCGGGTTTACTGACATTCTTTCTGGTGTTAGATGCCAATATTGTGAGATAAGTCATGTTTACTGACATTCTTTCTGATGTTATATGCCACTTTTGTGAGATAAGTCATGTTTACTGACATTCTTTCTGATGTTAGATGTCAATATTGTGATTTAAGTCATGTTTACTGACATTCTTTCTGATGTTAGATGTCAATATTGTGATTTAAGTCATGTTTACTGACATTCTTTCTGATGTTAATCAATTGGATCCAAATGAAAATACTTATTTCTATGATTTGAAGTATGTCTAACACATTTGAAATAATAAGCAACCTATTATTTCATATAATTAACCTAAATTTTCATTGAATTAACCTACACTTTCAAATAATTAATCTACACTTTCAAATAATTTACCAACACTTTCTTATATTTAACTTATATTTTCATTTGCTTAACATACACTTAAAAGTCTCTAGAAGAATGTCTGAAAATTTCACGTAGACTAAAGATAGTCTTAAATGAATTTATATAAAATTATTTAAGACCAATTTATTTTATCACTTTCTTTTCACAAAAAAGAAATAAAAAAAAGAAATACATTAAGCCACATTGGGATTATTTGCCTCATCTTTTCTGTCGTTAGTTATTGGTCTTTTCTGTCGTTAGTTATTTCTTGGGGTGAAAATTTTTGTTTCACATAAGACCAAACATTCATTTCTGTTTTGGACTATTCGCCAATTGATCATAGAAAAAAACTTTCTTTACGAATGAGAATTGTTTCCAACTGACAATATGCATAAATTTATCCATGTTTTAATTGGATTATGTTTGTTGTGCAGACGATGTTGCAGCTACCTCGAAGGTAGAACATGATGTATTGATTGACAATGACGACAGCACCTGCGCTAATCCTGTGAACAAATCTCTGTTTGTGGAGCTTGCTCATCCAATTCTGTTCACTTGGCTTAGACTGACATTGAAGAGTGGAGGTAGTATTTACTAGCGGCCACCTGTTTAGAGTAATTTGTATGTGGTGATAAAAAGTTTTAATTTTAATGTGATGAGTCGGAATGAGACGTAGTTTGTTATAAATACAATAGCGATGTTTGCTGGATTTGAAAAGAAATAACTTTGTGTGCTAACCGTGCTTGGTATGGGGGGGGGGGGTCTTTTTATGATTTCAAAAATGATTTTAAATATATACTCGGTTAATGACACTAGCTAAAATTATTTTTAAAATTGTTTAAAAAATGACAATTTCGTATTGTTTAAATAAAAATACATTGGTTTTATTGTACAACATATGTTTGTACCGGGGGACACTTGACTTTACCCTCTGGGGCAGTTCCCACCCGGAGTTATAGCTCAAAGAAACACTGGAACTGAGTGCCCCAAATGTATGATGTAGCTTAAATGCCTAAGTCTAAAGCACGTTTGCTGACCTGGTCACTGCCCATCTGCATCAAATGCATAGGGTATATTTAATGCCTACGTCTATAGAGTGAGGACGTACCTTGTTACGGCCCAAGTGTCCTAACATGTATGTGGCTGTTTGATTGACTACGTCTATTGCGTGTGTGTAGTCCTAGTGACGCGGCCCAATTATTTGAAATGTAAGGGGTAGAATCATTGCCTCTATCTTTTGCGTGTGTGCTGTCCTAGTGACGCAGCTCAAGTATTCCAAATGTAAGGGGTAGAGTCTATAGCGTGTGTGCTGTCCTCAGTGGAAGCAGTCGGTTTGTTTTTAAAGGCTGTTTCTTTTGGTTTTTTTTTAATAATTTTTAGTTTTTAATTTTTTTTTCACATACATTTATTTTTTAAATTATCCTCAACCAAGATAAAGACAAAATTAAATATCACGGGATTTAGCCATATTTTAGCCAATGGTATTTCTTATCTTAAAACAGACATGCGTACATTTATGTTTCTTTGAAACTAACGTGCTATCTTTATAGTGATTCAGGATTGTGTGAAGGGAACTAGAGTGCTATCTGATAGTGATTCAAGATTGTGTGAAATTTTTTTTTTTTTTTTTCAATTTTATGTGTATTTTTCTTTGAATAAAACATAAACTAACTTCGATAAGAATTGTTGAAGTAAAAGTTTAAATGATTGGATTAAGTATTGTAGAAATCGTGGATGCCATGCAAAAAGATATAAACTAAAATAACTCAAATTATATTATAGCCGCCAAAGACTCACCATTCCATTCACTTTCAGTGAAACACTATTTTGGCAAGTTTAATTGTTTTACATCTTATTAAACATACAACCATAACATAGAATATCTTGTCATACAATGAATTATCGAAATAGAAAACAATGGATAAAACGTTTGCCCCAACCATAATAGCTAACGACTTCATTTCATGAAGGCCTTATGCATTGTTCCTTGTCATCTCTTTGTATAAAGCTCATAGTCCCTGCACGTGGCACCACATTCATTTAAAGTAGCACCACAGTCTTTTCAAGTGGCACCACATTCCTTTTAAGTGGCGCCACAGTCCATGCAATGCGCCCCACATGTTCTGGCTTGACATTGTCTCCATGTTTCTCTACATTATGCAAATGAAACGTCCACCGAATCATTAACTACATTTGATAAAAGGTTACTTGAAATTCATTGTCTTGAGCCTTGTTAAAATAAAATTCTCGACATTAACAGTGGGACCTTTGATCTATTTGTTATTTCTTTTGTTTTCATTCAGCCCAAATTTTCATAACGTCATTAGATTTGGTCGTGCTGACCAAAGGAGTCGTCCTGAGTGAACGTTGTTCTACGATGAGACCAGTACAAACGTCCGATGACGTCATTGATGTCTTCTGTCACAGAAACAGCTCCATTAAGAATGTTAATGTGTCTTGGGCTGGTGGTGGACACATTTGTACATTAAATATAAATGGGGGTAAGAGTATTAGATAAGAGTGCCAAGATAAAAGTTCCATTAAATTGGCAAGAGTTACAGCAAGACAAATCCTGGAGTTTGGCAAGAATGTCATACACAGATCCTGGAGTTTGACAAGAGTGTCATATACAGATCCTGGAATTTGACAAGAGTGTCATATGCAGATCCTGGAGTTTGAAAAGAGTGTCATATACAGATCCTGGAGTTTGACAATGGTGCCGCTTTGACAAATCCTGCAGGTTGTCAAGTATGCCATATTCAGATCATGTAAGTTGGCAAGAGTTCCAACAGGACAAATCCTGCAGTTGGGGAGGGTGCCATATACATATCCTGCAGGTTTGTAAGAGTATCCCCACTGTCATTATCCCCACTGTCATTATCCCCACTGTCATTATCCCCACTGTCATTTACTGATTTTTGCAGCTATCGTTCACAACCAAATCAAAATAATAAAGTTCTAACAAATTACAGAAAAAGAAAGTTCTATTGAAGCTATTACTATGTACTTGTGAGATAGAATAATGATAATTACTCTTATTTTCAGCTATAAACCTGATATTTTATCGAACAAATCGTTTGCATGAGACAGTGAGATACAAAAAATTGAGACAGAGCCAGAGAAAGAGAGAAAGACGGGGGAAGGGCATAGGGGAAAATGCAACTAAATAACAAAACACCTGAGCAACTAAACAGATATGCATATTACTAAGGACCAAATAGGACTTTAAAAAACACAATCACTTTGATTTACCATTGTGACTTGTCTGCACAACTAACTGAAATACTTTGCTATCATTGTAGCAGCAGTAATGACCGTAGCGAATCATGTGTGCACATATTATATCAGATAAGTTTTACTATTATTTAACATTTAAAACAAAATTCATATTTAGGAAGAAGTTTCAGCCCTGACGGGACCATGGCCACAACTCGGCTGAGTTACCACACAAATACGTTAGAGAGTATCATGAAACAAATGACCGATGACGTCAATGTGAGAAACCAATGTATCACGCTGACGAGTTTGGGGTTAGATACTTTGTATCTAGCATTGGGAAGGCCCAAAGCAATCTCTGGAATCTTTGTTTACACTGGTATGGTTAAAGCAAATAGTTTTTAAAAAATACTCTTGTTTTTGTCTTTGTAACGTATTATAAGTATACTAGCGAGAACCCGGCATGCGTTACATGCCATTCAATTCAATGAAAAAAGTGGTTGTGTTTTAATTACGTTTTAAAGTAATATTTAAATAGAACATATTTATAGTTTTTTCCGTCTAGTGCGTACACAAATAAATTAGAAGTTTTTTCAACGCGTGAGCAGGCAACATATAGCTGTCCACGTGAGAAGCGTGCATTTCAAAATTTAGTCCACACACTTGTAGCGATTGATCCACCCACGCAGTAGCTCTGTTTTAAATTATATTTAGATAGCTCAAATATGTATTACTTTTAAAATAAGGCCCCCGGCCCCAAACGTAAAATTTTAAAATGGCTGTACTTATGTCACACACAAACTGAAATGTCGTTTGTATGTGATTGATTTCTGGCACCCATGCAATAGCACTGATTGAAATTATATTTGTATAGCTCATATAAGAAAAAAATAATTTGGGGCTCCGACCCGAAAAGGAATATTTCAAAATAGATAAGCTAATTAAGAAACCATTGGTGTGCACAACAACTTACCAAAGTTTTATCGAAATCGGATGAATGGTATATGAACGCATACGAAAATTATATTTAGCTCATAAAGGGGGGACAAAAAGAATTTAGGTCCCAACCAAAAACGTATTATTGTAAAATGTGTGTAATAATTCAGAAACATTTGCATTTTTTTACAATTCACTTAATTTTCATCACTTTGGATTAATGGTATAGAAGCACATACGGGATATACTTATATTTGTATATATGTCACCATGTTCACGAGCGCTTGACAGGCAGCTGTGTAATTGCTCTACATTTTCTCATTTTCGGATTGTTTTTCTCAACTTTTATTCCTGGAATAATGGATATGTTTGAATATGAAAGTCTCCTGGACGTATGAATATAATTTATTTCGAAAATAACTAGGAATTGGTAGACTTATTCTAAATTTTTCCATTCTATATTCGTGATTAATGTAAACAAAAACAGTCGACGTCATTAACAAACAATTCCGGTTCACAATTCGATGTGCTGCACTGAAATATCTCCACATTTTCTCCTTGTTTCTCTCATATTTTTATTCCTGGATACAGAACGAAGTAGTCATCTCTTGAACTGCACTTCGCTGGTTATGAACACTTCCGTAAAACACTATTTAAACTGCTGTGTGGCGATCTTTTAGGCCACAATAGTGTATGTATATTTCACATTGTTTTGATAGACTTGGGAAATTAACTTAAAAGATATGCCCCGCCTTCAATATTCATCTACTATCCTGCGTCGTCTGTGTACCCCTGATGGCTATCTCCTTAGTGATGATGTTCTTTCACGATGTCGATCATTATGTTTAATAAAAAAGAAAACTGCAAGAGGTTTTCGTGGGGGAAGAAGGAGAATGAGATCTCGACATTCAGCTCCCACGACAATAGTGCGTCAAAGAACTGATGATGTTACGCTCATTAATGTGCAGTCATCTGTCAAGACATCATTGATCATCAATGACCTTTTCACTGAGAAAAAAACAACAACAAAAACTCATGATTTCACACCGCCTCGACGGGGCGTGAAGAGATCAAATCTAATTGATGTTGACTGCCAGCCTGTTGTGAAGCCACAATCACATAATTTCGGGGTACTGTATTTTAACTCCCAGTCATGCAGGAATAAGACATTTGAGGTGTGCGATCTTGTTTTAGAGAGCAAGGCTGACCTTGTATTCATTACCGAGACGTGGTTTAAACATGTTGGAGACGAGGTCAAGCAGCAAGAAATTACACCTCCGGACTACCTCATTCACTCTTGCCCAAGGCAATCGCACAGTGGTGGTGGTATTGCTGTCCTTTATAGGAGCTCCTTAAAGAATGGTGTGGCGTTTTCAAAATCGGACGAGTTTGTTTCATTTGAGATGTGCAAGATGCAACTTAATTATGGTGAACAAGCGATAACGTTTCTATGCATATACAGGCCACCTCCTAATAAGCGAAATAAGTTGAAGATCTGTCAGTTTACTGCTGACTTTCTTCGGCTTCTGGAAACGTACGCCTCCACAAACAAAAACGTCGTCATAATCGGCGACACAAACTGTCATTTCGATTCCACCACCGACAGCTATGTCAAGACCTTAAAATCAGCTCTTGACACACACGGAATGACTCAGCTTGTCAGTGTCCCGACACAAAAGCGGGGTCACATCCTAGATTGGCTGGTTGTCAGAGAGGATCGTGCAGCTATGATCTGCAACCTCATAATTGAGGACAAACTGATCTCTGATCATTTCCCAGTAACCTTTGACTTTGATTTAAGGAAGCCAGGGCGCCTTCTGCGCACAATCACATCCCGTGACCTCCGAAGGATAGATCGGGCGGCCTTTAGATGTGACGTCGCCGCCCTCAAGTATAGCGAAGATGATCCTGCAACAGACTACAACAGTGGCCTCAGAGTTATTTTAGACAAACATGCACCTCTGTCTACACGGCGCGTTACGGACCGCCCTTCTGCCCCATGGCTCACACCAGAAATAAAGGACGCAAAGCAGCAACAGCGACGTGCAGAACGCAAGTGGCGGAAGTCTGGCTTGACTGTGCACCGACAAATCTTTGTTGAAAACAAGGAACGCACTAAGCAGATGGTCCTTGCAGCTAGGACTGAATATGTCAGTCACCGGATTGTAGATTGCAGTTCAAATAGGGACTTATTTCGCATTGTCGGTCAGCTGACCGGTAAACAGAAGGACACATCTGTGCCAAACAATATTGCTTTGGCCGAGTTACCAGACGCTCTAAATGATTTCTTTGTTATGAAAGTTAAGAAGATCAGGGCGAGACTTGACATTTGCACAGATGCTCCCGAATTCTTGCCGTTTAATGGCACTCCTATGAGCGAATTTTTGGAGGTCACTGAATCGCATGTGAAGAAAATCCTGGTTGACTCCACAAGAAAGTCATGTTTGCTTGACCCTCTTCCGGCAGGTCTGTTGTATGAATGTTTAGACGAAATTGTCCCTATCATTACTAATATCGTAAATCAGTCTTTGAAAACTGGTTTTGTTCCATCCTCTTTTAAGGAGGCGGTTGTAACTCCACTGCTAAAAAAAGCAAATCTCGACCCTAATCTGTTGGAAAATTATCGCCCCGTCTCTAATCTACCATTTTTATCAAAGATTTTAGAGAGGGTCGTTCTTCGACAGCTCCTGGATCACCTCACTCGGTGTGACTTGTTTGAGCCTTTTCAGTCAGCATACAGAACGCATCACTCTACTGAGACAGCCCTGTTGCGCGTCGTAAATGACCTTCTGTCGTCTTGTGGTGAGGGCCAGGTATCCCTTTTGTCGTTACTGGATCTATCGGCAGCGTTCGATACGCTTGACCACGGCATACTTCTCCAACGTCTGCAATATACGTTCGGTTTCACCGATACCGTCCTGAGATGGTTCCGCTCATATCTGACAAATCGGGTCCAATCAGTTATCACAAACGGCTTGACCTCCAAGAAATCCATTATTGAATTCGGAGTACCCCAAGGCTCGGTCTTAGGCCCGGTGCTTTTCACTATGTACGTTCAGCCCCTGGGTGCAGTGATCAAGCAGTTTGACATGGTATATCACATGTTCGCGGATGATACCCAACTTCAGAAATCCGTGATCCTCTCTCAGCTCCCTCAGCTTCTTAAAATGACACAGAAGACAGTGGAGTCAGTTAAGCACTGGATGACAATAAACAAGCTCAAATTGAATGATGAAAAGACTGAGGTGATCCCCATTGCTACCGCTCAAAAATTAAAATCTTTAAAAGATACACCATCCTTTACTCTCTCAGGCGTGCAGATTGAGTTTGCTCATACAGTGCGAAACCTGGGTGTCTACTTAGACAGAACACTAACTATGGAAAATCACATTAACATGATTTGCAAGGCGATTTTTCTAGAGCTACGCAGAATTAGTCATATCAGACCCTTCTTAACGTTGGGTGCATCAAAGAGGCTGATGTCTGCATTCGTGCTATCACGCATGGACTACTGCAATGCTCTCATGGTGGGTCTTCCAGCTACGCTCCTTGATAAAATTCAAAAGGCACAGAATAATGCGGCTCGAATTGTTCTTCGTAAACGCAAATTCGACCATGCTAAAACTCTTCTGATAGAATTGCATTGGCTGCCGGTCCGCGCTCGTATAGAGTACAAAATCGCAACTCTGTGCTACCGCTGCTTGCATGACCTGGCGCCGTCCTATCTCCAAGCGCTCATGACGCCTTATGTACCCACTAGACAACTCCGCTCATCCGATAATGGCAAACTCTCGATACCGCGTGTTCGCCTTGAAACTTACGGAAAGCGCACGTTCGCATTTGCTGGCCCAACCATTTGGAACACCCTTCCTGACGCTCTCAAAAACAGCCA
This sequence comes from Omphiscola glabra, assembly GCA_964017045.1. Classification (NCBI taxonomy): domain Eukaryota; kingdom Metazoa; phylum Mollusca; class Gastropoda; family Lymnaeidae; genus Omphiscola; species Omphiscola glabra. Next base: position 24,106,221 of record OZ024811.1, read on the forward strand.
GACGCTGGAGTCCTTCAAAACAAATTTAAAAACTCATCTATTTCGCAAACACCTGCTGGAATGATGATGTCTACAATCTTTTCCAGCTTGTTATTATCTCCCAACTTAGTTTTTGTACCGCGCTTCGAGCCTTTGGGGATGAAGCGTGATTTTTCAAATGAACTTTATTATTATTATTATTATTATATATAGTTTACCGAATTAAGAAACCTTTTTTGCAATTATTCAAGGATGATCTGTCTGTCTGACTGTATGTCTCTTTGTCTGTCTCTCTGTCAGTCTGTTTGTCTCCCTATCTGTCTGCCTCTCTGTCTGACTCTCTGTCTGTCTCTCTGTCTGCCTCTCTAGCTCTGCCTGTCTCTATGTCTCTCTGTCTGTCTCTGTCGCTCTGTCTGTCTCTGTCTATCTCTCTTTCGCTCTGTCTGCCTCTGTTTCTTTCTGTCTGTCTGTTTCTCTGCCGGTCTATATGTCTCTCTGTCTGTCTGTCTCTCTGTCTCTATGTTTGTCTCTCAATCTCTCTCTTAGTCTGTCTCACTGTCAGTCTCTGTGTCTCTGTCTATCTCTCTGTCATTATGTCTTTCACTCTGTCTGTCTCTCTGTCTATCTCTCTCTATGTCTGTCTGTTTATCTGTCTCTCTGTGTGTCTCTCTGTCTGTCTGTCTCTCTCTGTCTGTCTCTCTCTGTCTGTCTCTATCTGTCTCTCTGTCTGTCTCTCTCTCTCTGTCTCTCTCTCTGTCTCTCTGTCTGTCTCTCTGTCTGTCTCTCTGTCTGTCTCTGTGTCTGTCTTTCTGTCTACATCTCTGTCTGTCTGTCTCTCTACCTGTCTCTCTTTCAGTCTCTCATTCTGTCTCTTTGTCTGTCTGACTGCCTTTCTGTTTGTCTGTTTGTCTGTTTATCTATCTATCTACCTATCTATCTGTCTGTCTGTTTATCTATCTACCTACATGTCTACCTATTTACCATCTGCATGCCTGCCTGCCTACCCACCTACCTTCCCACCTAACTACCTACCTTCATTCCTAACTACCTACCTACCTACCTAACAATCTACCAATCCAGCTACTATCTACAGACCTGTTTACCCTCAAAATCTTAAAATCATACACTTTCATCACAAAATCGTTCAATACATTATCTTAATATTAAAAAAACACTCAGTATATATAATGTATACACATCAAAATCGTACATTGTACGCCAAAATAGTAAGAGTAAACATGTCTGTATCTATCTACCCAGCTTTCTATATATCTATCTATCTATCTACCTATCTCCTACCTACCAACCTACATATCTATATACCTACGTACCCACCTACCAACCTACCTGCCTACCTACCTTTCTACCTACCTATCTTTACATCCATCCATTCATCCTCTCACCCACCCACCCTTCCATCCATCCATCCGTCTAGCTATCTTTTATCTACATCTCTATCTATCATCTATCTGTGTATTTGTCTGTCTGTCTGTCTGTCTTTCTATCTCTCTATATAATAAAATCTCTATTTTTTAAATTAAATTTTCACTTGTGTAAAGTAAAAGGGTTTTGATATCCCTGGGGATAATTATGAAAATATGTTTTGTTAAAGTCATTGATTATCTTAATTAATTAACATATGTTCATATGTAAAATGAGAATATAGCTTTTTTTTACACCAAAAATGTCATTGGATTGAAAGATATTGTCATCCAAGTAAAAATGCATGACCTCAATTTCCTACCATCGATATAAATGTATCGAAGAAGGTTAATTATTGATAAATGTATAGTGTATAGTGGGCTACGCAGAGTTTTAAAAACATAAATAAATCATCCACTGGATTGTAGCCCCCTTACTTACGCAGAATATTTTTTTTTGCATTTAATATGCTTATTTCTTATCTAGATCAGTGATAAGTGCATTAAAAATGCTATTTGGCTATTTAGTTTTGCTACACCAATTTAATTAAAATTCATATTCTTATTAAACTAATTTTTAAATGTAGAGTTTTTACTACTTGATGAATTTCATAAAAGTTTATTTTTGGAATGAATAAAAGTACAAACTTATTAAATGTTAAAAATACAAAGCTAAATTATTATTTATTGCTATTTATTAATGTTACTTATAAGAAGGGGAATGTACATCATCAGTTTTGTCACGCTCTTTTATTAAATCAGATAACTTTTAGCTTTGGCCAAATAGGCAATTCGCACTATGACGTCATTTGCGTGATTATTTAGAACTAATTAATTTTAATTTTATTTCGCCTTATTGACAACGCGCTAAAGAACGCACTAAAAACAACTGATGTTTATGTTTCCCCATAAATGTGATTACTGTATATTTCTTTTATCATTTTTTTTTCTATTTAATTTTTTTTCATAACTTTTAAACGCATATAAAATGCTTAAGATAGTTCCTTAGTTGTTTCTTTATATGTATTTGTAATTTATAATAATAATACTTAAACTTTTGCTAAAATAAAAGCGGTAATATAATATTTTTTGCGCATGTAAATTTTTTCGATTTCCGTAAAATAATAGAAAATAACTATGTTTGTTTTTAAGAGTCCGAACGTATCAAAATATTTTTGGCTCTTTGGCGTTATGTCCCTATAGCTCATTCTTATATATATATAATTATTGTCACATATATTTTAAAGTATTTTTATAGACTTTTTAGATGGTTCTGCTCGATTTTTAAGACGTTAGTTATAAGCGTTGCTTTATGTATTAATATCCATGACACACGTTATTCAGCGATGAATTATTTATGATCTCATGGTTCTAAAAAAATCAACAAAATATAAAATATAATGAACGTCGACAAGATATAAAATTTCATTTATTTTGAAAAAAAAAAAAAGATAAACATCCATGAGCTTACACCCTAAAACTCTAAATAACTATTGGTATTTTACATTGTGCGTAATTTCAATTATGTAACTTAAAATCTGGACAAATTGCTGAGATCACTTGCACATAATGGATGGTTTGGGAGAGGGCTAGGGACCTGACTTATTAAAAACTATTGACGTGGTAGTTGTCATTACAGGACAAAGCTTCGTTGTGGTTTATGTTTATGGTCTCTAGCCGTCGATACAGATAAAAGCAAAACGTGGACGGGAATTAATTACAGATACTAATGTGGTATATATTTATAACTTAACAAACCGTAGCACAGCCCTTCTCTTATCATAACTAACTCCTTCACTAAGTGTCAAATGTTTCACTAGCTCTATCACTAATTGTCCACTAAAGTTTCGCCAACTCTACCACTTGTTGTCGGTTGTCACTATGTTTCGCTAACTCTACCAACTCTAACTGTTTGCAATCAATATGATTTTATAACACTGTCACTAAATGTAGGCTATCAAAATGTAGCTTTAACTCTATCACTAGCTGTCAGCTATCAGCAAGTTCCTTAACAATCAGTCCAGAAAGATTACTTAAGCTTGACTGTCTTAAATTAGCTCTACTTAAGTTACTAGTTTCAACCGGTCAAACTTTTTGTCTCACTTATTCTTTCTTAACGGACCGATGGTCCCTAAACCTGTAGCTTATACCTGACTAACACACATATTCTGGTAATGGTCGGGGATTACTCTCTAATGACCCCGTCTAGTACATTGGCTACCATCTCCATCTCCATCTCCATCTCTATCTCCATCTGCGGAGCCATAAAACATGTTCCACGCGTAGGATTATGAAACCGTCCTAGCTTCCCTAGCAGCATCTAGTTTTTGTTTACATTCGGTCAACAGGTGTGCTACTGTTTCCGGATCCAGACTGCAATGCCGGCGGCTAGAGACCTTTTTTTATCTAGACTCCAGAAGTATGGGCATATGTGACAATGCTCTGGGCGTATCTGCGTCACAGACTCTGCTGCCTAAGGCCTAATCACCACCATGGGTCTTCTCTGCTAGGAGTGGGCAATTTTTAAAGGGCTCCAATTGCGGTTGTGTTGTCAGTCAATTGCCTGTACCATTTCGTCCATTCGTCCTGAAATGGTCTCTCAGCCTGTTCTTTATTCCCAAATAAGCTATTGGAACTTTTGGCTGAAGCTGGTCAGCCCCGGTTTTAGCTGGAGTGTATGCGTTCTCATTGCAGCTGACGGTGAAATGAACAGGGAACCATTGCACTATTACCTTGCCTCCTAGTTCACCGATCTTTCACACGCCACCAACGATGGCGCCAAATAGATGCAGGGTACCTGATCTATTTCCCAAGCTTTCGAGTACATATCCTTAGGCTGAGTAAACAATCACATCGTGCCTGCAAGCTCAGCTCCCTTCAACGTGTAATATACACTATTTGGATTATGTGTACAGCCTCAACCTCCGCATCAAAGTTTGATGCTGTATTCCCACAGTGCTCTGAGAGTTCCTGATTTGATGGTCCCCTTGCTGGGTACAGTACGAGAGCACTGTACACAGCAGTTCTTTCTCTCAGATTGGCAGAATCTTTCGTGAACACTTTTACTGGTATGTTTGAAAACAATGCCTTGGTCTCATGGTTAGCCGTTTTCTGGACATGTTCATGGCTGAGCTCCGTCACTGGTCAAGGCCCAATGTATGGATGGACATGAAGATTTCGCATACGGCGGATTGTCTGGGTTTAGGGTTCGTCTTTCTCTATTGCGAGGTAGGTCGACTGTCCTTTCAAGCTCCAACACTTAATGCATAAATGATAATCTTTTATGTCGCATACTCTCCACCCAGTTGTTCTGCATCTGGAACGACGGTTCATTTTCGTACTGATGCGTGTACCTCTGTGTCTGTACTGAAAATTTGCTTATATCAAGGACTCGCAAAATGACAAACTACCCAACACTCGAACCAAATGGTTATAGACTTGCTCCATTACTAGAGACTACGTTCTCCGGTTTACATCTGCTTTCCCAGACTCTTGTTCCATGTATTTACCCGTCTGTTAACATTTATCAAGTTTTTGTTTTCAACTCATGATACTTAATTAAATAATACCACCACAGGGTCTGAGTGGACATTCCACATTTACCAGCTAACAACAAAACTCATTACTCTAATTCATTCCGTATGTGTCATTATTTTGTTTTCTAAATTATATTTCTATGCCAGATAGCAATGTGTCAGAATCCAAAGATTGTACCCTGCAATGTCTGGACTATAAAGATGACCAAGTCTATGAACACACCTTGAATTCCTCTAGGGAAAATATGATTTATTTGGTTTTAGAAAATCAACCGATTGTCAGCAAAGTTTTCATCCGAGTTAACAATGGCACAATGGCTGTTTGTAATATACTACTTTATGGAGGTAAGATGGAGACACTGGTGTTTGTAATATACTATTTTATGGAGGTAAGATGCAGACATCAATGTTTGTAATATTATAATTTATTGATGTAAGTTAAGATCAAATTGGTCAACTAAGAAAGGCACTTTTGAAATAAATTTTAAAACATGATAGGACAAACTAAATACATATAGCTATATACAAGCATGAGTTAAAATAATGTGTTCAATCTATAGATATGTCAATTAAAATAATTATAGATCTGTCAGTGAGATCAATAACTCAACAACTCGATGTATATTTCACAGTAACGGAATTAATTGTCAATTAAGCACCAGGCTCCCAAGCAAAAAATTACATACACTTTATTGCATGCCGACCTACGTGGCTTAGTCTAGTCACAACTATTCCAAAAGTGTTTGACATACTCAATCAACAGAATGCCCAAGCCCGCGCTATTCTCAGGACTGCAGCAAGTCGTGCCCAGAGAACTGCCTTGATGGAGTCTGCAACTATGGCGGCGTGTGTCATCATTGTACTGAAAAAAGTCAAGATGCCTCGTGTCGCAAATGTAAGGAAATGCAAGCTTGTGAAGAAAAAATAACAACTATAATTTATAAACTGACCAGACGGAACAAATCATACTTAAATAATAGTTTTATGACTGGCTTTAGATTATAAATGAATCGGAAATTTTTAAACAAGCAGGAACCAGGGATTATCTAACTTACAAAGTAGATAATTGTATCTGGGTGCATTGGATAAATGTATATGGGTGCATTGGATAATTGTGTCTGGGTGCATTGGATAATTGTATCTGAGTGCATTGGATAATTGTATCTGAGTGCATTGGATAATTGTATCTGGGTACATTGGATAATTGTATCTGAGTGCATTGGATAATTGTATCTGAGTGCATTGGATAATTATATCTGGGTGCATTGGATAATTGTATCTGGGTGCATTGGATAATTGTATCTGGGTGTGTTGGGTAATTGTATCTGAGTGTGATGTGTAATTGTTTTTTGTGTGGGTTGGGTAATTGTATGTAGCTGTTATGGGTAAATGTATAATATGGGTGTGTTGTGTAATTGTTTTCTGGGTGTGCTGGGTAATTGTTTCTGGGTATGTTTGGTAATTGCAACTGACTGTTTGTAGTAATTGCATCTGACTGTGTGGGGTAATTACATCTGACTGTGTGGGGTAAGTGCATCTGACTGTGTGGGGTAATTGCATCTGACTGTGTGGGGTAATTGCATCTGACTGTGTGGGGTAATTGCATCTGACTGTGTGGGGTAATTGCATCTGACTATGTGGGGTAATTGCATCTGACTGTGTGGGGTAATTGCATCTGACTTTGTGGGGTAATTTCATCTGACTGTGTGGGGTAATTGCATCTGCGTCTGTTGTGTCGAATATGGATGAGGGTAACTATCATTGGGGACATTGCGCGATATATTCAATAAGTTGACTGCTTATAACCTAAGTATGGAAGGAATCGCCCTACATCAAAGTATCTTTGACATGTCAGCTTAAAATTTGTTCTGCCCATGCTGACTCAAAAATTCACTAAAATGGAATGTACAAAAAACGTGTTTGTATCCCTCGAGTTCTTACTGCATTAATGGTACAAAACTAAGATTGATGATTGATAAACTCATGGGTACAAGACGAATATTGTATGATTGAGAAACTAATGTGTATTCTTGGACACATGCAATATGTTAAACTAAATGATTGGTTAAATCAAATTTTGAACGTGTTTTTGTCTTGAAAATTGATCTTAAAAGAAGAAAAAAATTTCTCCACACACATTTCGATTCAATTAATGTATCACTGTACAGATGGACAATGTCAAATGTATGTAAATATATATATATATATATATATATATATATATTATAAATATAATGTATGTATCAATAGATACATAGATAGATTGATTGATCTATATATATATATATATATATATATATATATATATATATATATATACATAGATAGATAGATAGATAGATAGATAGATAGATAGATAGATAATTAGATAGATAGATAGATAGATAGATAGATAGATAGATATATATATATAGATAGATAGATAGATAGATAGATAGATAGATAGATAGATAGATAAATAGATAGATATATAGACAGATAGATAGATAGATAGATAGATAGATAGATAGATAGATAGATAGATAGATAGATAGATAGATAGATAACTATATAGATATATAGATAGATAGATTTTTTTACAATCATTCAAAAAGTTGATGCACATTTTATTTGAACTTGAGCAAATTAAACAAAATGTCTTATTACATTCATTTCAGTGCAAACGACTGGAGCAGGCAGTAAGCATTATGTATATTAATATAAGAAAATTGTAAGTAATGATTCTGAGTAGTGGTACCGACTGATTCATTTCAGTAGTGGTACCGACTGGTTCATCAGAGTAGTGGTACCGACTAATTCTTTAAAGTACTGGTTACGACTGGTTCATCGGAGTAGTGGTACTAACTGTTTTATCGCAGCTGTGTTTCCTTACTGATTCATCACACTAGTCGTACCAACTGATTCATCACAGAAGTGGTACCGACATATTCATCACAGTAGTGGTACATACTGATTAAAATGTCAGCAACTGTATTCGTTTGAATACTGGCTATGATTGGCTACAACAGAGAATGTAGGCAGTGAAAACGTTAGTATGTAATAAAATCCCCGCAAGAAACATACCATGGACAACTTGGTGTGTCAGCTATTGTTATATCACACTCAGGCAGAGGTGTTTTCAAAAGGAATCACTAGCCGCGATGCACACACGCGTCTCGCAGCGGCGTCGCTAGGGTTAGTGCTGTTTATGGCGGGCAAACATTTTAACCTCATCCTGTACACGAATAAACGTCTACGGCTGTCTGAAGCCACGCCCTTGCGGCAAAAAAAGTGGATAGGTTGGACCTTATCATCCACTCGGTTTCTACTCCGCCGTCGTTTCAAACATATGTTCACTTTTATTAAAGACGGGACATGGATACACAATCCATGGTTAAGACAATAACATTGTGATTGAGAAAGAAAGATGCATAATTTGTTACATACAGACAGTGGCGTACCGGGCTTACCTCGCGCCCGGGGCACACTACCTTTTTAGCGCCCCCAATACCTTTTTAGCGCCCCCCCTATTCGAAAACCATACAATATTATCGTAAAATATACTATTTGGCGCCCCTTTGTGAGTAGCGCCCGGGGTATGATGCCCCCCTTGCCCCCCGTCACTACGCCACTGCATACAGACATACATGACGCATTTTAAAAAAAGAGCATTTCCATGAACATGCACAGCCTATTTTTAAAATTCGAGTCAATTTACTTTCCCTCTAAACGATAAGTAATGTATATTTCATTAAAATAACCTTGATGAAAATGTTAACATCCATTTTAATAATATTTCTGGCCGTTAAAAAAAAAAGGTTTGATAACAATTTGATATCGTACTTCTTTGTGCTCAAATGTAATCTAGATTACAATCCAGACATCCAATGCCATTGTGAGAATGATTCATGTTTCCAGAATGGCAAATGTCACAATAATGTTCATTGTCAACAAGGATGGTTTTCAGAGGCATGTCAATATAGTAAGTTTATCAATGTAGTAAGTTTGTCAATGTAGTAAGTTTGTCAATGTAGTAAGTGTGCCAATGTAGTAAGTTTATCAATATAGTAGGTTTATCAATGTAGTAAGTTTGTCAATGTAGTAAGTTTGTCAATGTAGTAAGTTTGTCAATGTAGTAAGTTTGTCAATATAGTACGTTTGTCAATGTAGTAAGTTTGTCAATGTAGTAAGTTTGTCAATGTATTAAGTTTGTCAATGTAGTAAGTTTGTCAATGTAGTAAGTTTGTCAATGTAGTAAGTTTGTCAACGTAGTAAGTTTGTCAACGTAGTAAGTTTTTCAATGTAGTAAGTTTGTCAATGTAGTAAGTTTGTCAATGTAGTAAGTTTGTCAATGTATTAAGTTTGTAAATGTAGTAAGTTTGTCAATGTTATAAGTTTGTCAATGTAGTATGTTTGCCAATGTAGTAAGTTTGTCAATGTAGTAAGTTTGTCAATGTAGTAATTTTGTCAATGTAGCAAGTTTATCATTATAGTAAGTTTGTCAATGTAGTAAGTTTGTCAATGTAGTAAGTTTGCCAATTTAGTAGGTTTGTCAATGTAGTAAGTGTGTCAATGTAGTAGCTTTGTCAATGTAGTAAGTTTGTCAATGTAGTAAGTTTGTCAATGTAGTAAGTTTGTCAATGTAGTAAGTTTGTCAATGTAGTAAGTTTGTCAATGTAGTAGGTTTGTCAATGTAGTAGCTTTGTCAATCTAGTAAGTTTGTCAATGTAGTAAGTTTGTCAATGTAGTAAGTTTGTCAATATAGAAAGTTTGTCAATGTTATAAGTTTGTCAATGTAGTAAGTTTGTCAATGTAGTAAGTTTGTCAATGTAGTAAGTTTGTCAATGTAGCAAGTTTGTCAATGTAGCAAGTTTGTCATTATAGTAAGTTTGTCAATGTAGTAAGTTTGTCAATGTAGTAAGTTTGCCAATGTAGTAGGTTTGTCAATGTAGTAAGTGTGTCAATGTAGTAGCTTTGTCAATGTAGTAAGTTTGTCAATGTAGTAAGTTTGTCAATGTAGTAAGTTTGTCAATGTAGTAAGTTTGTCAATGTAGTAAGTTTGTCAATGTAGTAGGTTTGTCAATGTAGTAAGTTTGTCAATGTAGTAGCTTTGTCAATGTAGTAAGTTTGTCAATGTAGTAAGTTTGTCAATGTAGTAAGTTTGTCAATATAGAAAGTTTGTCAATGTTATAAGTTTGTCAATGTAGTAAGTTTGTCAATGTAGTAAGTTTGTCAATGTAGTAAGTTTGTCAATGTAGCAAGTTTGTCAATGTAGCAAGTTTGTCATTATAGTAAGTTTGTCAATGTAGTAAGTTTGTCAATGTAGTAAGTTTGTCAATATTCTAAGTATGTCAATTTAGTACGTTTGTCAATATTCTAAGTATGTCAATATAGTAAGTTTGTCAATATAGTAAGTTTTTCAATAGAGTAAGTTTGTCAATATAGTAAGTTTGTCAATGTAGTAGGTTTGTCAATATAGTAAGTTTGTCAACATATTTTTTCCATATAGTAAGTTTGTCAATATAATAAGTTTCTCAATATAGTATTTTATCAATGTAGTAAATTTGTCAGAAATTTTTTCAATATCGTAATCTTGTCAAAATAATAAATGTGTCAATATTGTAAGTTTGTCAATATTGTAAGTTTGTCAATATTGTAAGTTTGTCAATATATTAAATTTGTCAACTACCAACAGTCTTTTATCATATATATACCATAGTAATACATCCCCCCAAAAAAAAAAATAAATCATTACACAACATAAAAAAACCAAAATTGCTCTCACCTAACCCCACTGTAAGGAAAAATCTCACCTCCACCACGGAAACTCCGTAATCAAGGCTTAACCCTCCATCCACACAAAGACCGCCTTAGTCTGAAACAGACCCAACACATCCACTGCTCTCAATTCTTTAGAAGCGAATGTCTCCCACACTAGTAAATTTTTAGCTCCATGTGAAGTCCTTCCCAATGACTTCCACTTTGTTTACATTACGTCCCCGCATTGGGACTGCCCTGGGCAAGATCACGACTCCACGTCGTGAATGTCGTAGCTTGTCCAGATTCTAACACCTTCGAAATCAAAACAAACATTTTCCTCCTCCACAAGACTTACCTGACCAAATCTTAAATGTTTCACTTCCACAAAATTCTTCTGCACAAAACCCAAACCTTCATACCTCACAAAATCAAAATCTCTCTCCAGTAAAAAATGCACATCTCCCTGTTAAACATTAAAATAATGTATCGTTTATTAATTATTACAAGCAACAACTTGTGCTCCATCAAAATTAATATTCCATTCAAAAATTAAAAAAAAATAATTCCAATACTAAAATCTAAACCAAAGGCATCCTCTTGCACGTCATCAAAATTAGTATCTTGTGCATAATCAAAATTCACATGTAGATTTACAAAATATTTATCCACTTTGTGTTTACCAGCTACTTAGTTGCTAACAAAATCTCAGTTCCCATACATCCAGCAACAGCAGGACATCACTAGGGATAACTTATCTCTTCAACAAAATCAGTAATTTTCTCAGTTACCTTTTTTTTCGTTGGCAAACATAAGAACTTTGAAATCTTCCACTTCTACAAAGGCCTCCCAGTTTCCTTAAAAACGTTTAACCCTATTTCCTTAAGCAACGAACTTTCGGCCCTCTGTCTCTCCCTCATACATATCTGAACCTATGCCTCTTTCTTTTTTTTTTTATTAATATCTTTTTCCAATTAACATGCATTTCCTGTCTCTCTCTCTCTCTCATTACCTGCTCTAGTTACTGAGCTCGTTGTCTACTGTGTTCTTCTCTCTCTTTCTGTCGTTCTTTTCTCTCTTTCTGTCGTTCTTTTCTCTCTTTCTGTCGTTCTTTTCTCTCTTTCTGTCGTTCTTTTCTCTCTTTCTGTCGTTCTTTTCTCTTTTTCTGTCGTTCTTTTCTCTCTTTCTGTCGTTCTTTTCTCTCTTTCTGTCGTTCTTTTCTCTCTTTCTGTCGTTATTTTCTCTCTTTCTGTCGTTATTTTTTCTCTTTCTGTCGGTCTTTTCTCTCTTTCTGTCGTTCTTTTCTCTCTTTCTGTCGTTCTTTTCTCTCTTTCTGTTGTTCTTTTCTCTTTTTCTGTCGTTCTTTTCTCTCTTTCTGTTTTTTTTCTCTTTCTTTCTGGCATTATTCTATCTCTTTCTCGCGATTTCTTTCTTCTCTCTCTTCTATTAGTATTCTTCAAACCCACCGAATGATAGCTTCATCTTTTAGACCTATCAACTCCACCTCCTCATTAAATTCTAATACTAATTCACTTGAATCCATATTAATTCATCACGCATACCAAACAAATTCTAGTGCACCCAATAGCAATAACATTTCTTAAAAAATACATCAGCCTAATACACTTGCCAACATGTGTACTAATTACGCGATCTTTTTGTTGATCTTTGGCACACATAATCATCAACTTTTACATACATGTGACTATAACTATTACATACATATTGAAGTAAATAAAATCAACGTGATTTAATGTTGTATTAAAAGAGTGCAGTAAATCTGAACCAATGCAAGGCTAAATTTTGTTACAGAGGATCTCGCCATGTTAGCAAATTCTGATGACGCCATCCTGCATGATTATAATGAGACAACCTGCATGGAGGCAAACAATAATAGCATACACTATGTATTCGACAAACCTGTCGTGTTTACATGGCTAAGAATTATAACTGGAGCCTTAAGTAAGTATATGCCATAGTGTATTCGACAAACCTGTCGTGTTTACATGGCTAAGAATTATAACTGGAGCGTTAAGTAAGTATATACCATAGTGTATTCGACAAACCTGTCGTGATTATATGGGTCAGAATTATAACTGGAGCCTTAAGTAAGTATATACCATAGTGTATTCGACAAACCGGTTGTGATTACATGGGTCAGAATTATAACTGGGACGATTAGTAAGTATTCTTTTGAGACATAGTTTATTGAAAATTGCTTGACAAAAGTGCATTGGTCAAATGTATATATTTCCAGGAGTCACGTGTTCATGGTAGTGAAAAGGAAGCTGACCTTATATTGTAGCACCAACAAGCAAGGTGAAGTGTGCTCTTATAACAAACACATGAAAGGTGGCATTTGGTGTCATAACAGTCACATGCAAGATAACATTTGGTGACATAGCACGCTCATGCAAGATGACATTAAGACATAATATCAAATGTGCCTCATGTTATCTAACCTAATGTGTCTTATTTACTCCCACGACATTCAGCTCAGTTTTTCACACTTGACGTATCATTCCAAGTTATGACGTCAGACGGCACAGCTCAACCAACCTCGTGTCTACAGAAGAGAGTAATTGAAACCAGCGCCAGGACCTACGATGTCTTCTGTAGAAACGACGTCATCATAGAGAAACTCTTCATTAGATTCAAAGGCAGAGGAACAGTGTGTTCCGTGTATATCAACAGCGGTAAGTAACACTCTACGGCATACTTGTCGACGTATAATACATGACAATAACAAAGAACAAGCAAAGACAACAAAAGAGATCTTAGTTTTACACATGTCTTATCAAGCTTAAATACAAATTTCGTTAACAAATATGATGACGAACAAATGCACGTAATTAAACGTTCTTTTGCAAGAAGAAAATGTAATCAAAATTAAATACCGATGGGGTCCTGTTACCTACACACCACTACCGGTCTACTCATTTAGTGATTATCTGAATACATGATCATTATATGTAGCCTTTCCAGCCCCTAAAGTGCTTATCGGAATACATGATCATCATAGGTAGCCTAGCCAGCCCCTAAAGTGCTTATCTGAATACATCATCATCATAGGTAGCCTCGCCAAGTCATTTTTTTATCTGAGTAAATGCTTATCATTGGTACCCACGCCAACCCATTAAGTTCGTATCAAATACATGATCATTATATATAGCCCTGCCAACGTTCGGGGGAATAAGATGTTTGCTCTTTATATCTTTAATTGAGCAATAGAAAAGTTCAATGAAAAAAATAGACGTTTTAAAATATACACTTACAAAATTTTGAAAAACTGTACTGCCCAGTCTCAACCAGTTGTATCAGTAACTTATCTGGAAATAAAAAAAAAAAACTGTCTGTGAACGATTTGAAAACAAAAACTGCTTCTTGATGGATACTGGAATGGAAGTATTGTTTGATCGTGGAATTGAAATCTTGGTTGATATTGAAAAAAACGTATGGTTGAAACTGGAATTGAAGTCTTGATTGATCTTGAATTGGAAATTTTGGTTGATACTGAAATTGAGACATTAGTTGATCCTGAAACCGAAGACTTGGATGACCTTGAAATTGACGTTTGCTTGCTCCTGGAATTACAGTCTTGTTTGATCCTAAAATGGACATTAAGATTGATCATGAAATGGAAGTCTTGATTGCACATATGACAGGACAATTTTAAAGCACATATTTCCATTCGTTTTCATTAACGCCAGTTTTTATACAAGAACTGTATGTGTCGAATTCTGTGACTGTTGGAAAACCCATATTCAATGTTCCTATTAGGACTTCATTTGTCGACTTTTCTGTCTGTTAGATTTCCCAAATTAACGTTTGATACTAAAACTTCATGTGCTCTGCCTGTTGGAAAACACATAATAACTGTTCCTATTAGGACTTCATTGTTGACTGCCCTGCCTGTTAGATTTAACAAGTTCACGTTTGGTACTAAAACTTCATGTGTCGAATTCTCTTGTTGTTATATTCCCTTTATAAACTGATGTATCAGGGAATTCAGCTGTCGCAATATCCGGATTATGGATTTCCCATATTCAATGTTCATACAAGAAATGGATTTGCTGCATTATAATTGTGTTAGATTCCCCAAATTTAAAGTTGAAAGAAGAACGTTTTCTTGTGTCGCACACTCTGCCTGTTGAATTCACTGCATTCACCGTTGATCTAAGGATTTTATTGATATCATTTTCTGCCTTTACGATTCCCATAATTTATTGTAAATATACACGGGATTCAAGTTTTGCAATATATGTCATTTAGATTCTTCAAATTTACTTTTTAAAATAAGTATATATAAATACACTGTATCCCTTCATCTCGCCTTTTCATAGACTTTCCAGTTGCTCTCACATTTTTTTGAAGTGCTTCAACTTACCCTATCAGTGTCGAAGCAGAGTGTTCATGAACACGTAAATGTATTTGTAAGTGTATTTATACGTGTAGTTGTACAATGTGCCTACATCCAGCCGCTACGTGTCCGAAGCAGTTTAAAAGAAGACATATTAAGACACATGTAGTGGAAAATGGGACCTTCGTGAATGGTAAAACAAAAATGACAACTGAGCATTGTTTTCTTTCATTCGTTTGTGATTGTAAAAGATAATAATTTTGAAATATTTTTTGGAGACAGAACCGAGCAGTGTTTTATTTTAAAGATGACACAAAGTACCACGTTAATGCATTGTATTGCTACGGATTTTACTGTTCTGGACGTTTACACTGCAAATGAAAGGCAATGTTAAGATGTATATATTTTCCAGGTCGTAACTACGCACCAACTTCGACTATTACTGTACCAAATTTGCTGGTAGAATCCCTGATATTTCGGTATTCCATTGCCATCATGACGGATGGTGATGTGAACAATACACGGTGCTTCAAGCTGATTGGTCAAGGCATCAACGCGCTTCACGTGGCGCTCAAGAGTGAACGGTCAGTTTCAAGGATTGTTCTCCACACCGGTGAGTGCGAGTCAGTACTTCTTGTTACATATGATTGCGGTTTGAACAATAAGCCGGTGGGGATACATATCTGAAAAGATAAGTTGACCGTTGGGATAAATATCCAAAATTATAACTTAAACAATCTATCGAACGAGTTCTTTTTTTCAACAATCCAACTTATTAAAAACATCGAAGACAAACAACAACAATAAACAAAGAAACAAATCAACAACAACTACAAACTAAAAAGATATCAAAGTATTACAATTATACTTGAAGTGCATGTAATACAGTTTAAAATAATTAAATAGGTATTAATAAATTTAAGC
The DNA here is from genome assembly GCA_964017045.1 of Omphiscola glabra. NCBI lineage: Eukaryota > Metazoa > Mollusca > Gastropoda > Lymnaeidae > Omphiscola > Omphiscola glabra. Next base: position 24,122,177 of record OZ024811.1, read on the forward strand.
TTTATTCGTTAAGCCAAATGGATTAATTAAAACACACAGTGTGTCGGTAATTTTATAGTATACCTCATATTTTTGTGTTTTTACTCCCTTTTTCAAAATTAGCATTTCCATTCGTCTAATTAGTGCACAGCTCACGCTATAACCGTTAAGAAATTTTAACGAATTTTTACTATAACAATAAGGGAAATAGTTCAATTAAAAACACATAACTTTGAAATTTATAATCAGGTTAACGTTTGGATTTTGTTTTAATATGTTTTTTTAGACAATAATAACCAGTGAACATTCATTAAGATCCTGTCTTATATGGGTGACCTATGGACACATTCATCATGATCATCTCTTATATGTGTGACATATGGATAGATTTATCATGATTCTATCTTATATTTGTGACCTAAGGATACATTCATCATGATTACATCTTATATTTGTGAACTATGGATACATTCATCATGATTATATCTTATATTTGTGACATATGGATACATTCATCATGATCATATTTTATATTTGTGACATATGGATACATTCATCATGATTATATCTTATATTTGTGACATATGGATACATTCATCATGATCATATTTTATATTTGTGACATATGGATACATTCATCATGTTTCTCTCTTATATTTGTGACCAGTTGATACATTCATCATGATTCTCTCTTATATTTGTGACCTATGGATACATTAATCATCCATGTGTGATATTTCAACTGATTGATACAAGAAAATACAATGGGCGGAGAAATTCATTTTAAACTTCAAACCTGGGATGAGCTCTATGAAACCAAGTTTGTCTACGAGTACAATGGATCTTTGGAAAAAGTCCACGACATACCCATGGTTAAGAGACCTTCAACGTCTAAAATCATGATTACCGTTTTAACCGGAAAAATGGGGATTTGTGAGGTGGAAATTTTTGGAGGTAAAACGAAATAGTACCAAAAAAAATGTGATTGTGGGTAAATAACGTTTTTAATATTAGAAAATTTATTATTTTATGGGGAAAATATAAAAGTTTCAAAATATGTGAAAATTAGTTTATTTGATGATAAATTACACTTTTTTATAATATGAAACAATTATATTTGCGGAATAAAAATTAAACTTAATTAAATTTTGCTTAATTTTTTGGATTAGAAATTACCCTTGGTTTTAAATTATGGCAAAATGAGATTTGTGTTGTAAAAGATAAACTCTTTTAAAATTAAACAAACTCTAAAAGATAAGTGTTATATATAAATAATGTATACAAAGTAATATTTAGCAATGGTAGTTGGGGCTGAAAACTTGATAAATCATGAATATTGTGGAGAGTCCAGACCTTGGTAGTCGACCTGTGTGGTACAGGGATGCTATGATTCCCAGAGTACAAAGACTGAAAAACTGAACAACGGTCGTAGCGCATCATAGTACACCGTGACGGGGATATTACAACCGTTACAATGACAGTAGTGGCTTTTTAATGTACATTTAAAATTATGGAAGCTTTAGGTAAATTTTAGTACCTTAGATGTAGAAATAGAAAAGATATGGGTTGAAATTAGAGATACGACCAATTCGAGGACTTATAAAAGGGGAACGTTAGGCGATACTGAGGAAGAACTCAGTCGAATAGGAGTTGGGGAAAGTAATAGCATTAATCAGCCCGAGTGTCGGGTCTGGATAGTCGGGAGACCACAGTAGATAGAGAGAGAGTGAGAGAGGGAGAGAGAGAGAGTGAGAGAGAGAGAGTGAGAGAGAGAGAGAGAGAGAGAGAGGGAGAGAGAGACAACCGGGACAGTCAGAAATTCGTGCGGGGCGAGAGAAATGGAAATTGACGTAGCAGAAAATTTAAAGATCTACGACGTTGTGTTTTATGTTACTTGGTTGTTGTATAACGAATAACAGTTGCTGTTACTTGATTGTTGAAATACGAGTGACAATGGCTGTTACTTGATTGATGAAATATGATTGACATTTGCTGTTACTTGATTGATGAAATATGAGTAACCTTTGCTGTTACTTGATTGATGAAATATGATTGACATTTGCTGTTACTTGATTGATGAAATATGAGTGACAGTTTATGTTACTTGATTGATGAAATATGAGTGACAGTTTATGTTACTTGATTGATGAAATATGAGTGACAGTTTATGTTACTTGATTGATGAAATATGAGTGACAGTTTATGTTGCTTGATTGATGAAATATGAGTGACAGTTTATGTTACTTGATTGATGAAATATGAGTGACAGTTTATGTTACTTGATTGATGAAATATGAGTGACAGTTTATGTTAATTGATTGATGAAATGCGAGTGACAGTTTATGTTACTTGATTGATGAAATGCGAGTGACAGTTTATGTTACTTGATTGATGAAATACGAGTGACATTTTATGTTACTTGATTGATGAAATATGAGTGACAGTTTATGTTACTTGATTGATGAAATACGAGTGACAGTTTATGTTACTTGATTGATGAAATACGAATGACAGTTTATGCTACTTGATTGATGAAATATGAGTGACAGTTTATGTTACTTGATTGATGAAATACGAGTGACAGTTTATGTTACTTGTTTGATGAAATACGAGTGACAGTTTATGTTACTTGATTGATGAAATACGAGTGACAGTTTATGTTACTTGATTGATAAAATACGAGTGACAGTTTATGTTACTTGATTGATGAAATACGAGTGACAGTTTATGTTACTTGATATAAAGCAAAACGACGAAATAGAGAACGAAAAAAGAAAAGAGACGGACAAGGTCCTCTACACTTACGCACTTTATGGGGATCCAAATTAATGCTCACCCTCACCCCAGCTCAACTGCACGATTTTCGACACCCATTTAACTATCGTAATGCTCAAATGACTCACCCGTTTTAAAACCCAGATTCATTTTAGCAACTATTTCCGAAAAACAAAAGAAAATAGTACGCACAAAACGCACTTGCGATATTTTTTTAGCCTGTCATTTAGCGCAGTATTTAGTAAATTCATTTTGTCATCAATGTCATCATGTTTTCAAGAAAAAAAAAATTAAATATTTTCTTTGGCCAGATGGGTGTAGGGGCTGAAAATGTGATCAAATGTGTTGTCATCGTCATCGGGTCTATGTGCCAAGTTACTTTTGATAGGCTGACCGGAAGTGGGTCAAAATGCCCTCACAATTTTTTTTTGCGAATCAGCCAACAGAAGAAGTTACACTTATTTTAAAAAATATGGCAGAATTAGTTTTGCGGAAGGGAAGTTAGCTATTAAAATTATTATTTTTACAAATATTCCTGCGTATTCTTTACTTTGAGTAATACATTGCAAAAGTCTACTTCTGATATATTTTTAATATACCTTTTCTAATAGCCTCATATAAATATGGAACAGATCCTTTTATAATATAGATTTAAAATAAATCTTTGTAAAGCGAATTTACATAATCTTATCACAATACTTCCTAAACAAAAACAAAACAGAGGGACAATATAATATATTTTTAGTAAATGATGTAAGAATTAAAATAAAATTGTTAAAATATTATATTTTTTTTAATTGAAAAAAGAAATAAAAAAACCTTTAATTTAAGCAAACAATTTTCATTTTTTAAAAAAAATGTTTTTTTTAGATTATCGAAATTCGCAAACGTCTTCTTCGGATTTAACTTAAATTATACATTTTCTTATAGATTCAAATAAGTATGGGATAGATAGTTTTATAATATAGATATGAATGAGATGTTTTGTAATGCTTATTTGCATAACAATATATACATGATCACAAACCGACATAAACAAAAATAAGAGAGAGACAAGAGAGGTTATGCTTGGTACATGTTAATTATAAAATACGTTTTTAATTGTAATCTTTAAATTTTATATAAACAAAACATTTAAAAAATATTAATATAAATTAAAAAAACGATTAAAATTTTAAAAAACTAAACAAACTTATTAATATTGATTTTGAGATTGTCGAAGATCCCAATTCGGCCTGGGCTGCAATGAAACGTGTATGCTTACCTGCTTAAAAGAAATGTGTAACAATGATGGCACATGCTTCCAGTGCCACGCTGCCAGACACGGGAGGTTTTGTATGGAAGGTAAATGTCATTTGTGTCTTGTAATCAAAGGAGGTTGGAATCTAACAAAAGTGTAAATGTATTATAACATGACATGCGAGATGTTTAAATAATTCATTGTTAGCATTTGATGGTTGTTTCTTTAGTGAATTACTGTTATAATTTGATGGTTGTTTCTTTAGTGAATTACACTTAGCATTTGATGGTTGTTTCTTTAGTGAATTACTGTTAGTAGTTGATTGTTGTTCTTTTAATAATTTTTTTTGCAGGTAATAATGGTTATTAAGAGAATCAATTTTAAGAGTTGCCAATGGTCCTTCAAGTGAATAATTATTAATAGTTGCTGATGGTCCTTTTAGTTAATAATTATTAGGATTTGCTATTTCTTTTTTTTTACTGGACCATTATTACAATTTTGTCATCTTTCTTTTAACTGGTCATTGTTAGTAGCAGCAAGTGCCACATTTAATTAACATTTGTTAGTAGCTGCAAGTGCTTCTTTTAGTGATTCATTTCTAGTAGTTGCAAATCTGATTGTGGTTAATCATAACTGTATTATTATTATTTATTAAATAATGGGCAAACCCATCTCACACACAACACTGAACAGATGAAATCATGAAATGAGCAAAACTGTCGTACGCATTACATAGGTTAATTTGTGTTACACATAAGCATTTCCTTCAAACCTTTAAGACAGACTTAGCCGCAGTTGAAAATCATGCATTTAAGAATTACTTTATTGATCATAATATTATTAGGGCTGATATGAAAGTGGATCTCTGGATGCAGGCATTTTAGTTGACCATAATGGCGTTTCCTTCTTCCTGCATAATTTAGAAACACATCAATGAAAATATTTCAACAAAAAGTGTCAAATTATCGACATCTTATACTTATGACACACTACATACAACTACTGCAATAATGCCAGGCGTGATTAAGGCTACCTACAAATTGCAACATTTGACATATATAGTTAGGACTACCTACAAATTGCAACATTTGACATATATAGTTAGGACTACCTAGAAATTGAAACATTTGACATATATAGTTAGGACTACTTACAAATTGCAACATTTGACATTTATAGTTAGGACTACTTACAAATTGCAACATTTGACATATATAGTTAGGACTACTTACAAATTGCAACATTTGACATATATAGTTAGGACTACTTACAAATTGCAACATTTGACATATATAGTTAGGACTTCTTACAAATTGCAACATGTGACATATATAGTTAGGACTACTTACAAATTACAACATTTGACATATATAGTTAGGACTACTTACAAATTGCAACACATGTCAGGTGAGGTTAGGGCAAAATATAAAATACAACATATGTAAGGCAAAGTTAGAGTTCAATACAAATTACAACATATGTCAGACATTGTTAGGTCTACATACAAATTACAACAAATATCAGCCATAACTAGGGCTAAACACAAAATAAAACAAATGTCAGGTGGGCTTAGGGCTAAATACAAATTAATCATAAGTCAGACTTAGCTAGGGCTACACGCAAATTTCAACATATGTCAGATTTACTTAGGGACACATTCAAATTACAACTTATTTCAGACTTAGTCAAGGCTACATACAAAATATAACATATGTCAGACTTAGTTAGGGTTAAATACAAATTACAACTTAGTTTAGACACGGGGCTACATAAAAATTTCAACACATCTTACACACATTTAAGGTCACATACACTTTAAAACATATATCAGGCACAATTAGGGATGCATACAAATTACAACACATGTCAGACACAGTTATGGCTAATTACAAATTACAACCCATTTAGACACAGATATTGCTTAATATAAATTAAAAGATACATCCTATTGCACTAATTTGATATCTCCCAATAAACCCTTTTGTATATATGTATTTTAAACATAACAGGTGCTCGTCCATTTGAAAATTTTAAAGACGAAAATGACATTAAAAGCACATTCGTCAAAGAACAGAAGAGAGATACCCGTTCACCTTTAATTTACTTTGCTTGGCTCCTTGTTGGTCTCTGTGTTTTTGCTCTCATAGTATGGCTGCTGTCTCCGAAGAAAAATGGATTGAACAGAAATCGGAGTAAATAATGTTAAATTAAATTGTTTATATATTAAATACACGTATCTATATTGTGCATGCACTTATATATATATACACATATTATATATATATATATATATATATTTATTTATATCATTCAACAAACGTTAGTTCCCATTCACCAAAGTATATTTTGTCCTTTTAATAATTAGAGGATGTGTCTATCAATCTATAAATTATCCATTTAACAAGCCATCAGCCAGTGTTCATTAGTTCAAATATCCTACAATTATAACATATAATTGTTCCAAACATTGTTCCAGTCGCTATACTACTTTATGCCAGCAAGCGTCACAGCCACCCAGGTCACATTTATTAAAGGAAAATTGTGTGTTAAATGAAAAGAAAAAGAACAAATTAACTTAAATAATACAATGATTTGTAAAATTATTGGCAATTTTAACAGTCATTCTTTACATTCCACAAAGTCAATATCTTCTTACAAACCAAATAAAACATTTTTAATTTTCTTTTTTTATTATTATTATTGAATTTAAAAAAAGAAAAAAAAAATCAATTGAATATAAATCTATGACTTTGTATTCAAAATTTGAAATTTTAGTTTCAATTACATAAACATATATACATATATTAGATTTTAAATATATATATATATATATATGTATAATATATGAGCAGTTGTTTAAGTGTTTTTCTAGATCTAAGTGACCTCATGACCACAGGTTCAAAAAGAACCAAAAAAACTACAATTTATTGTATTGTAAATTATTTTTTAATACTATTTTAAAACAATTTTGTTGTTGTTTCATTTCAGCCTTAATTCAATCGTCCCTTTGGTCACACAAATTTTCCAGGGAAGATGAATAAAAAGAACTGCGAAATCAAAACAAGTACTCAGGAGCAGTAATTATTCATTTAAATATTAGTGCGGTCAGACATTCTGCCTTGTTTTCAATAAAACGTTCCAAATTTGACAATTGTGTCTGCTTTCGCTTTGCACTTTTTTAAAAAGTAAATAATGCCAACGAATTGTTTTCATAGCACACACTCCACGAAATAATTTAATGTCACATTATGACCATCATATGGAAACACATACTTTGTATGATTCACATATGTAAACTAATTCAAACTTGGTGGGGATGGTAAGGGAGGGATGGTATATGTGATGGTCAATTGGGTGTTTGATCCAATTCTGCTTTCATTGAGTGTTGATCCACTTCTGCCTCCATTGGGTTTTGATCAACTTCTGCTGCACATTATCTAGTAGAACTATATAAATGATTAAATTAATATATCTTGTTCTCGGTCACTAAGCATGTACTTTCTTTGATGATTCAACTATTTCCAGTCTCTGCTTACAAGCCACGCCCAAAAGTATTCGCTTTCTTGATTCACGTGTCATACAAACTGTGATCACACCATGGAACGCATTTGAACGTAATTCGAATGCAAATAACTCTACATACATAGGAATCAGAAGGATGAATACATTGATCGCGGGACCTTAATATATAGAAGACATAGAAGAATGTCTGATGGGTGCCTTGAAATATACTCCCACTGTGGAATGTCTGTTTGGTGCCTTGAGACATAACACATTGTGTAAAGACTGTTTGTTTCCCTTAATCATCAGTTTGGTGCCTTAAAAAATTATCACACTGTGTAAATACTTTTCGTTGCTGTTATGGCATATGTCTGAGCCTATTTTAAACATCAATAGGTGTCTCACTATAGTAGTAACTTGATAATGATGTAATCAAATAAAATGGGATGTTTCACCAATTACACACCCCACACTGAAATTGAAAAGGTTGTTTTCGTTCGGATTAATTTTATTTTTTTTTCAAAATCATGCAATCATGTGACACAATTTCTAGAATTTCTCTCCTTGATAAATTTCATGTAGTCCCTAACTATAGTCCTGAACTGTTCCTAGTCGAGAAGGAGCAAGAGATTACTTTTACCTTTATGACTAACATGTTCAAGAAGATATATACGTCAAAGTGTGTTCTCTTTATGTGTGTGTAAATTAATATGTATTGCGTTTACTAGGAGTGTATTTATTCACTTAGTGTGCCGTAAGTTGAAAGAGTTTTTGAAATTAAAATTAAATTTTAAAGAAATTAGAAGTGTGATTAAATTGAATATTGCTACTAATATTAGACTTGAATCGTTTTCCTTGACTGCGGGTATTCTAAATTCCATCTATCTATCTATCTATCTATCTATCTATCTATCTATCTATCTATCTATCTATCTATCTATCTATCTATCTATCTATCTATCTATCTATCTATCTATCTATCTATCTATCTATCTATCTATCTATCTATCTATCTATCTATCTATCTATATATCTATCTATCTATCTTTCTATCTATCTATCTATCTATCTATCTATCTATCTATCTATCTATCTATCTATCTATCTATCTATCTATCTATCTATCTATCTATCTATCTATCTATCTATCTATCTATCTATCTATCTATCTATCTATCTATCTATCTATCTATCTATCTATATATCTATCTATCTATCTATCTATATATCTATCTATCTATCTATCTATCTATCTATCTATCTATCTATCTATCTATCTATCTATTTATCTATCTATCTATCTATCTATCTATCTATCTATCTATCTATCTATCTATCTATCTATCTATCTATCTATCTATCTATCTATCTATATATCTATCTATCTATCTATCTATGTATATGTCTATCGTCGCCTTGTCGTTTTATCACCTTGTCGTTTAGTCACTTGTCGTTTTGTCACTGTCGTTTAGTCACTTGTCGTTTTGTCACTTGTCGTTTTGTCACTTGTCGTTTTGTCTGGTTACCCAAGAAATCTACACACACAGTAAACAAAGCTCTGTCTCGTAGTAAAAAATAACACACGCAATAAAAATCATGCCTCTCTCTCTTGCAAACATCCGTCTCCTCACGCTTTTATAGTCTATTCAACCCATTTTTGAGATCCGTCGTACACATTGTTTTCCTCTCCAGCTGTCTCCTCATTTTTCTACAATATTCCAAAAAAACAAAAAAATGGATTTGTTAATTGTAAACCAGGTCAAAGGGAGACTATTTTAGCTACACACGCCCTAAATGTGGTCTCGAGCTTGTCGTCTGCTAGAGTTCATGACGTAAACACACGCCATCTATATAACGATGCGATTAACTGATTGCTTGTTGACATGATTTACTCAATGTTTGATTATATCATTACCTGAATGTTTGGTGATATGATTATATGAATATTTGTTGTAATATTAACCTGAATTTTTTGTTGACATCATTACCTGAATATTTGTTGTTACAATTTCTTTAATGTTTGTTGATATGATTACCTGAATGTGTGTTGATATCATACCTGAATATTTGTCAATCATATAGAGTATGAATAACCAGAGGGACAGCATACAATTGAACCAGGATTTATAATCGACCTTGACATTTTCTTGTTTATTTGTTTGACAAACTGGTCGAGTTTAGCAACGATGCTGTTCACCTTGACGTCAGATACTAAATCATAATCTGAGATGGAAATGTTAAAAGTAAATATTTGAGTGTCCTTTTTAGAAAATTGCAACTCCTGTGAAAATGCAAATGGTACGCATCTAAAGTTAAAGCAAGGTAATGAAAACAACTAGGGTACGTTGCTCCTGTTTGTATACACTAACAGGGACCTCGACAGATTTTGAGCACTTTGTTACACTCAATGATAGGATGAAGCAGCTCAATGTGGTAGACGTTTAATTACTGTGTTCAGCACTCACTGACATTTTGGAACAGACACAAACACCAATAAATAACATCGAAGCTTTTCTTCGCCATAGAGAATCAAAGTGTAATTTTGTAAAAAAAATTTAAAATAACACGTTATTTTTACTGTCCTTATTTGCCTTGTCAGAACTGTCTCCCTTTGATATCGTCTCAACCCATCCCCATCCTTGACAAAACGATATCATACGTCTGCTGTCGAGGCCGTGTTGCAACAACTCCACCCCGGATTTAACTGTACCATACGTCTGCTGTCGAGACAACCACTCCACCCCGGACTTAACTGTATCATAGTCTGCTATTGAGGCCGTGTCCCAACCATCCCACCCCGGACAAAACTGTATCATAAGTCTGCTGTCGAGAACTTGTCCCGACCATCCCACACCGGACATAACTGTATGAAACGTCAGCTGTGGAGACCGTGTCCGAACCATCCCACCTCGGACACAACATTATCATACGTCAGCTGTGGAGGCCGTGTCCCTAACATCCCACCCCGGACAAACCATTATCATACGTCAGCAGGGGAGACCGTGTCCCAACCATCCCACCCCGGACACACCATTATCATACGTCAGCTGTGGAGGCCGTGTCCGAACCATCCCACCCCGGACACACCATTATCATACGTCAGCTGTGGAAGCCGTGTCCGAACCATCCCACCCCGGACACACCATTATCATACGTCAGCTGTGGAAGCCGTGTCCGAACCATCCCACCCCGGACACACCATTATCATACGTCAGCTGTGGAAGCCGTGTCCGAACCATCCCACCCCGGACACACCATTATCATACGTCAGCTGTGGAAGCCGTGTCCGAACCATCCCACCCCGGACACACCATTATCATACGTCAGCTGTGGAGGCAGCTTTATAAAAATGTAGTGATGTCTGATTTGTACATCTTTAAAAAAACAAAATAAGAAGAATGCATTTCACTTGACATTTTGTAACCAGCGTTATCGTCATCACTTCCAAGAGTGCACATAGTAATAGTATTGTTGATATACATTAATCCATTAAAATGTGCAATTAATGAACTTTTTACTTTCATTTCCTCCTTACTGAGTAGCAAGTAGTTTGTGACTGCAAGCAAGTAGTTTGTGTCTGCAAGCAAGTAGTTTGTGACTGCAAGCAAGTAGTTTGTGTCTGCAAGCAAGTAGTTTGTGACTGCAAGCAAGTAGTTTGTGACTGCAAGCAAGTAGTTTGTGACTGCAAGCAAGTAGTTTGTGACTGCAAGCAAGTAGTTTGTGACTGCAAGCAAGTAGTTTGTGACTGCATAAAGCTTATCAAGAAATTTGTAACTGAAACTATTATTATTACTAGCGGATATACCCGACATTTGCCGGGATAGAACTCGGAACGAAAGAACTTCTACAGTCCACAGCCTTATAATTATTCCGATGCCGGTGGGCTCCCAATCCCTTCGGAATCCCGCGGCCGTTAGTATTCCGTTTCCCTGTGGGATTTCGATCCATCTGGATCCCATTTGTCTTGGTTTAGGTCGTTCCTCTCCGATAGAACGTATGCGGTCTCTATAGATGACTGTCTTTCCGACAGTGCCGATTTGGTGTACGGAGTGCCACAGGGGTCAGTTTTGGGACCGGTTCTATTCACATTGTATACCAGGAAACTGCTCCTCTTGTTTGGGAGGCATGCTGTTGAGAGCCAGTCATTCGCATATGACATGCAGCTATACAAGCATACCCATCCCTCTCTTGTGGATTCCGCTGTCCAGAATTTGCGGGAGTGCATTGGATATGTCAAGTCTTGGATGTCACTCAACAATGAGAAGCTTAATGATGACAAAATGGAAGCACTCCTCATTCAAAATCACAAATCATCCTCTACAGCAACTCTCCCCAACTCATTTCAAGTAGGTAACGCCGACATACAGTTTACATCCTCTGCTAGGAATCTTAGTTATATTCTTTCTAACAACATGTTTCTTGATAAACATATCTCTCACATGTGTCGTTCTGCGTACACCGCTATCCGTCAGATCAGCTCCATCCGCCACTACCTCACAGTTAGCTTAACAAAAACACTAGTCTGTGCACTTGTTCTCTCTCGTCTTGACTATTGCAACTCTCTTCTGTCAGGTTCACCAAAACACTTCATAGAAAAACTACAAAAGGTTCAGAATTCAGCTAGTTCTAAAGGCACAAAAAACGTGATCATGTCACTCCACTACTCCACTCACTTCATTGGCTTCCTATAAAGGCACGCATTGAGTACAAACTGTCTGTTCTATGTCATAACTTCTTCTCAGATTCCTGCCCTTCCTATCTAAACGAACTTCTTTCTGTCTATTCACCCCTTCGACAGATTCGTTCCTCTGCAGACACGCGTATTATGTCCTTTGCTAAGACACGTACTAAAACATACGTTGAACGATCTTTCTTTTTCTGCGCCCCCAAACAATGGATTTCTCTTCCATTACACATCCGCAATATACCAACCACACAGGCTTTCAAAACTGCACTCAAAACACATCTCTTTAAACTCTATTACCCTGACTGATTCATCAAATCTGACTGATAAACGATGCTGCTGGCCGCCGTCCATGGCTTCACATGTAAAAGTTCTGGGGGTGGGTGGGGTGACTATGCATTTTTTGTTTTGTTTCTATACAGCTTGTTTATTACATAAATGTATTTTGTTTTACTGTCACGATTATGTCTCTTTTGCTCATATTTTTATGTACAGCGCGGTGAGCCTAGCCCTAGGCTGGGGTACAGCGCTATATAAGACAACATATAATAATAATAATAATAATATAAATCCTGTTTAAATAACCATACCAATAGCATAACAATACCGGTTGGATTCTGATTTCGGATGGATCCCGATACCGAGTGGGATCCCGATCCCGTAAAGATCCCGTTTCCCAAAGTTATCCTCTTCTTCGATAGGATTCCATTTCCTGATAGGATCCCGATTTGTTCCTGTTACCCGATTGAATCGCGATACCATTGGATTCAATTTACTGAAGGATCTCGCTAACGTTACTATAAGCTTTTATATCCCTTTAAACATCCCCGTAGAACTATATATAAATTACTGGAACATTCTAGATAAAATTTAATATCCCCCTCATAACGTGTAAACAATAACTTTCAAAGTAATTATTTTTTGAACTCCAAAAATTAAAAAACTAAATGCACTGCTATAGCTATTTAACATTTAAGCTAAAAGAGGGGGCCTCATTAGTGGCCCATTCCATAATTTTTCCGTATAAGTATTGACTGGGATGGAGAAACCCATAAAAATTATTCAGATGAATTATGGAGTTAAAATTTAAAATTTATCCAGTTAAAATCAATTTAAAATGCATAAGATATAGCTTTTTAAAGTTACCGAACTTTCTGAAAAATTTTAGAATGTATATTATTAATTTTACATCCAACGATATTTTAATACGGACTAACAACGTTAGTTAACAAAACTATGCCTAGATCTATCAATTCACTTAGAAACTAAAGTGTTTTCTAAGCCTATCAATATTTATATAGCTTAAATAAGGAACAATGAAATGGGGGCCACCGGCCCCACGGGGATGGGTATTATGAGTTCAGTACCTACATCAAATTTATCTAGGAAAGAAAATCTAGAACTTGCGTCACCAAACTATATTTACACATCGTGATGATTTAGGGAAACGAAAAGTCTTTACATAGTGTGTTAAAGTCCTAAGGCACCAAACAGACATTCCACAGTGGGAGTACATTTCAAGGCACCCATCAGACATTCTTCTATTTCTTCTATATATTAAGGTCCCGCGATCAACGTATTCATCATACTGATTCCTATGTATATAGAGGGATTTGCATTCGAAGTACGTTCAAATGCTTTGCATCGTGTGATCACAGTGTGTATAGCTGTCCACCACGTGAATAAAGAAAGCGAATTCTTTTTGGCGTGGCTTGTACATAGAGACTGGAAATAGTTGAATAATCAAAGGGAGTACGTGTCTAGTGACCAAGAACAAGCGATTTTGATTTAATCATGTATAGAGTTCTACTAGATTGTGTGCAGCAGAACTGGATCAACACCCAACGGACCATCAAATGTCCCATTCCTCACCAATCATTACCACCAAGATTGATTTAGTTTATATAAGATCATCACTAAAAGTATGTATTGCAATATGATGGCCTCAATGTTACATACAAATTAATTTGGGGGAGATTGTGCTATACAAACTTTTCGATGATAATATTTTTTTTTTTTTAAAACAGTTCTAAAAATCCAGCAGACACAATTATCAAGTTGTGGACTTTTATTGAAAACAATTCACAATGTCTGACTGCTCTAAAATTTAAGTAATAGTTACTGCTCCTGAATACATGTTTTGACTTCGCAGTTCTTTGTATTCATCTTCACTGGAAATTTTGTTTGATCGAAGAGAGGCTAAAATGAAACCAAAAAAAAAATCTTTGACAAATTTATTTAAAAAAAAAAAAAATTTGCAAAACATTTTTTTTTTTTTTTTTTTTTTTTTTGTGTGTTTCCTATTGAACCTCTGGACATGGGTTCACTTAAAGCTAGAACAGCTCTTAAACAACAACTATTATATATATATGTGTGTGTGTGTGTGTGTGTGTGTAATGGCAATTAAAATTTCAAATTATGAGTACAAATTCATAGGTTAATATTCAATTGATTTTTTTTTTTTTTTAAAGTCAACGATAAAACAATTTTTAGTTTTAAAAATGTATTTATTTGGTTTGTAAGAAGATATTAACTTTGTCGAAAGTAAAGAATGACTTTCAAAATTGCCAATATTTTTACAAATCATATTATTATTTAAGTTAATTCTTTCTTTTCTTTTATCACACATTTTTCGTTTAATAAATTTGACCTGGGTTGCTGTGACGCTTGCTGTCATAAAATAGTATAACGACTGTAACAATGTTTGGAACTTAAGTGAGAAAATATATATTATAATGGTAGGATGTTTGAACTAGTGAACACTGGCTGAATGATTGCTAAATGGATAATTTATAGATTGATAGACACATCCTCGAATTATTAAAAAGGTCAAAATGTATAGATAAAGTAAAATGTACATTGGTGAGTGTGAACTAAAGTTTGTTGAATGATATAAATATATATATATATATATATATAAGTGAATGCAAAATATAGAGAAGTGTATTTAATATATAAAAAAATAATTTAACATTATTTACTCCGATTTCTGTTCAATCCATTTTTCTTCGGAGACAGCAACCATACTATGAGAGCAAAAACACAGAGAGCAACACAGAGCCAAGCAAAGTAACTTAAAGGTGAACGGTTATCTCTCTTCTGTTCTTTGACGAATGTGCTTATAATTTCCTTTTCCTCTTTAAAATTTTCAAATGGACGACCACCTGTTATGTTTAGAATGCAAACATACAAAATGGTTTATTAGGAGATATCAAATTAGTACAATAGGATTTATCTTTTAATTTATATTAAGCAATAAATGTGTCTTAAATGTGTTGTAATTTGTATGTTGCCATAACTGTGTCTGGTATGTGTTGTAATGTGTGTTAAGCAGTATGTGCCTAACATATGTTGTAATGTGTATTGAGCTCTAAATGTACCTGACTGACATATGTTTTAATTTGTATTTAGCCCTAACTATGTCTGACATGTGTTTTAATTTGTATAGAGCCCAACATATGCCTGATAGGTGTTATAACCTGTATTTAGCCTTAAATGTGTCTAAACTGTGTTGTAATTTGCATGTAGCCTTAAGTTGGACATATGTTGTATTTTGTTTGTAGCCCTAACTAAGTTTGTTGTAGTTTGATTGTTGCCTTAACTAGCTCTGACACTGTTGTAATTTGTGTGTAGCCCTTAATGCGTCTTACATTGTTGCAATTTGGGTGTAGCCCTAAATGTGACTGACGTATGTTCTAATTTGTTTGTAGCGCTATTTAAGTCTAAAATACATTTTAATTTGTATGTAGCCCTAACAGTGTCTGTCTTGTGTCGTGATTTGTATGCAGCCTTAAATATGTCTGAAATGTGTTTTTACGTGTATGTAACCTTAAATGTGTATATTAGAAATGTTTAAATTTTGATGTAGCCTTAATTGTGTCTAATCTGTTATAATTTGTTTGTAGCCCAAACTAAGTCATTCATATGTTGTAATTTTTAAGTCTGACATTTGTTGAAATTTGTGTGTAGCCTAACTAAGTCTGACTTATGAATAATTTGTATTTATCCCTAAGCACACCTGTAATTTGTTTTATTTTGTGGTTAGCCCCATTCATGGCTGATAATTGTTGTAATGTTGATGTAGACCTAACTGTCCCTGACATATGTTGTGATGTTGATGTAGACCTAACTGTCCCTGACATATGTTGTAATGTTGATGTAGACCTAACTGTCCCTGACATATGTTGTAATGTTGATGTAGACCTAACTGTCCCTGACATATGTTGTATTTTATATTCTGCCCTAACCACACCTGACATGTGTTGTATTTTATATTCTGCCCTAACCACACCTGACATGTGTTGTAATTTGTACGTAGTCCTAACTATTTCTGATAAAGGTTGTACTTTTTAAGTAGTCCTAACTATTTCTGATAAAGGTTGTAATTTGTAGGTAGCCTTAATCACGCCTGACATTATTATTTCAGTAATTGAATGTTGTGTGATATAAGTATACGATGTCGATAATTTTACACTCTTTATTGAACTATTTTCATTGATGTGTTTCTAAAATTATGTAGGGTAAAAGAAACGCCATTATGGCCAACTAAAATGCCGGAATTCGGAGATCCACTTTCGTATCAGCTCTAATAATATTATGATCAATAAAAAACAAATGTAAATGTATGCTTTTCAACTGCGTCTCAGTCTGTCATGAATGTTTGAAGGACATTTCTATTAGGTAACGCAGATTAACATATTTTATGATTACGACAGTTTCGCTCATTTCATGATAGCATTATGTTCTGTGTTATGTGTAAGACAGCTTTGGTTATTTAATCATTACATTGCGTTCAGTGCTGTGTGTAGGGTGGCTTAGCCCATTACCTAATAAATGACAATAATAAAGTTATGATTAACAAAAAACAAATAATCTCAATCTACTAGCAATGAATCACTAAAAGAAGCACTTGCAGCTGCTAACGGATGCTCAATTAAAAGTGTCACTAGCAACAACTATCAAACTGTTTACTAAACAAAGCACGTGCTGCTACTAACAGTGATCAGTTAAAAGAAAAAATTAGCCACAATTAACATTGATTTACTAAAAGAAGTATTAGAAACGGTAAACAAAGA
Source organism: Omphiscola glabra (assembly GCA_964017045.1). Classification (NCBI taxonomy): domain Eukaryota; kingdom Metazoa; phylum Mollusca; class Gastropoda; family Lymnaeidae; genus Omphiscola; species Omphiscola glabra. The sequence goes on from OZ024811.1 coordinate 24,139,431, forward strand.
TTCACAAAAACCGTCAAATCAGCTATAATAATATATTAACTAAAGGATTCACTAAAAGAACAGACATCAACTGCTAACAGGGATTCACTAAAGAAACAAACCTCAACTGCTAACAGGGATTCACTAAAGAAACAAACCTCAACTGCTAAGTGACTTACTAAAGAAACAAACCTCAACTGCTAAGTGACTTACTAAAGAAACAAACCTCAACTGCTAAGTGACTTACTAAAGAAACAAACCTCAACTGCTAAGTGACTTACTAAAGAAACAAACCTCAACTGCTCAGTGACTTACTAAAGAAACAAACCTCAACTGCTAAGTGACTTACTAAAGAAACAAACCTCAACGGCTAAGTGACTTACTAAAGAAACAAACCTCAACTGCTAAGTGACTTACTAAAGAAACAAACCTCAACTGCTAAGTGACTTACTAAAGAAACAAACCTCAACTGCTAAGTGACTTACTAAAGAAACAAACTTCAACTGCTAAGTGACTTACTAAAGAAACAAACCTCAACGGCTAAGTGACTTACTAAAGAAACAAACCTCAACGGCTAAGTGACTTACTAAAGAAACAAACCTCAACTGCTAAGTGACTTACTAAAGAAACAAACCTCAACTGCTAAGTGACTTACTAAAGAAACAAACCTCAACTGCTAAGTGACTTACTAAAGAAACAAACTTCAACTGCTAAGTGACTTACTAAAGAAACAAACCTCAACTGCTAAGTGACTTACTAAAGAAACAAACCTCAACTGCTAAGTGACTTACTAAAGAAACAAACCTCAACGGCTAAGTGACTTACTAAAGAAACAAACCTCAACGGCTAAGTGACTTACTAAAGAAACAAACCTCAACTGCTAAGTGACTTACTAAAGAAACAAACCTCAACTGCTAAGTGACTTACTAAAGAAACAAACCTCAACTGCTAAGTGACTTACTAAAGAAACAAACCTCAACTGCTAAGTGACTTACTAAAGAAACAAACTTTAACTGCTAACACAGATTCATTCAAACATCTCGCATGTCATGTTATAATACGTGTACATGTTTTTTTAGATTACAACCTCCTTTGATTACAAGACACAAATGACCTTTACCTTCCATACAAAACCTCCCGTGTCTGGCAGCGTGGCACTGGAAGCATGTGCCATCATTGTTACACATTTCTTTTAAGCAGGTTAGCATACACGTTTCATTGCAGCCCAGGCCGAATTGGGATCTTCGACAATCTCAAAATCAATATAAAAAAGTCTGTTAATTGTTTTTAATTTTAATCGTTTTTTTCTCTATTATTTTTTTAAGAAGTATTTTTTAATATAAAATTTAAAGATTAAAGTTAAACATTTATTTTATAATTAACATGTACCAAGCATAACCTCTCGTGTCTGTCTCTTATTTTTGCTTACGTCAGATTGTGATCTTGTACCTACATATTGTAATGCAATTACGCATTAGAAAAGATCTCATTCATATTCATATTGTATAACTATCTATTTCATGCTTATATGAATCTATAAGAAAGGGTATGATCTAAGTAAATCCGAAGAAGACTTTAGCAAATTCCATAATCTCAGAAGCTTTTTTTTTTCTTTTTTAAAGGTAACATTTTTTGCTTAAATTAAATGTTTTTTTTTATTATTATTATTTTATTACAAAAAAAATAAAAAAATATTTAAACGATTCTTTTTATATTCTAATATCATGTACTAAAAATGTATTACATTGTCACTCAGTTATTTTTGTTTAGGTAGTATTGTTATAAGATATATATATATATATATATATTGTATATATATATATATATATATATATATATATATATATATATATATTATGTGAATTCGCTTTGCAAAGATTTATTTTGAATCTATATTATAAAGGATATGTTTCATATTTACGTGAAGCTATTAGAAAAAGTATAATATAAGTATATCAGAAGTAGATTTTTGCAATTTATTCCTCAAATTAAAGATACACAGAAATGTTTGTAAAAAAAAAAAAAAATAATAACAATAATGATTTTAAAAGCCAACTTTCCCCTCCGCAAATCTAATTCTGCCATATTTTTAAAATATGTGTAATTTCTTCTGTTGGCTGAATCGCAAAAAAAAAAAAGTGTGAGGCATTTTGACCCACTTCCAGTCAGCCTATGAAGTTGTAACTGGGCACATAGACCCGGTGACGATGACAATGCATTTTATCACATTTTCAGCCTCTACACATCCTCAGACCAAAGAAAATATGTTAAACAATCAGTGTTCCCCAAAATATGATGACATTGATGACGAAATTAAATTACTAAATACTGCGCTAAATGACACGCTAAAAAATATCGCAAGTGCGTTTTGTGCGTAATATTTTCTTTTGTTTTTTCGGAAACAGTTGGTAAAATAAATCAGGGTTTTAAAAACGGGTGAGTCATTTGAGCATTACGATATTTAACTGGGTGTTAAAATTCGAACAGTTGCGTTTTGGGTGGGGGGGGGGTGGTTGAGCAATAATTGTGATGCTTATAAAGGGCACAAAGTGTAGAGAACCTTGTACGTCTCTTTTATTTTTTCGTTCTCTGTTTCGTCGTTTTAGGTGATATCACGTGTTTCAACTGTCACTCGTATTTCAACAAGCAAGTAACATAAACTTTTACTCATATTTTATCAATCAAGTAACAACAACTGTCACTCATATTTTATCAATCAAGAAACAGCAAATGTCACTCGTATTTCATCAGTCAAGTAACAGCAACTGTCACTCGTATTTCATCAATCAAGTAACAGCAACTGCCACTCGTATTTCAACAATCAAGAAACAGCAAATGTCACTCGTATTTCAACAATCAAGTAACAGCAACCGTCACTCATATTTCAACAATCAAGTAACAGAAAACACAACGATGGCTGCAGTCGTTGATCTGTTGTTTTTTTTTTCTACGTCGATTTCCATTTCTCTCGTCTTGCACTAATTTCTGACTATCTCCTGTTGTCTCTTTCTCTCCCCCACTGTGGTCTTCCGACTGTCTTCGTTTCTGTCAGGCTGATTTCTGCCTCGACTTTCCCCAACTAGTATCTAGCTGAGTTCTTCCTCAGTATCGCCTAACGGTAACCTTTTACAAGTCCTCGAATTGGTCGTATCTCTAGAGATTCCAAACAAGCTCTATTCTATTTCTACATGTCCGTTACTAAAATTTTCCTAAAGCTTCAATAAGTTTAAATAAAAACCACTACCGTCATTGTAACGGTTGTACTATCCTGACACGGTGTAATGTGATACTCTTCGACCGTTGTTCACTTGTTTAATTGATCAGTCTCCGTACTCTGGGATTCCTAGCACCCCTGTACCACACAGGTCGCCTACCAAGGTCTGGACTCACCACAATATTCATGATTTATCAAGTTGGTCGACTACCAAGTTCTGGACTCTCCCCAATATTCATGATTTATCAAGTTGGTCGACTACCAAGGTCTGGACTCTCCCCAATATTCATGAATTATCAAGTTGGTCGACTACCAAGGTCTGGACTCTCCACAATATACATGATTTATCAAGTTGGTCGACTACCAAGGTCTGGACTCTCCACAATATACATGATTTATCAAGTTGGTCGACTACCAAGGTCTGGACTCTCAACAATATACATGATTTATCAAGTTGGTCGACTACCAAGTTCTGGACTCTCCACAATATACATGATTTATCAAGTTGGTCGACTACCAAGGTCTGGACTCTCAACAATATACATGATTTATCAAGTTGGTCGACTACCAAGGTCTGGACTCTCCACAATATACATGATTTATCAAGTTGGTCGACTACCAAGGTCTGGACTCTCAACAATATACATGATTCGTCAAGTTGGTCGACTACCAAGGTCTGGACTCTCAACAATATACATGATTTATCAAGTTAGTCGACTACCAAGGTCTGGACTCTCCACAATATACATGATTCGTCAAGTTGGTCGACTACCAAGTTCTGGACTCTCAACAATATACATGATTTATCAAGTTGGTCGACTACCAAGGTCTGGACTCTCCACAATATACATGATTCGTCAAGTTGGTCGACTACCAAGGTCTGGACTCTCCACAATATACATTATTTATCAAGTTGGTCGACTACAAAGGTCTGGACTCTCCACAATATACATTATTTATCAAGTTGGTCGACTACCAAGGTCTGGACTCTCCACAATATACATGATTTTTATCAAGTTGGTCGACTACCAAGTTCTGGACTCTCCACAATATACATGATTTATCAAGTTTTCAGACCCACCTACCATTGCTCAATATTACTTTTTATAAATTATTTATATCTAACATGCATCTTTTAGAGTGTGTTTTATTTAAAACAAGTTTATTTTTCTACAACACAAATCTCATTTTGCCAAAATTTAAAACCAAATATAATTTCTAATCCACAAAAAAACAACTTATTTTTGCCATAATTTAAACCAAGTTTAATTTTTATCCCGCTAACATAACTGTTTCATATTATAAAAAAAGTTAGTGTATCATCGAAAAAACAATTTTTAACTCATTTTAAGACATTTTTTTTCCCCTATGAAATAATAATTTTTCCTGTATTAAAAAAAACGTAATTTACCCACAATAACATAATTTTGCCATTAACAAAAAATATATATTATATTTACCTCCAAAAATTTCCAACTCACAAATCCCCATTTTTCCGGTTAAAAGGGTAATCATGATTTTAGACGTTGAAGGTCGCTGAACCATTGGTATGTCGTGAACTTTGTCCAACGATCCATTGTACTCATAGACAAACTTGGTTTCATAGAGCTCATCCCAGGTTTGAAGTTTAAAATGAATTTCTACGCCAATTGTATTTTCTTGTATCAATCAGTTGAAATATCAGAGAGGATCGTGATAAATGTATCCATAGGTTACAAATATACGAGAGGTTAGTAATGAATGTACACTGGTCATTATTGTCATAAGAAACAGGTTAAAAACAACATCTAAATGTTAACCAGATTATACATTTTAAAGTACATGTTTTCATTTGAATTACTTACAAAAGAACTATTTTCCCTATTATTATAGTAATAATTCGTTATAATTTCTGAACGGTTATAAAGTGAGCTGTGTACTATTTAGCCGAATGAAAATAAACATTTTCTAAAAAGTTATAAAAAACATAAATATCTGAGGTATAATATAAAATTACGGACACACTGTGTGTTTTTATTAATCCATTTGACTTAACGAATCATGCTTAAAATTATTAGATTTAAAAGACACGAACAATATTTCTATATATATATATATATGTAAATGTGTTTTATACTTATTTATATGTCTTGTTGTACTGATGAAGGCATGTGCCAAAATGTTTACTCATGTGTATTGTAAAAGTATTATTAAAGTTTAATATATATTGTTATATTGACACAGATTGTTCGTGTCTATTTACTCTATTTTAAAGCTTTATCGCAGTCCAACACTTTTAAAAATTAGTTAATTAAAATAATTAATACATATTAATTATTGTAAATTGTATTACATGCACTTTACGTATAATTGTAATACTTTGATATCTTTTTAGTTTGTAGTTGTTGTTGATTTGTTTCTTTGTTTATTGTTGTTGTTTGTCTTCGATGTTTTTAATAAGTTGGATTGTTGAAAAAAGAACTCGTTCGATAGATTGTTTAAGTCATAATTTTGGATATTTATCCCAACTGTCAACTTATCTTTTCAGATATGTATCCCTACCGGCTTATTGTTCAAACCGCAATCATATGTAACAAGACGTTCTGACTCGCACTGACCGGTGTGGAGAACAATCCTTGAAACTGACCGTTCACTCTTGAGCGCCACGTGAAGCGCGTTGATGCCTTGACCAATCAGCTTGAAACACCGGGTATTGTTCAAGTCACCGTCCGTCATGATGGCAATGGAATACCGAAATATCAGGGATTCGACCAGCAAATTTGGTACCGTAATAGTCGAAGTGCGTGCGTAGTTACGACCTGGAAAAGATGTATATCTTGACATTGCCTTTCATTTGCAGTGTAAACGTCCAGAACAGTAAAATCCGTAGCAATACAATGCATTAACGTGGTACTTTGTGCCATCTTTAAACTAACACACTATTCACTTCTGTCACCAAACAAATTTTCAAAATTATTCTCTTTTACAATCACAAACGAATGAAAGAAAACAATGCTCAGTTGTCATTTTTGTTGTACCATTCACGAAGGTCCCATTTTCCACTACATTTGTCTAGATATGTCTTCTTTTAAACTGCTTCGGACATGTAGCGGCTCGATGTATGTACCTTGGACAACTACACTTATAAATATACTTACAAATACATTTAAGTTTTCAACGTTAGGCAGGTACAATACATTAACATTTTATAGATAGATATATATATATATATATATATATATATATATAATATATCATAATAAATAAAGGGCTTTGATTATGTCAAATCTAGACGCTGTCATTTTGAGCCAAGACAAATTTTGCTTACAGACTGGCCTTGAAATTAGCATCACGAAGTGAAGGATTTATCATCTTGTTCCGATACACCCACCCCCAAATACCCTTGACGGCGGAAAAGTTATTCATATTTTAATGCGTTATATTTGATTTTCTATTACTAGAAGGTTCGGATTTAATTTCTATATTAAGCCTGCTAGGTTTCTTAAAAGATAGAAACTCTGAAGCTTTGACATACCGAGATTTTCTGAGGGATAGACATTGCGAGATTTTTAGTGAGAAATAGGCTTCTCGGGGTTCCGGTCGACATGTCTCTCTGAGGTGACTTGTCGATTTGGAAGCGTTGGACAACGGACCCTCTCGACTGTTAACCCAAGAAACAAGACCACCATTACATGTCCTGCATGGGCAGACAATGACATGCATGGCCTCTTCCGGAAATAAACAGCTCCTACATTGCTGCCAGCTGTGATATTTCAAAGATGGGCGTAAAGGTAGATACAGGGTAAGGATCATGATTAAACGTTGCCGTTAAGGGATATGATGCGAGATGCTTTGGTGGAAGCCTCTGGCCAATGATTCTAAATACGCAGGCCTGAGAAAGCAGTTCTTAGGCAACCGTTTCCTCCCAGCTATTTCGCAAAATAGTTGCAAGGTGGAAACTCACTGTAGAATATCTCTTAGAGGGCGTCCGATGCTTCCCTGGGACGGGTGGGGGAGGAAATTAGGATGCTAATGTACCGTCCCGACCCCTGGGAGAATGGGATGCGAACGCTTTTAACGCAACGTTTTCGGTTGACCGGACGTTCCCGAGCGAGGAGGGCCTCCATTTGCGTACCCGCGGTGGTTCCATCGTCAGGGAACCAGGCGCCTGGCTTGTGTGGGGGCGCCAGGGAGGGTATAATGAGCTAATAATTTCGACGGCTCGCTGACGCTGTTTTCAAATGAGATATCTCAGTGAGATATTTCAGTGAGATATAGGAGGCATTTATATCGTTGTGTGTAGTAGTTAATACGTAGTCTAAATAGTGAACCTTTGGTTCAATTTGTTGTAAGTTGATATACTTTTTGCTTTCATACTTAAATTTGTATCTTTTAGATTTAACTTTCCAAAATAACGAAATGTTAGTATCTTTAGATTTGGTATAGCTTTTCTATGCAATCTGACTTTAGATCAGTCTGTTATTACGTATACGAGGAATCTATTAACATATATTTTATGGCGAATCTAACAGGCATACATTCATTGTATAAACAGTGAATCAGAAAAATATAGCCGACACATAATGCGTCAGATGAACTTCTTGTATAAAAAGTTTTTTTATGGGGAATCTAAGAGGCAATGAATACGAGACATTAACTTCTTGTGTCAATAGTCATTATGGGGAATCTAATTGGTGAAGAATGCGACAAATGAACGCGTTGAATCAACAATGATTATAGTGAATCTATTAAGGACACATGCGACACACGAATTCCTTGTGTCAACAACGAATATGGGAAAAATAAAAGCAGAAAATTGGGACACATGAATTGTTATTTTTATGAAACCGGTCTTAAATATTACATAGTAATTCAGCAGATGGTTATGTTCACCGCGTGCCACTTCAACAAATTAGCATTTACATAAACATATTTATTAAAAACAGCTTCGTAAAAGGATTGAATTCGCCAAACCAAGTACTATTTAGCCAAGTCTAGACACGGAATGCACCCAGAACAATGAGCGTTGCTTATTAGTCAGGGCGTTAGAATGATATTTGAGCACATTTGTCTTTAGGGCAGCTTTGAAAGCTTTGATTGTCTGTATATAATGGATGTGTAACGGGAACGAATTACATTGTTTGTGAACACAGAAAGAGAAATATATTTAACTGTATGGTTTAGTGCATGTACTCGAAACAGAAAAAAAATACGAGTGTCAGGCTAGAAACGGAGATGTCGAAGGGGTAAACAGACAGAAAGAAATTCAATAAGAATTCCTTTTTGGCAGCTAGCAGCAATACATCTTTAGCCATGGTGTGAGACTTCATAGCTCTGGCGATTCTGAGTGCCACCAAATATGAATCTTCAACCGCTGCTATGTTTTGTTTGTGGTACTTGCCACCAGTGTCAAGTATGGCTTTCTGGAGTCCATCAGTTTTACTTCTAAAATAGTTGATATCCTTGCCGGCAAAACTCGAATGCTTGCTATCAAAATGGCTTTTAGTTTGTTCGGCTTCATAGATTCGTCTGATATAACTTCACAACAAAAAACAAATTTCGGTTTCTCAATCCCTGTTTTAATTATTGAGGTAAAACCATACTGCAAATAATCCTCACTGTATTTTCTTTTCTTAACGTTCTTCTCTACACGATCCATTGTCATGGGATGGTTTGCTAAAAGGTGGCATATTGAAGATCTCAGTGTCAAAAATAGACATGTAACATTTTGAAGAGTTTGAGAAAAGGTGATTTTGAAGATTGAAAGTATCCAACATTTTCCCAAGTAAAGATACAATTCTATAATGTGCCTGTATTTAGTGATACCATTTTACTTCTAAAATGAAGACCTTAGTGCTAAAAGTACTTAAGTCACATTTTTGTCAAAATCAATCTAAACTGTGCTATTTTCTTACCCAGTTTAGCCAAGTGTATTGCAGAAATTTGAAGACATTAAAATGTGCATTAGGCCCTTAATTAAACAAGACAAAAATGAAAATATCTCAAAATGTGCATTTTGTGACTTAAGTACTTTTAGCACTAAGGTCTTCAAATATATCAGTTACTAGGTATATTGTGACCGATTTTTATAACTTTTTATCAGGCTGACTCAAAGTTGTGACTTGTCAACTGTTTCTACTGAAAATTGAAATTTATTAATTAACTATATTTTACGGGTTTTAAAAACCAATTCCATCTCTTGTTCGTCACTTATGAAACTTAAGTGACCTCTCTAAATAAGAAGAAAATACTGGCCGAAATAAAAATCAATTATTTTTCAAACAATCTTAGAATTTTGTCAAAAACTATAGCTGTGTACAAGCCACTGAGATATTGCACAAGCCACTGAGATCTTGTACAAGCCACTGAGATCTTGTACAAGCCACTGAGATCTTGTACAAGCCACTGAGATCTTGTACTGGTGGTGTAATGACTCAATGATAATGTAATACATTATATCAAGTTTATACTTTCACACTGCCATTATCATTCAGCTTTTTATACATTATAAGTGATTTTTAAGTAATATGACTCATTATGACATTGAACTGGTATTGAAATTTATGGAATGGTCTTATGTATGCTATTTTACACATACACATCAGTCATATTTCAATTCACTGTAATACTTTCATTAATAACATAAAAGATAATGGCCTGCGTTTTTAATAACAATGAAAAAAATAGAGATATTTTATAAAGTGTTTTACACTACAGCGTTTAATCAGGTGGGACTAAATACAATTGCTTAAAACGATTGACAATGACAATATAGTAAATCATTGTAATGATCTCATTACTCAATGGTCAGATTCAAAAGAAGGTGTGAATCAAAAGACGAGCATAACTTTTATTTTGCGTTTTATTTTTTATTGTGTGCGTTTATAAGGCAATCGTCGTTCATCGTGGGCAATTTTTAACAGAGACGTAACTTAGTACGACAGCTTGCTGAGCTTGGGCATAGTAGTGACTGTATGTGAGGGCTACTGAAACTGATTAAACTTAATCCCAAACTTTCCACTCAGACTCTCAGTACACTGCTTCTAATCACATACAGCTTCTACAGGTACTATCTTTACCCCATGCATTATCACTAGAAAGACTCAGCTTCCTAAACCGATTTTATTTTTGCTTTAAATGTTCACTTTAAGTTTATCGTAGATAACAACAATAGCATTTATTGTTCGATGTAATTTCAGCATCGGACATCTGACCTACATTCTTTGTTTATTTACGTTTTCCTTACTGCCATTGGTTAAGCGCGTCACTTGATATTAAGCGAGGTAACTTGGATGTTTTGTTTTCTACATTTTGACTGGACTTTTCTGATTTGTTTATAGTATGCGGCTGCCTTATTTATATTCCGCGATTACCCGTAAACGAGCTGATTTGTGCAATAGTTTTCACTGTAGGTTTAAACTTTATTATAGGATGAATAATTAAAGGGGGGATATCTCACAAATGAAAATGTGTGACATGTCTGTATTTTTCAGCTGGACCAAATCAATCGGTTTCTAAGAAAAGCGGCATCAGAAATGTGTGTTGTCCAATTGTCTTAGGTGACTCCCGTAAAGGGTTTCGCGATCCACAGGTTGAGAACCGCTGATCTAGACTATGGTTAATGATTGTGAATGAGAAGTGCCTCCGTGTTGTCTTCGTTTAGCTGGATAGCGGAGTCGACAAGATAGAGAGTGGTGTACTTGTATAGTTGCATGTCATCGGCGAATGACTGGCTCTCAACAGCATGCCTCCGGAGCAGGAGGAGCAGTGGCTTTGTATAAATTTTGATTAGGACCAGACCCAAAAAGGACCAGTGTGGCACACTGTACACCAAGTTAGCACTTCTGGAGAGGCAGCCATCAACAGCGAACGCCTGCGTTCTATAATAGATGTGGGACTAAAACCAAACCCATACTGACTTATTTTCAAGGGTTTTGAAAAGGGTTTGATGTTAAACGCTAGCAAATGCCGCACTGAGGTCTAAGAGGACCAGGATGGAGATAATAGCGCGATAGGTCACCACTGATTATCAAGAGAGCTCTATGTGTGTTGCGAAAATGTATTTTACGGACTGATTAGGAATGAGAAGAGAATAGTCATTCATGTTAGCAAAACGCTTATTTAGAATGTGTTTTTTTTTTCAAATACTTAAGATAAAATAATACAGTAGCTGATACAGGTCTATATATTTTTTTAAATAAAATCAGGCTTCTTAAATAATGGTTTGATGACAGCTACCTTACAAAAAGAGGAAACATTCATAAACGACAAACTCTCATAGACTATGTTCGTTAACATTAGGAACAATTGATCCAACGACTCAACCAACAGTGGTGGGGAAATGGGGTCGAGAGAAAATAACGTAGGTTCAGATGTTAGAAAAATACTTTTGTCCTCTTGTCCCGAAACAAGTTAAAAAATATCAAAGATTTTACTAATACCAGAGTAAAGGGGCTGGTCAAGGGGAAGTATCTCAAAATTATCAAGCTCAGCACGAATGTCAGCTACTTTGCTTGTTAAGAAATTATAACAAATATCTGGTTGTTGAGGCTACTGATACAAACAACTGCCTGCTTATTTTACCCATAATAATCTTGTTGCTAAAATACAAAGACTTGGCACGATCTGAGTCACACGCATCTTGAAAGCGGAATAGATCTGCTACCAAATAATAAGTATGGCCTCAACCACTTCTTTTCCGCCGTATGCCGCTCTTTCTTGGCACTGCATAATTCTTCTCGTATGGTCTCATATTAGGGAGCTTACAGAACTGGAGGGTAACAGGGACATGCAGGGTCAAGCAAAGTACGCAAGGCATTAACTAGCGTTTCAAAAGTAGGGCAGAGGGTGAGGGACACTTCTAAATTTAGATAGTTCTTATAGGCATCTAAGTTTATAGAACGCATAATGCGCACCTTCTTGAACTGATAAAGAGAAGTGAGCACTAACACCAAGCTCGCAAACAACACAAATGTGGTCAAAGAACAGCTCATGAGTAATTGAAGTAGAGGTAAATACACGATCATGAGGCCTATGTACCGACCAATCATGAACATGTTCACCGTTATGAGTCGGTTGGAGGACCGATTGCTTAAGACTAAATACGTCCAAAAGATCCATCATCTTAGAAGTGGATGGGTTGTGTGGCTGTTCGAAGTGAAAGTTCATATCGCCTTCAACAATATAAGCGCAAGGCAATGTGTTGCAAAGATCGAACAAATCCGGGAACTCCCGAAGGCACACATCGTCAGACAGTTTATGTGTCCTGCTAGAGAAGAAATGCACCTAAAATGAACGCTCTGCTTTGGCACTGACAGGATAAGTTGAACCACTTCAAAAAAATTTGTGAGCTACTGGAATGTCTATGACAAAGCCTAGATCAAGGGACAAAGTGTATTTATAGATGACAGCAAGGCCGCCATCGTGAGTTGAACAAGGAAATATTTGGACAGACATAACCAGGCGGAGCGAGATCAGCGCACTTCCCATCATCGCCAGTCTGCCGATCCCAGATTTCCCCAAATAAAAAAATAAATAAATCCGCCTATTTGTGACAGGCTCTGAGAATGTGATGAGTTTTTCATAAGAACTTCTTGTATTAACAGTGAATATGGGGAATATACCAGTCAGACGTGGCGACACATGAATAAATTGTATCAACAGAGATTATGGGGAATTTAAAATGCAAAAATACATCACGTTAAGTCATTGCATCAAAAGTAAATATTTGGAATCCAAAATGCAGGCAATCCGACAAATAAATTCCTTGTATCAGCCGTGATATGGGGAATCCAACAAACAGAAAAGGCAACAAATGAATTCATTGTATTAACAGTGAACATATTGAAATAAAACAATTTGTGAATGCAAATAATGAAGTCCTTGTATCAACAACAAATATGTGGAATCTAACAGGCAGAGAATGATAATTCTGAGTTCTTTATACCAACAGTGAAATTGGGGACTTAAACAGGTTGTGAAAGCGACACCTTTGGTCATTGTATCGACAGTGTATGTGGTGAATTTTACACGCAGAGAATGTGACCTATGAATTCCTTGTATCAACCGTGAATATCGGGAAACTAACAAGGACAGAATGCAATTTCTTTGTATCAACATTCGGTATGATGAAGTTAGTAGGCAGGGTATGCGACACATGAAAAACTTTTATCAAAAGTGAATTTGAAAAATCGAAATGACAGAGATTGCGACACTTGAATCGTAAAGGCAGTGAATGATATACATGCAATCCTTAAATCAACGGTAAATGCGCTGAATCCAACTGGCAGAGTATGCGACACAAGAAATCCTTCTTTTAACATTGCATTTGGGGAATCTAACAAAATTATAAGGCAACCAATGCATTACTTGTATGAACATTGAATATGGGCAATCCATAATCCATGTATTTCGATTGTCAAATTACATGTTACATAAGTTGTTAAAGGGAATATAACAACCAGAGAATGCGACACATTAAGTTTTAGTATCAAACATGAATTTGTGGATTTTACGAGGCAGAGAAGTCGAGAAATGAAGTCCATACGGGAACTGTGAATATGGGTATTCCAGTGGGCACATAATGCGACACGTGAAGTTTTTAGTATCAAACGTTAATTTGGGAAATCAACAATAACTTCAATTTCAGTTTCAAACAAAATTTCCATTTTAGGATCAAACAAGACTGCAATTTCAGTATCAACCAATACTTCAATTGCAAGATCAACCAAGACTTTAATTCTGTTGTCAATCAAACTTCCATTGAAAGGTCAACCAAGTCTTCGATTTCATTATCAACTAATTTCTCAATTTTAGTATCAACCAAAATTTCAATTTCAGGAACAACCATTACTTCAATTTCATTATCAACCAAATTTCTTTTGCATATCAAATAAGACTTCAATTCCAGGATCAAACAATACTCCCTTTCCAGTATCCACCAAGAATCGTCTAGCAGGATCAAACAATACTTCCATTCCAGTACACACCAAGAATCGTCTAGCAGGATAAAACAATACTTCCATTCCAGTATCCACCAAGAATCGTCTAGCAGGATCAAACCAAGCTTTCTATTCCAGGATCAAACAAGATTTCTATTCCAAAATTACCCAAAAACGTCCATTCAAGTATCAAACAAAAATTAAATTCCAATGTCAACAAATGCTTCCATTTAAGGACCGACCCATCGTTTACTTCAAGCTGCAAATAAAACAGTTTCTACAACATCGTATGACAATGACCATGCCAACAATAAGGAAAGTACAAATAAGAAAAACTATGATTAGGTTGAGGGTCGGAAAAACATCGACAGCAACAATACGAATAAACGTGAAGTATCTAAGAGATGGAAAGTTCTTATGGATACAATGCATTGGCACTATGGCCTACGTTGCGTCACTAACTAACTCACAACTCTGGTGGAGGTCTGAGATAACCCTCAAATGACCCCGGGTAGTACATTGGCTACCAGCTCCATTTGTTGAGCCATATAACATTCTCCTCAGGTTGTGCTCTCCCGCCCTCCTGGCTTCCCCGAAACATCTAGTGAGGGTAATTGGGTCAACAGATGCATTACTGTTTCTTGGACCAGGCTGCAGGTCATTTGGTCAACAGATGCACCACTGTTTCTTTGACATGCAATGCTGACAGGTAGGGTCCCTGTTCTGATCTAGCCTGTTGAAATATGTGCCGATGGGACAGTGCTTGGTACGCATCTGTCACTAGATTGCCTGCCTGCGAAATTACCCCCACCACGGGTCTTGTCTGCTAGGAGTCTGCAAGTTAGCGAATACACCTCTGTCTTTTGTGTTTTCTGCCCACTTCCTGTACAGTTTTTGTTATCAAATGGTCAACCAAACAGTTGTTCATTTCCAGCTAAGTTACTGATGCAAGTGGTTGAGACTGATCAGTAGAACTGGTACTTGTGTGTAGGTAACAGGACCCCATCGGTATTTAAGTTTGTTGACATTTTCTTCTTGCAAAAAAAATGTTTTATTACTTAAATTTCTTGGTCCCGTTATTTTTTAACGAAATTTTGATTTAATCTCGATAAGACACATGTAAAACTAAGAACTCTTTTGTTTTCTATGCTTGTTCTTTGTTATTGTCATGTATTATACGTTGACAAGTATGCCATAGAGTGTTACTTACCGCTGTTGATATACACGGAACACACTATTCCTCTGCCTTTGAATCTAATGAAGAGTTTCTCTATGATAACGTTGTTTCTACAGAAGACATCGTAGGTCCTGGCGCTGGTTTCAATTACTCTCTTCTGTAGACACGAGGTTGGTTGAGCTGTGCCGTCTGACGTCATAACTTGGAAGGATACGTCAAGTGTGAAAAACTGAGCTGAAGTTCAAGGGGCAAGTAAGAAACAATAGTTTAGATAACATGTGGCACATTTGATATTAAGTCTGAATGTCATCTTGCATGTGCGTGCTATGTCACCAAATGTTAAATTGCATGTGACTGTTATAACACCAAATGACACCTTTCACATATTTGTTACAACATTAATCTTCACATTGTATGTTCGTGCTATAACATCAATCTTCACATTGTATGTTAGAGCTACAACATCAATCTTCACATTGTATGTTCGTGCTACAACATCAATCTTCACATTGTATGTTCGTGCTACAACATCAATCTTCACATTGTATGGTCGTGCTACAACATCAATCTTCACATTGTATGGTCGTGCTACAACATCAATCTTCACATTGTATGTTCGTGCTACAACATCAATCTTCACATTGTATGGTCGTGCTACAACATCAATCTTCACATTGTATGGTCGTGCTACAACATCAATCTTCACATTGTATGTTCGTGCTACAACATTAATCTTCACATTGTATGTTCGTGCTACAACATCAATCTTCACATTGTATGTTCGTGCTACAACATCAATCTTCACATTGTTTGTTCGTGCTACAACATCAAAGGTCAGCTTAATTTTCTCTACCATGAACAAGTGTCCGCTTGAAATATATACATTTGACAATTGCTCTTTTGTCAAGCAATTTTCATTTAATTCTGTCTCAAAGAATACTTACTGAAAGTGCATGTTATAATTCTGACCCATATAATCACAACTGGTTTGTCAATTACACTATGGTATATACTTACTTAACGCTCCAGTTATAGTTCTTAGCCATGTAAACACGACAGGTTTGTCGAATACACTATGGTATATACTTACTTAAGGCCCCAGTTATAATTCTTAGCCATGTAAACACGACAGGTTTGTCGAATACATAGTGTATGCTATTATTGTTTGCCTCCATGCAGGTTGTCTCATTATAATCATGCAGGATGGCGTCATCAGAATTTGCTAACAGGGCGAGATCCTCTGCAACAAAGTTTAGCCTTCCATTGGTTTAGACTTACTGCATTCTTTTAATACAACATTAAATAACTCTGATTTCATTTATTTCAATATGTATGTAATAGTTACATTTACCATTTGATGTCTTTGTAATTTTTTTTTTATTCTGTACCAAAGATTAAGAACAAGATGACGTATACATTAAAAATGTTGGCAATTGTATTATGCTGATTTATTTTTTAAAGAACTGTTATTGCTATTGTGCGCACTAGAATTTTTTTGATATGCGTGACGAATTAACATGGATTTAATTGAGTTAGCATTAGAATTTAGGGATATGGCGGAGTTGATAGGTCTAAAAGATGAAGATATCATTTGGTGGGTTGAAAGAAGACTAAAAGAAGAGAGAGAAGAAAGAAATCGCGAGAAAGAGAGAATAATGATAGAAAGAGAGAAAAGAACGACAGAAAGAGAGAGAGAGAAGAACGCGATCGAGAGCGATCCCAGGAACTTAGTAGGTAATGAGAGAGATATAGGAAAAGTATCATAAGTGGAAAAAGGAATTAATAAAAAAAAACAAGAGGCAGATGTTCAGAATAGGAGGAGGAGAGACAGAGGATGGAGAGTTCAGTGGTTAGGGAAATGGGTTAAAACCTTTTTTAAGGAAATTGGGAGGCCTTTTGTAGAAGTGGAAGATTCTAAAGTTCTTATGTTTGCCAGCGAAAAGAAAGTAACTGAGAAAATTACTAATTTTGTTGAAGAGATAAGTTATCCCTAGTAATGTCCTGCTATTGTTACTGAATCCATGAACACTCATATTTTCTTTTATAGCAACTAAGAAGGTGTTAAATGTAATAGAGCACAAAGTGAATAAATATGTTGTAAATGTACATGTGAATTTTGATTATGCACAAGGTAAACAAAAATTGGATGACTAGCGAGAGGATGCTTTTGGTTTAAATTTTAGTAATAATATTTAGATTTTAAATTTTGAATGGAATATTGATTTTGATGGAGGAAAAATTGTTGCTTGTGATAATGAATAAACGGTAGATTATTTTAATGTGTGGAGGAATGTTGTAAACTAGATTGTTCTGAATGATGGAAGTGGATGTGTTGATCGTTTGAGTGTTTTTGTGAGTTGTGTGTCGTCAGGTCAGATCGCGAAGCTGTTTCGTCGTGTTGAGCTTTAGTGTATGCTTGGTGTTTGTGTGGTGAGATAACAGGGCAATGCGTTAGTCGCCAGAGGAGCCGAGAGATCGTTAAGGGAAGTTAGAGAAGCGAGATCGTCGAGAGTTAGAGCCAAGAGTAGTTAGAGAGTAGAGAAGAGAGTTCAGAGTTATAATTCTCTTCATTGAACGTTGTGAAGTGACATTTGCTGTGACTTGATCCTGTAAACAAAGAAGTGTTATTGTGATGTTCATTGGACGCTATTGTTTTGATCTCATCGTGGACCTGGTGTGACATAGTACATTTGTGTTCATTGGTGAAGACGAAATAAAAAGGATGTAACATATTTGAAGGAGTAGTAGACGAAAGAAAGAAGGCCGTAACACAGTTCAAACGTATTTTATTGACAAACTTACTATATGGACGAACGTACTATAATGACAAGCTTAATATATGAAAAACTTACATTTTTAACAAAGTTGCAATATTCACTTACTATATTGGCAAATGCATTATATTGACAAACACACATTATTGGCGAACTTACTATATTGACAAACTTACTATATTGACAAACTTGCTATATTGACAAAATGTATATATTGATAAACTTAATAAATATTGACAAACGCACTATATTGACAAACTAACTATATTGACAAACTTGTTATATTGACACATTTATATATTGATAAACTTAATAAATATTGACAAACGTACTATATTGACAAACTTACTATATTGTCAAACTTGCTATATTGACACAATTTATATATTGATAAACTTAATAAATATTGACAAACGTACTATGTTGACAAACTAACTATATTGACAAAATTACTATATTGACAAACTTACTATATTGACAAACCTACTATATTGACAAACTTACTACATTGACACACTTACTATATTGACACACTTACTATATTGACACACTTACTATATTGACAAACTTACTATATTGACACACTTACTATATTGACAAAGTTACTATATTGACACACTTACTATATTAACATACTTATAATATTGACAAACTTGATACATTGACAAACTTACTATATCGACATACTTAGAATATTTACAAACTTGCTGCATTGACAAACTTACTACATTGACAAACTTGCTACACTGACAAACTTACTATATTGACAAACTTACTATACTGACAAACTTACTATATTGACATACTTAGAATATTGACAATCTTGCTACATTGACAAACTTACTATATTGACATATTTAGAATTTTGACAAACTTACTACATTGACAAACTGTCTACATTGACAAACTTACTATATTGACATGCCTCTGAAAACCATCCTCGTTGACAATGAAAATTATTGTGACATTGGCCATTCTGGAAACATGCATCATTCTCACAGTGGCATTGTATGTCTGGATTGTAATCTAGATCACGTGTGAGCACAGAGATGTGCGATATCAAATTGTTAACAAACTTTTTTTAACGGCAATAAATATAATAAAAAAATGATTTTAACATTTCAGCAACGTTACTTTAATTAAATAAATATCACTTATCGTTTAGAGGTAAAGGAAATTGACACACATTTTTTTAAAAAATGCTGTACTTGGATGTTTCCGTTTACTCATGGGAAATCTCTTTTTTTTTAAATGTGTCATGTCTGTGTGTAACAAATTCTGCTACTTTCTTTCTCAACCAAATTTTTAATATCTTAAACGTGGATTGTGTATCCATGACTCGACGTGTTACCTTTAATAAAAGTGAACATAATGTTGAAACGACGGCTGAGTAGAAACCGAGTGGATGATAAGGTCCAACCTATCCAATTTTTTTGCCGCAAGGGCGTGACTTCAGACAGCCGTAGACGTTTATTCGTGTACAGGATGAGGTTAAAATGTTTGCCCGCCATAAACAGCACTAACCCTAGCGACGCCGCTGCGAGACGCATGTGTGCATCGCGGCTAGTGATTCCTTTTGAAAACGCCTCTGCCTGAGTGTGATATAACAATAAACTGACACACCAAGTTGTCCATGGTATGTTTCTTGTGGGGATTTCATGACATACTAACGTTTTCACTGCCCAAATTCTCTGTTGTTGCCAATCATAGCCAGTATTCAAACGAATACAGTTGCTGACATTTTAATCAGTATGTACCACTACTGTGATGAATCTGTCGGTACCACTTCTGTGATGAATCAGTTGGTACGACTAGGGTGATGAATCAGTAAGGAAACACTGCTGTGATAAAACATTCAGAACCACTACTCTGATGAACCAGTCGTAACCAGTACTTTAAAGAATCAGTCGGTGCCACTGCTGCGATGAATCAGTCGGTGACACTACTGCGATGAATCAGTTGGTGTCACTACTCAGAATCAATACTTAAAATAGCATGTATGAAATGGAAGTTTAAACTTGTAGATACGTATTCTAGTATTTAAATACATAATGCTTACTATCTGCTCCCTTCTTTGGCACTGAAATGAATGTAATAAGAAATTTATTATTCATGTTCAAATAAAATTTGCATCAAATGTCTGTAACAATAAATGTGGCCATTGCAATTAGAGGGGTAAGGTACAGTATGCGTCAATCAGTCCTTAACTGTTCAAATTGAGAAAGTACATTATGTGTCAATCAGTCCTTAACTGTTCAAATTGAGAAAGTACAGTATGCATCAGTCAGTCCTTAACTGCCACATCTTGAGAAAGTAGAGTATGTGTAGAACTGCCACAAATTGAAAGTGTATATTCATTTGTCAACCGTGTATATATACAAACAACTTCGTGTTCCCAGAATATATTATATATCCACCCATCCATTCATCCATACATTCATATATCCATCCATCCATCCATACATCCATCCATATATATATCTATCTATCTATATATCTATCTATCTATCTATCTATCTATCTATCTATCTATATATATATCTATCTATCTATCTATCTATCTATATATCTATCTATCTATCTATCTATCTATCTATCTATCTATCTATCTATCTATCTATCTATCTATCTATCTATCTATCTATCTATCTATATATCTATCTATATATCTATCTATCTATCTATCTATCTGTATATATGTATATATATATATCTATCTGTATATCTATTTATCTATCTATATGTATATCGGTATATCTATCTATCTATCCATCTATCCATTATCTATCTATCAATGTATCCATCTATCTAACCGTCTATCTTTCTATCTATCTATCTATCTATATATATATATATATTTAGAAACATATATTTGAAATGCACCATCTGTACAGTGATAAAGTAATTGACTCAAAATGTGTGTGGAGAGATTTCTGTACTTCTCTTTGGATACATTTTCATGACACAAAGACACATTCAAAATTTATTTCAACCCATCCTTGAGTTTAACGTATTGCATGTGTCCTAAAATACCCATGAGTTTATCAATCATAAAAGATGTGTCTTGTACCCTTGAATCAGTAAGAACTCAAGGGATTACAAGTGTTGTATACATTCTATTGTAGTGAATTTTATAGTCAGCATGACAGAACACATTTAAGCTGACCTGTCAAAGATACTTTGATGTAGGGCGATTCCTTACATACTTGAGTTGTAAACAGTAAACTTATTGAATATATCGCACAATTTCCCCAATGTTTGATACCGTCACGCACATTCGACACAACAGACGCAGATGCAATTACCCAACACACCAAGAAAACAATTTCACAACAGACTCAGACACAATTACCCAGCACAGCCAGAAAACATTTACACAACCCACCCATGTTATACAATTACCCATAACAGCTACATAACAATTACCCAACACACTCAGAAAACAATTACACAACACGCTCTGACACAATTACCCAGCACACCCAAAAACCTTTACACAACTCGCCCATGTTATACAATTACCCATAATAGCTATATAACAATTACCCAACACACCCAGAAAACAATTACACAACACACTCAGACACAATTACCCAACACACCCAGAAAACAATTACACAACACATTCAGACACAATTACCCAATACACCCAGAAACAATTACACAACACACTCAGACACAATTACCCAACACACCCAGATACAATGCTCCAACGCACCGAGACACAATTACCCAGACAAAGTTAAATAATCCCTGTTTACTGTTTGTTTAAAATGCCTGTCTCAGTTATAAACTAACGCCAGCAATAAAAATATTATTTAAATATGATTTGTTCCGTGTTATGAAGGATGACGCGTTTTGATACACGCTTATCCCGCATTCCACGTGCATGAACTCTTTTCAGTCGAAGCCGTTTTGGGGGTGGCTAGAAAAACATCACTATATTTTAGCTTGCTGTCGTCCGTTTCAGTCGAGCGTTGTAGTTCGATCTCGAGGATGCGGGAAGCAGTGAGACTGCGTATTATTTTCTAGAATGATAATGTGACGTAGACTATACAAGGTTGAACGACTGAACGGGTAGGGAGAGATTTTTCTTTCCTTGATCACGAGACGTGCAGTGTGTCATTATTTATTACTAGACAGTACTTTGTCATTTGTTGTTTTTCATTGTACCACTTGAACTCATTGTATTTTTACATACAGTACCGGTATCAGTCATACTGTAAGGTAATAGCTTTAATCATATTCTTTTACTTTTGTCATTCATAGAAATTCACAAATTAAATACGTATTAATTGTAATTAGCCCTCACTTCGTGTATCGTTCTAGTTGTAATTGTTTTTTTTTAAATTGTGGTATCGTCCTTTATTTTGGACTGTTGTGAAACGAGCCAATAGATTAAAATAAGAGATATAATTATATCTTAATAGCAGTCCGCAATATTCCGTCAGGTCACTTTAAATTATATATATTTTTTTTATTCTTCACAAGCTTGCATTTCCTTACATGTGCTACACGATGCATCCAGACTTTTTTCCTTACAATGATGACACACGCCGCCATAGTTGCAGACTCCATCAAGGCAGTTCTCTGGACACGACTTGCTACAGTCCTGAGAATAACGCGGGCTTGGGCAATCTGTTGATGGAGTATGTCAAACATTTTTTGAATAGTTGTAACTAGACTAAGCCAAGTAGGTCTGCATGCAAAAAAGTGTATGTAATTTTTTGCTTGGGAGCCTGGTGTTCTGTTTACAACTATTTACCTCACTGTGAGACATTCGCGTTGCTTAGTTATTGATTTCACAGACATATCTATAATTATTTTAATTGACATATCTATAGATTAAACACATGGGTTTTACGCAAACTTATATACGTATATAATTTAGTATTTAGTTTGGCATTTCACTTTTGTTAGCATTTACTTCAAAAGTGAATTTCTTAGTTGAACACCAGTGTCTCCATCTTACCTCCAAAAAGTAGTATATTACAAACACCAGTGTCTCCATCTTACGTCCATAAAGTAGTATATTACAAACACCAGTGTCTCCATCTTACCTCCATAAAGTAGTATATTACAAACACCAGTGTCTCCATCTTACCTCCATAAAGTAGTATATTACAAACACCAGTGTCTCCATCTTACCTCCATAAAGTAGTATATTACAAACACCAATGTCTCCATCTTACCTCCATAAAGTAGTATATTACAAACACCAGTGTCTCCATCTTACCTCCATAAAGTAGTATATTACAAACACCAGTGTCTCCATCTTACCTCCATAAAGTAGTATATTACAAACACCAGTGTCTCCATCTTACCTCCATAAAGTAGTATATTACAAACAGCCATTGTGCCATTGTTAACTCGGATGAAAACTTTGGTGACAATCGGTTGCTTTTCTAAAACCAGATAAATCATATTTTCCCTAGAGGAACTTGAGGTGTGTTCATAGACTTGGTCATCTTTATAGTCCAGACATTGCAGGGTAAAATCTTTTGATTCTTGCCTACTGTTATCTGGCATAGAAACATAATTTAGAAAACAAAATAATGCCACCACTTTTTCTCGAATTCCTGCCCTTCATATCTAACCGAAATTCTCTCTGTCTATTCACCCCTTGGACAGCTTCGCTCCTCCGCAGACGATCGTATTCTTCCTGTCCCTAAGACTCGCACAAAAACATACGGTGAAAGATCTTTCTCTTACTGTGCCCCCAAAAAATGGAATTCTCTTCCACTACACATCAGAAATATATCAACCATCACAGCCTTCAAAACTGCACTCAAAACACACCTCTTTAAACTTTACTATCCTGACTGATCCCCCCTCTGAAAGTTAAACGATGCTGCTGAGTGCCGTCCATGGCTTCACATGTAAATTGTTATGGAATGGTTGGTTTTTAATTTATATTTTTTAAGTTCATTTTAATTTGCATGTACAGCGTGGTGAGCCCAGCCCTAGGCTGGGGTACCACGCTATAGAAAACTACCCATAATAATAATAATAATAATAAATTATTCAGCCTTTACTTTGCCTTACTTTAGTATCATGTCTTACATTTTTTAGTGTCCTACATTTTTAAAATAAAGTTTAACTTTTTTTTAATATAGTCTTAGTTTTTTTATATGGTGTTTCCTTTTTTAAAAATGTCTTACCTTTTGATATTGTCTGAAGTTTTAATAGTATCTATCTTTTTGTTATTCTAAGCTAAACTCATATTCTAAAATGCTATAAAATAATGTAACAATATTTTTTTTGTAATACGTTACAATAGCTTTGCTCTTGTTGATAAGTAAAAAAACTTTCGGTCAGCTAATGGACACTCTTCCTGTGATCATTTCGAAAGGAAACTTGGAACATAAAATTGATGCCGACAGCAAAAAATTCTTTCAAATTTTCACAACAACTCGCTAACCCGCCCCCAAAGGGTGCGTGTCTAACCCGCCCCAAAGGGTGCGTGTCTAACCCGCCCCAAAGGGTGCGTGTCTAACCCGCCCCAAAGGGCGCGTGTTTGTGAGACAGAATTAATTGTGTTGCTGTTGCTTGGTATTTGCAAGCTATTGGGGAATGCGGTAAAAAATATTTATATTTTTAAAGGGGTAAATGAATGAAATATGAATGTTTTTTAGTCTGAAATTAACCCAATTTACATGATTGCTTCTTAATAATTATAAATCACTTACAATGCCGAAAACAAATTTTCATATGAAAGATTTATACAAAATGTATGTAATTTATTGGTCATTTAGTTATCAAACTAATGAAGCTCAGTGATATTTAGCAGAAATGAAGAGGTCTTAAGGGTTAAAATTGTTGCGTAGGTACAAGACAACTTTAAATAGTTGGTGTAGGTGTTCACACTGACATATAATGAGGGTTTATATTACATCCGGGTTTCATAACCTGGGATCCTTGCCGGATGTTGGTACATTGAGTTATCACCAAAGGATGGTGTGGGAAGTAGCGTAACGAATGAATTAGAGTAATGATATTTGTAGTTTGCTGGTTAATGTGAAATGTCCACGCAGACCATGGGGTGGTATCATTTTGATTAAATACCATGAGAGGAAATCTAAAACTTGATAAATGTTAACAAAGCGGTAGAGACATAGAACAGGCACACGGGGTATTGGATGTAAACGGGAGAACGTAGTCTCGAGAAATGGAGCACGACAATAACCATTGGGCTCGAGTGTTGGGTAGTTTGTAGTGTGTTAGATATAAGCAAATTTAAGAAACGTAGAGCGGTACAAGTGCCATAACGAAAATGAACATTCGTCAGCTGCAGAACAACTGGGTGGAGAGTATGCAACTAAAGAGATCATCATTCATGCATCAAGTAGTGATGCTTTAGAGGACATTTAACCTACCTTGCAATAGAGGAAAACTGACCCCAGCCCCAGCTGATCCACCGTATTCGGAACCCTCACGCCCGTCCATACATTTGGCTTTGACTGATGTAGCAGTGACGAAGAGCATCCCTGAACATGTCTAGAAAGTGGCTGCCCTAGAGAAAGTGGCTGCCCTAGAGAAAATGGCATTGTTTTCGAACGTAACAGTAAAAGTGTTCAAGGACGGCTCTGCTAATTTGAGAGAAAGAACTGCTGGCTAAGGTGCTCTCATACTGTACCCAGCAAGGGGTTACCAAATCAGGAACTCTCGGGGCTCTGTGGAAATGCAGCATCAAACTTTGATGCAGAGCGTCAGGCTATACACAGAACCCTAGATAGTGTATATCACGCGTTAAAGGGAGCGGAGCTTTCGGTGCTCGATGTGATCGTTTACTCAGGCTCAAGATCTGTTCTCTAAAGCTTGAGAAAGAGATCAGGTACCGCGCATCTAGTTGGCGCCATCAATGATGACGTGTGCAAACATAGTGAGAGTCAACATTTGGTGGTAGAATTAGTAAAATAGAGTGATTCTATACAGTTAGTGGAAGAGTTAATAAGACACAGGGATAGCCGACAGTTAGTGGTGGATTTAGTTAAGATAAGAGAAGGGCTGTTCGTTTTGAAGAACTACGGTTTGTTAAGTTATAAATATATAACACATTATTATCTGTAATTGATTCACGTCTACGTATTGCTGTTGTCTGTCTCGACATCTAGAGAACATCAACTCAAACCCCATCGAGGATCTGTCCTGTAATCACCACCACCACATCAATAGTTTTATTAAGTCAAGTCGCTAGCCCTCTCCCAAACCATCCATTCTGTGCCAGTGTACTCATCAATTTGTCCAGATTTTGTTAAATTACAGAATTTACATTACTCACAATGTAAAATACCGATAGTTAGTTTGCGTTTTAGGGTGTAAGCTTACGGATGTTTATTTTTTTTTTCTAAATATATGAAATTTTATCTCTTGTCAATGTTTAATACATTTTTTTTTTTTTTTTTTTTTTTAGAACAATTGAGATCATAAATACTTCATCGCTGAATAACGTGTGTCATGTATTTTAATACATAAAGCAACGCTTATAACTTACGTCTTAAAATTCGAGCAGAGCCATCTAAAAAGTCTATAAAAATACTTTAAATTGTATGTGACTATAATTATATACTTATATAATACGTTAAAAAGACACAAAAATATTATTTTTTTAAAAACTATTTGCGTGAACCATACCAGTGTAAAGAAAGATTCCAGAGATTGCTTTGGGCCTTCCCAATGCTAGATACAAAGTATCTAACCCCAAACTCGTCAGAGTGAGACATTGGGTTCTCACATTGACGTCATCGGTCATTTGTTTCATGATACTCTCTAACGTGTCTGTTTGGTAACTCAGCCGAGTTGTGGCCAGAGCACTGTCAGGGCTGAAACTTCTTCCTAAATATATTAATGTTGTTTTAAATGTTAAAGAATAATAAAACTCATCTGATATAATATGTGCTCACATGATTCGCTACTGTTATCACTGCTGCTACAATGATAGCAAAGTATTTCAGTTAGTTGTGCAAACAATTCACAATGGTAAATCAAAGTTATTCTGTTTTTTAAAGTCGTATTTGGTCTTCAGTAATATGCATATGTGTTCATTTGCAAAGGTGCTTAGTTATTTAGTTGCATTTTCCCCTTAAGACCTTCCCCCTTCATTCGCCCCTTCTCTCGCTCTATCTCTTTCTTTCTTTCTCTCTCTCTGCAAACGATTTTTTTATAAAATATTAGGTTTATGGCTGAAAAATAAGAGTAACTATCATTATTTTATGTCACAAGTAAATATTAATAGCTTATATAGAACTTTCCATTTTTGTAATTTGTTAGAACTCTATTATTTTAATCTAGTTGTAAAAGATGGCTGCCAAACTCAGTGATAGACAAGGGGATACTCTTGCCAACCTGCAGGATCTTTCATAGCGACACTCTTGCCAAACTTCAGGATCTGTATATGACTCTCTTGCCAAACTGCAATCTTTGTCCTGCTGGAACTCTTGCCAACCACATGGATCTTTCATGTTGGCACTCTTTCCAACTCAAGGATGTGTTATGGGGACACTCTTTCCAAACTCCATGATATTACAGGGTAGTACTCTTATCTAATACTCTTACCCCCATTTATATTTAATGTACAAATGCGTCCTTCACCAGCCCAAGACACATTGACATTCTTAATGGGTCTGTTTCTTTGACAGAAGACATCAATGGCGTCATCGGAAGTTTGTACTGGCCTCATCATAGGACAATGTTCACTTCGGGCAACTCCTTCGGTCAGCACGACCAATTCTAATGACGTTATGAAAATTTGGGCTGGACGAAAACAAAAGAAATAATAAATAGATCAATGGTCCACACTATTAATGCTGAGAATTTGATTTTAAGAAGGCTTTAGACTAAGAATTTTAAGTAACGTTTTTTTTTTAAATTTAGTTAATGATTCGGTTGAAGTTTTGTTTGCATAATATAAAGAAACATGGACACAATGTAAAGCCAGCACACGTGGGGCGCCTTGCAAGGACTGTGGTTCCACTTAAAGGGAGTGTGGTGCCACTTAAAAGGACTGTGGTGCCACTTAAAAGGAATGTGGTGCCACTTAAAAGGACTGTGGTGCCACTTAAAGGGACCGTGGTGCCACTTAAAAGGACTGTGGTGCAATTTAAAGGGACTGTGGTGCCACTTAAAAGGACTGTGGTGCCACTTAAAAGGACTGTGGTACCACTTAAAGGGAATGTGGTGCCACTTAAAAGGACTGTGGTGACACTTAAAAGGACTGTGGTGCTACTTTAAATGAATGTGGTGCCACTTGCAGGGATTATCATACAAAGGGATGACAAGCCACAATACATCTAGGCCTTCCTGAAATCGTTGGCATGCATGATATAATTTGAGTTGTTTTAGTTTATTATATCTATTTGCATAGCATCCACGATTCCTACACTACTTTATCCAATGTTCTTTAGCTTTTACTTCAACCATTCTTATCGAAGTTAGTTTATATTTTACTAATAGAAAAATACAACAAAATTTAAAAAAAAAACAACAGAAAATTTCAAAAAATCTCGAATCACTTACAAATGAAATCCTAGTTCCCTTCACAAAATCTCGAATCACGATCAAATTACATCCTAGTTCCCTTCACACAATCTCGAATCACTATCAAATGACATCCTAGTTCCCTTCACACAATCTTGAATCGCTATTAAATAGCACACTAGTTCCCTTAAGACCCACTTGATCCTCGAGGCATTATATGGGGACTATGCGGGGCGAGAATAATCTAGGGCAAAAGCGTACTCTCAAGGTTAACACAACTAGAGTGAATTAAGTTTACGTCCCGCTTGTGCGGAATGTATGATATATGTGGTCATTAGTATGGCTCATTTTTGAGCTCCCACCCAAAAGTTTGAAATGTCCTCTTAAACTTGTCTAAAAGAATTAACAAATTCGAGTACACGCCAAAATAATGCACTCTTGCAATTTAAGTTTGAACGAACGTCTATAGCACCCTTAAATATGGACCCCCTTCTCTCACGCTGATCAATGGTACAGTATTGGGTTGATTATAAGCTTATGCATTTTGATTACCCTGGGGCAGGCCACAAACGGAGTGAATGCAGCTTAGATATGGCACCTGGCTAAATAATGCCTCTCAAATAACATTCAATGTCTTCCATGTCAAAATGTATAATAGAAACTTTGAATTGAAGTATACTTAAAAATACAACTCTTTATTTTAAAATAATCAAAAATTTTCCAGAGAGTAGGCTCCTTAAATCCACCACCGATCAAGATTCATCGGCGCCCTCCATTGCAGCCCCACGTCTCGATGAAGATGGTCGCCGATTTTGGAATCGTAAGATTGTTGCCTAGCTCCTATTACTCCTGCGATGAGCGGCCAAATATTATAGCCGTCCTCTCATTTTCCGGATACGAAGTCTGCAGTTGTCCAAAAATGACACACCAGCATATAAAGAAAAAGTTACACCTGGGTGGACAATTCCATCCGCCCTATATTGACAACACTAGCAGGGGGGTATCTACAGTGTTTGGCGTCAGGGGACAAGATTCATTTTTACGCCCAGTCCAACTCTGAAATCCATTAATTGCAACCAATTAAAACGATCTAAACCTATTCTTCCCCACCCAATGGTTAGTCCGGCGCCCCGGAAAGTATCTCCTATCTGCCACTCTTTATCTGCGCCTCTGGCTAGTGGCAACAGACAAAGCAACCGACAATCTTAAATGGCACCCCTTCCCCCGGGGAAAATTATCTGAAAGAAACACTGCTCATGTCTTGACCAGGTGAACACATTGTGACAGTATATCATGATGACAGTATATCACGATGACAGTATATCATGATGACAGTATATCATGATGACAGTATATCATGATGACAGTATATCACGATGACAGTATATCATGATGACAGTATATCATGATGACAGTATATCACGATGACAGTATATTACGATGACAGTATATCACGATGACAGTATATCACGATGACAGTATATCACGATGACAGCATATCACGATGACAGTATATCACGATGACAGTATATCACGATGACAGTATATGAACTTGATCAGAATAATTTAAGAGTTAAAAATAGGTAATTATTATTTAAGAATATATTTAAAATCGTTTTTGAAATCACAATAAGACCCTCCTCCCCCAGTACCTAGCACGTTAACACGTGAAGTTATTTCTGTTCAATTCCAGCAAACATCACTATTGTATTTATAACAAACGACGCCCTATTGCGACTCATCACATTCAAATTACAATGTTTTATCACCACATATAAATTACTCTAAACAGGTGGCCGCTGGTGAACACTACCTCCGCTCTTCAATGTCAGTCTAAGCCAAGTGAACAGAATTGGATGAGCGAGCTCCACGAACAGATATTTGTTCACAGGATTAGCGCAGGTGCTGTCGTCATTGTCAATCAATACATCATGTTCTACATTCGCGGTAGCTGCAACATCGTCTGCATCACAAACATAATCCAATTAAAACATGGATACATTTATGCAAATTGTCAGTTGGAAACAATTCTCATTCGAAAAGAAAGTTTTAGTAAATGATTAATTGGCGAAAAGTCCAAAACAGAAAGGAATTTCTGGTCATATGTAAAACAAAACTATTCACCCCCAGACTGTTTTTAAGTTTTTTAGTCAAATAACTAACGACAGAAAAGTCAAATAACTAACGACAGAAAAGTCAAATAACTAATGACAGAAAAGTCAAATAACTAATGACAGAAAAGTCAAATAACTTACGACAGAAAAGATAAGGCAAACAATCCCAATGTGGCTTTATGTATTTAAATTTTTTTAAAGAAAGTAATAATATAAATTGGTTTTAAAATACTTCATGTTAAATAATTTAAGACTATTTATTGTCTACGTGAAATTTTCCGACATCGTCTACAGAATTTTAAGCGTATTTTAATTATATGAAAGTATAAGTTAATTTTAAGAAAGTGTTAGTAAATTATTTGAAAGTGTAGATTAATTATATGAAAAAGTAGGTTAATTATAAGAAAGTGTAGGTTAATTATATGAAATAATAGGTTGCTTATTGTTTCAAAGGTGTTAGACATAATTCAAAATATAGAAGTAATTATTTTCATTTGGATCCAATTTATTAACACCAAAAATAATGTCAGTAAACATGACTTAACTCACAATATTGGCATTCTAACATCAGAAATAATGTCTGTAAACATGACTTAACTCACAATATTGGCATCCTAACACCAGAAATAATGTCAGTAACCATGACTTAACTCACAATATTGGCATCCTAAACCAAACCAGCCGCTCCGACACTTTCCTGGACGGATACAGTTTCCACTCTTGTGGCACTTGTCATTGTCACAATGACATGTCACCTTTTGATCGTCATTCTGTGACACTAGAAAATCCAAGTTAAAACAAGTCAACTATATTTTTAATATAGAAAAAATGTGTTTTTCAATTATTTTTTTTTAAATATATTTTTTTCATTTGAATTTTAAACTTGTTTCTATCATTTTCTTTTTATTTCTCGCCAGATACTCTAGCTCTTTATTTCCAAATCATACGAACTTAATTTCAAAGTGTCCATAGACAAGTTGTAATGATATATTTTACCGTAACTTCAATATTAGTTATCACTACATCTGCACATGTACTCTACCACATGTACTTATCCGCATGTATTAACCCACATGTACTTACTCACATGCACTCACCATCATGTATTCACTAACATGAACTCACCCATTTGTACTGACTCACTTGTACTCACCCACATGTAATTTCCCACATGTACTCACCTACACTTACTCAACAACATGTACTCAGCCACATAAACTCACCCACATATACTCACTCAAAAGTACTCACCCACATTTACTCACACACATGTACCCAAGCAATATATGTTCACCCACATGCACTCATCTATATGTACCTAACCACATGTACTCACCCACTCTTACTCACACACATAATTTTACCCACATAAACTCAACCCCATGTACTCACTCACATGTACTTAACCCAATGTACTCATCCACATGTACTCATCCACATGTACCTAACGAAATGTAGTCATCCCTATGCGCCTACAAACTTGTACTCACCCACAAAGTCTCCTGTGTAGATTTGTCGAGGTAAAGGAAGTTACTTGCAAAAAAAGTTAAATCATTAATCATATTAATGATAAGAACAGATATGTCAAATAAATAGTACGTAAAATAGTACCAACATGTCAAAACATAATGTATTTTACTATTTATCTCATAGTCTCTAGTTACGTGTTCCAATATCAGTATACTAACACATTCAATACATCGGTATAATAAAACATTCAATATATGGGTGCACTAGCACATCTCAATTAATCGGTGCACTAACACATTCAATATATCAGTATACTAACACATTTAATGCATCAGTATACTAACACATTCAAAATATCAGTGCACTAATGCCTTTAATATATTAGTACACTAAGATATTATAAATATCAGTAAACTCGCACTTTTAATATAGTGGTACACTAACACATTCAATATATCAGTACACTAACGCTTTCAATATATCAGTACACTAACGCTTTCAATATATCAGTACACTAACGTTTTTAAAATATATTAGTACACTAACACATTCAATATAATAATACAATAACAGATCTTAAATATCATTAAACTCACACGTTTAATATGTTAGTTCAACGCAAGATTCTATCGGTACAGTAACACATTCTATCTTTCACTGTAAATAGAGTAGACTTTAAAAGGTGGACAAGAGTTATTTTTGGGGGTTCGTTATGATTGATCACGACAAATGTTGAGCATGTGCTATTTTTGCTACGAGACAACAGGTTTGTTTACTGCCTGTGTGTAGATTCCTTTTCATCATTGTACTTGTTTTTACAACATTGTGCATTCTTCAACATTGTACCGGTACAAACCAAACACTATTGTGTTAGGACCACTGGTTTCCTTCTTGTTTCAGGCGTCTCTACGTCTGCTAAAATGTCTACTGCGGCCGTTGGGGTAGTGCGCAAAGCCCAGCACGAGATTCTTAGTGATGGATTATGTAAGTTGTCCAGGCCATCTAGAGCTGTTCGGCTTGTAAAGGTCTGAGACGGTAGGTTGTAATCCATTGCACTCACAAAGCAAAGAGCACTCAGGAGTCTTGCATCTGCTCCCACATTTAAAGGCGTGTGAAATCTTTTTCACCAGCTGAATTTATTCGTGAATTTAGCGAATAGTTCGTGCATATGGTGTGTAGCTGATTTTCTGTTCCAGTTTCACCCCAAAAATACTGGTATCAGGTCCAAATTTAGCGAACATTTCATACATGTTGTTATGCAGGTGACGTGTTTAGATGCATGCTTCACCCGCTTTTCTTGTGCGTGGCCTCTTGTAGTCAACACACTCGAGGCCTTTTTGGCGTGTGGCTAGAGAACTTTTACCTTGTTTACAACAAGCTTAGTATAGTCCGTTCCAGTCAGAAAATTATAGAATAATCTAGATTAAACTTGAAATCAAAACAATGCATACGGCGTTTCAGGAATCATTTGAAACACGATATAAAGGCGGTAGATTTAATACAGGGATAGAGATCCTTTAACACGAGACTGGGAGCGTGTGTTATTATTGTACTACTAGACAGTGCTTTCTTGTGTGTAGATTTTCTTTTCCTCATTTTACAGCTGTTGCTCGTTATATTTTCATTAATACTGTACCGGTACCAGCCACTTTTGTAAGTCAATAGTTTTAATCATATTCTCTTGCCTTTGTAATTTATTATAATTCACACATTAAAAACGTATTAATTGTAATTAGCTTTTGTTTTGAGTGTCGTATTATCTTCTATTGTATGTAAACTTTGTTTTTGTCTTTTGTTTTTGAATGTTTTGGAAAGAGTCATAGTCTTTAATAAGAGATAAATGTATCCATTAATCGCAGTCCGTAATATATGTGGTTGTGTTGCTAGACTTTTTGGTCCAGCTTTACTCACAATTACAATGTTCTGGTGTCTGATCCTATTTAAGTGTATACTTCGTGAATGTGTTTATGTAACTTGGAATACTGTTCCAGCCTTACTATCAGATACACAAGTGTCCACTGCCACTTTAATGTCTTGAAGCAGATGGCAAATTTGATCAGGTGCTTTAGTGCATTCCGCCCACTTGCAATTTTGGAATGAACGTTGTGCCTTTATTTACCACCATTTTCCACCTGGCCGCGTAGGTTTCCACTCTGTCGAGGTCGTCCTGCAGCCGTGTCTTTATTGTTTGACATATTTTTTCTGAGCTATATATAACTAGGTCATCAGCAGAAAGATCGTTCTGTGACTGGATCACCTCCTGTATATCTTGTACGTAGGCGATGAATATATGTCGCTAAAAACATACCCTTTTTGGAATCCATCATTTAGGACTAGCTGGTTTGACTCGCTATCGCCAATTGTTCAATTCTTAAGGAATTCCTTGGTGCATGTTGGCAGTTAACCCCAGATTCTGCAACTTGTACATTAGGCCGGTGCGACAGACTTTGTCATAAGCTTATTAGAGATCAAAGAACATAGCAATTAAAGCTTGATTTTCATTGACTTAACTAGACGTATTACTTCGTCCATAGGTTGTTGTCCAGTGCGGAACCTACGTCGGTGGAAGGCATTTGTTGTTTTCTAGAAACCCAGTATAATCTTACTAGAACCATATGTTTTGCTGTCCCCCCACCAACACACACACGATGTGAGTGAAATTAGACGGTTGCTTGATCGTAAGTGTACTAGTTTAAGATTTTCATCAATGGTAATAAATAATGCTTTCCCCCCGCTTTTATACGTGTGTCTGTAGTACATTCTTTGATTATGAGACCCAGCACGTTCTCCATTCTTCCTCTGATTTTGATAAGCCGGCTTCGTCAGACTCTCTGCTTTCTCAGTCACTTATGGAAGTGTTCATTGAGCGTCATCACTCGTTTGGCTTTACTTGCCTTGATGCCATTTTCGGCCTTTAAATCCTCGGGGTTCCTCTGTTTCCATACACCAGAAAGTTTATTTATGAGTCGCTACACTTTTCGTCCGTACTTAAGATCAAAGTTTTCACATGCGTTTACTGACTTTGATTTATTTGCTTTTTTAACAATGGCCCGGAATTCTGCCGTACGTCAATTGTACCCTGCACGAGCAGCAATTGTTTTCTACTTTTCGGCTTGTTTCCGGGACTTTGCTCTGAGCTTTACCCGTCAGGTTCATATTCCAGTCGGGCCCGATGTTTTCTTCCCTTTTGTCCTGGGAATCATTTTTCGAACTATGTCAAGGAATTCGCCAGTAAACCTCTCGTGGCTTGCATTTATGTCGCCGGATTTTACATTCATTTGTCTGAGCTTGGTTTCAGTCTGCTTCTTTGTTGAGCTTGTTGTCGGTGTGCTTCTTGGCTGAGCCTGGTCTTAGTCTGCTTCTTTGCTGAACTTGGTCTCAGTCTGCTTCTTGGTTTAGCTTGGTCTCATTCAGCCTGTCGTATTCTTTCCAATTGGCTTTTCGGAAAAAACCTTTGGCGCTTTTTGAAGCGTGCTTTCGTCGTGCCAGATTAAAATCTAGTAGGGTGTGAAGAAGGTTGTTTTCAATGTCACTTTAGACATAAAGTCTGCGCTTGGACACGAGGTATGCTGAAAATTGCGTCAAATTAGGTCGGGGCTCTATATTATGGCACGTGTGAAGAAGAGTGTGAGCACTTTCGTAGTCCATGAACCTGTCTTGGTTCGTCTAGGTGCAGACCTCCTCGATGTTATGTCCAGACGTGTTACTTTCTACATAGCCTTCACAAAACCTGTCTTCGCTATACTTGGTAGAATAAGTGGCATGCGTGTATCACGATGAGGTTATCCCTATTAATGTAGTTCTTGACTTCGACGACCTCCACCAGGTGGTCGTTTCGGAACACTCTTGAAATCCCACTCTATTTTCCACAATTGCAAATGTAGAATAACCAGTGACACGTAGCGACCGACTTCGCTTTAAGGTGTCTTGGAAAAGGGCTACGTCTTATTCTCGTTCTTGGGAATAGGGCTACATCTATTTGTCGTTCGTAAAGTAGTTTGGTTATTCCGCGTGCTATTTGCCTTATCTCACACATTCAGTTGTAGGAGATGTAGCTTTTTTTATGATGACCCTTGAAACCATTGACTTTAAGGTGTTGTGCTGGCCTGTTGTGCGTCATTTGCGCAAGGGAGGATTATATGCTCATGCAGGCAGTATTAGGGGAGGTTTGCGCCCTGCCAATAGTCAGTCTGACGCCTAGCTTCTATTTCCCCAACACCATTGTCCTGTGCTAGACATGGTTTGATAATTCTTTGAGAATGTGTGTACGGGCACGAATCTTAATATCTTTGTTGTTTACTACTTGGAGGCGCCTTTTTGCTTTGCCCAGGGAACCATTAAGATGAGATGTGGTAAACTATCCCATGTTTTTTGCTTTGCGTTGTCAGTTCAACCTTATTAGTCCGCCGCGCAACTTAGATTCACAATCTGCTACTAAATGAGTTATGCAATCAAATACGTTACCTACCTTCAGTACAGTGCTTCCCACGCGATCCTTCAGGACACTGATGACAGACCCCTTCGTAGTTACATATCGCATTGACACATAAACTGTGACAGGAGTTGTCACACAGGAAACCAAAGCTAGGAGGCGCGCAGTCTGAATTGTAGAAATATGTTTTTTACAAATTAATATACTGTTTTTTATATTACGTAAAATATAAATTTTTCAATGGCAACCTTAGAATTAGAACATGTAATAGACGTATAATCGACGTTTAACCAGTATGATACTGACTAACTATTAAATAAACGAATTGCATTGAAAGCACAATGAGACTACCGTACATCTTCTCATTTCATCACTTTGAACTTAATTCACATTGAAGTGACACAATTCCCACAACGAATGTATGTCCAAACACATGATATAAATTCATACAATTATTGTTATATGAACAGATCAAAGATAGTCGCTCCGATTCGATTTAAAATAACTGAAATAATTATTCAATACATTGCAAGAGCCCCTTGTCCATTCCATACTATCTCTTAACTCCATTCCTCTCTCTCTGCGTATGACATAACAAAATCATCATCTAAATACTTAAAATATCGAAACAATCTATTTCTATAAATATAGAGCTGGTACACAACACATATGTTCTTTTTCAATAAAAAAATTAATCATAATTTCCCACTAATCAGTGACTATTCATACATATTAATTTAATATATATTGTAAGCACAGATACATATACAGGTGAATGTTATTTTCAAATGTAGCCTGTATTATTATGTTTTTGCTCAGCTATAACGAAATAAGAAGGACCTTATTCAAAGTATGAAAGAAAAGCAACAACGAATATTAGATGACAAACAAGTAACACAGTCACTACATTGTTTCGCAGCTAGAACTAACCCGCCATTCATTGACGGTCACAATGCGTCAACATCCCGTCTATTAAAGTAACTTTAACAAATAGTTACTCAAGTAACGCACTTTATAACAATCCAAATTAGTTCTAGCTTAGGGTCGTTTCATTGTGGGGGCCAATGGAACACAGCTTTACAGCCACTCATACTTAGCTACTTATTATTTTTTATGATGAAATGCTAAAGAGTTCATTCGTCCTCACTTCTGATAAGCTCTGTATGCCCTCCCCAAAGCACACTCCCCTAAGTCCAAATATCGGTCTGCGAAGCGGCACGTTCTTGTAGGTGTCCCTTTTCTGGGACGGCCCCCACCCGAGTCCGCTCGATCGGGGCTTCTGTGAGAGCTCTCCCCTACCCAAGGAAACTCGGTCGGTCCGATAGAGTGCATACACACAGTGCAGACGATCCACCTTTCTAGGTGTAGGTATGGTAAATTTACCTCCTAATATCTTCCCCTACCCATCCAGGGGAAGTGTCGGACGCCCCCTAAGAGGGGTTCTACAGTATGTTTCCACCCTGCAACTAGTTTGCAAAGTAGCTGTGACGAAACGTTTGCCTAGGAGCACCTTTCTCAGAGCTGCGTATCTAGAATCATCGGCCAGAGGCTTCGACACTAGCCTCGCCTCATATCCATTAAAGGCAACTTGTAGGCATGATCCCACTAAATCCACCAAATACATGAAGTAGATGTGAGATTTGATCTAAAAATTAATAATTTACCTCCATAGATCTCTAAATCCTGTATGATAACCGATCCATTAGTAACTTCAATGTGAACCTTCCTGACGACTGGTGTCTTCACCAATGTTATGTGAATCACTGTGGCATTGAATCTTGTGAAATTATCTTCATAAACCACCGTGTCGTTGTAATCAACAAACTTGATAGTCAAATAAAATGGGTCATGTTCTTGAATGTCTGGAATAAATACATAAACGTATATTATTCTTTTCTAGAAGAAATATAGATAACAATTTAATATAGAAAATACTTTAATGTTAAAATAATGTTCAAATCTATATATATGCTAGCGAGTACCAGGCATGCGTTGCAATGCCGATCAAGAAATAAAGTGTTTTGCGTTTTAATTATGTTTCTTGAAGAGCTTTTAAATACACAATGGTTTTGTTCTTTTTTCAGTCTTGTGCATACACGAATAAATCGGAAGGTTTTCCGTTGCGAGAGCAGGCGACATACAGCTGTCCCTGGGAGAAGCCTGAGTTTTCCAAATTTAGTCCGCAAACTTGTAGCGATTGTCCCTGTGCTTTGTTGATGGTCATTGCAAATGCAAGTTGCATGGAAACTGCAGACTTTTAAATTCAAATGGCATATCTGTTGAAATCATTGGGATTCGTGGCAGCAGTACATCTTCTCCTTTAAATGTTCCATTTAAAATGGTTGCTTCGACGAAAAAGATATTGTCCATCAAGTTTTTCACTGAAAGCTTGGTGCCGTTGCAAAGACGTGGTGGATTTATGTTTCGTAAAAGAATGATAGGCACGCCAATTTTGAATGTTAAAACGTGCGACGGGATGCCTGGCAAGTCAAGTGAATTCAAGAAGTCCATTGGATAATTGACAACTTCGTCTTGATTCAATACAGTATCGATGGACTTGTACATTGTCGTTTCGCCTGGGATTTCGTTTTGAATGCTTAAGTTGATGGTATTGACATTGTTGTTTTTGGCTGCCAATATAGCACGTGCACTGAGCACTGATGATTTTTGTAATTTTGAGCGATATTCGGAAAAAATCTTTGAATCTATTATTCGATGGGTGTTGTAATTTTACAGAAACTTGTTGGCAATGTTAAACATTATGTGGATTCATCGATTGCCATTTTCCCATTTCCAATTTCCAAT
Source organism: Omphiscola glabra (assembly GCA_964017045.1). Classification (NCBI taxonomy): domain Eukaryota; kingdom Metazoa; phylum Mollusca; class Gastropoda; family Lymnaeidae; genus Omphiscola; species Omphiscola glabra. Next base: position 24,178,791 of record OZ024811.1, read on the forward strand.
AATTGTTTTGCGAAACGTTCAGCGGATGCATCATTGTGTAGCTACACACGCATATTGGTTTTCAAAGTCAATTTCTGTACATGTCGCCATAAAACTGATAATTTGAGATATTAATTTAATTCATCGGCAGCTGTCGAACGTGGCATAACTAGTAGAGTTTGTCGAAATCACCAGACAATAACATAAGTGCGCAACCAAAGAGCTGTTCATTTCCTCTCACATCTTTAAGTGTACGATGAAGCGCTTCCAATGCTTTTTTTTTGTGCGACATAGTACATTCGTCCCATATAATGAGTTGACATGATTTAAGTACTTTATCCATTTCAGAATGTTTATTTATATTGCATGTTGTTGCCTCGATTATATTCAATGACAATTTCAGTGCTGAATGCGCTGTTCGTCCACCATCCAAAAGAGATGCTGCAAATCCAGATGATGCGATTGACAGTGCAATATTCTTTCGAGATCGTATGGTTGCCAAAATAAGTAAAATTAGGAAAGTTTTGACTGTGCCTCCTGGAGCATCTAGGAAATATAATCCACAGCTTGACTTGCAATTTCATTCATAATTATGTTTTACACTATGCGTTGCTCTGGAACCTATTTCGGAAGATTCATTTGAACAAATGTTCCCAATTCGTCGATATCAAAGTGTGTTTCTTCATGCAAATCTTGATGGAAAAGGTTGTTTGCAGATCAATTCGGAGCAGTCATTCTCAACTCTACCAGTGCTTTTTAAACGATTGCCAAACACATGTCCTCAATCGAAGTCAATGCCTCATTATACACGTTTGGTGTAAATTGAATGTCCGGATTTTGATTCGCTGCACGCAAACCGTGTAGAATGTCTTCACTCATGTAGTCTTTGTATTTCTCCCAAAGATCTTTTGGATTGGATGGGAAGCATGTTGACAATATGATTAAAAACAAAGTGCGTATTTATACTGTGGTTGAGCAATATTCGATGCATCAGAAAGCGAAGTGTCCCAATGAGCATCGTTTTCCAGAAGTTTTAATACTTGGCAAGCTTCACGATAAGTGGCACATACTTGACCATTTACTGTTATCAATTCTTGGAAGGATGTTGGTCCACGTACTTTGATTAACAGTAATCAAAAGTAAAAGCATTCTGCATTGTTTGCGTGAACAGTGTACAGACGGCCTAATGCGTCGGTTGAATATAAATTGGGGTGTTTTTCAAATGCTTTACCCTGTTTGCGACGTTGAAACCTTTTCGCTAAAGCATCCCATGTGTAATATGTTAGCACTTCAGAGTAAAGTAGCGACTTTGCAAAAATATCATTCCCGCACAATGAGAAAAATGCAGTTAACATTGTTGGCGGAGGTGACAAAGCTCTTGCACGTGTATTTTCTAATGTAAAGTACACGCGCTGTCCATTTTCAAGGTGCACTGCCAAATGAAGGTAATAATGGCGGAGACTGCAATCAGGTTAGCACAATAGGAAATTAGTAAAACACAGTAAGGTTAAACCTGATGAAAGGAACGCAACAAAACAACGAACGTGTCGGCAGGAAGCCTTCATCAGCGAACAAACAGAAACACGAATAAAATTTAAAAATGTATCAAAAAATATATAATATAGCACTTAGCTCAGAAATAGTATCCAAGAGGGCAGCAAAAGATAAGTGACAGAGAGTAAGTGGGAGAAATGTTAAATAGGGAAGAGGGAAAGAGAAGAGGAGAAATAAGTCCACTGCGATAGGTCGTGACGTGGAGGGGCGGAGCCAGGTTCAAACAGTGAATAGAGACATGACATTCAAACCATGTGGGTACAAGGTGTTATAGGTCAGAATAAGCTTGTGCTCCAAATTCACCCGGCGGGGTGTGTTCGTGCTGGCCACAATCGCACAAAATTGAAAAGTCCGCCTTGCCCTGGTGGTCGGCCCTATTGAAGTGTTTGGTGACAGGACACTGTTTATCTTGTGTAATATTACGGAGGTGTTCAGTACATCGGTCAGAGAGTCTGCGTCCTGTCTCCCCAATGTATGACATCTGGCAGCGGGTGCAAACAATAGCGTAGATAACATTGCGGCTAGTACAAAGGAAGCTGCCGCGTATCTGAAAACTACCCTTAGGGAAATGTATGTTTTGAGCCTGGAAGACAAAAGGGCAAGTGTTGCATCGGCTGCGGCCACATGGCTTGGTCCCGAAGTGGGAGGGGGCAGCATTGATACGACTGTGTACAAGGAGGTCTCTCAGATTTTGGTCCCGTCTAAAAACAATGAGAGGCGGGGAGGAGAAGATGTCTCGTGTCTCATTGTCTGCGAGTAATATAGAACGGTTTTTAAGGAAAACACGTTTAGCTATCAGATTGTGTGGGTGATAAGTGATGATATGTTTGGTCCTGTCAACATTGTCGCTCAGACGAGGCCTGAATGCATCAGCACGGGTTATCTTCTTAACCCTTTGAAGGGCTGATGAAAGTACTGTCTCCGGGTAAGACCTACATCGGAAATAGTCTATCATCTCAAGTGCTTTGTCCCAAAAGTCCTCCTCCGACTGACAAAGTCGAAGAAGACGAAGCAATTGAAAAAAAGGAATAGAGTCTTTACAGGATTTAGGGTGGGAGGAGGAGTAGAGTAGATAGCTGTGGCTGTCAGTAGGCTTAAAGTAGGCGGAGGTGAGTAGGCTGTCAGTGTGAAGGGTGACTGTGATGTCCAAGAAGTTGACTGAGGTTTCAGAGATAAGAGATGTGAATTTAATGGAGGGGTGAAAGGAGCCTACAAAGTCAATGAAAAGGTCAAGTTCGCTCCTCTCCATGGTGGTGACCCCTATACCGTCATCTATGTACCTTTTATAGAATTCGGGAAGACGTCCAGTATATCTGCTTTCGACCATGTGTTCGAAATGTCCCATAAACAAGCATGCATAGCTGGGTCCCATTTTGGTCCCCATAGCAACACCACTGATTTGGTCGAAGAACTGGTCTCCAAACTCAAACGAATTGAGGGTAAGGACCAGTTCAGCCAATTGGAGGAGAGTGTTGGTGGGTATTGAGGGATGGGGTTTAGTCTCGAGAAAGAATTTGAGAGCTAAAAGACCGTCAGTGTGGGGGATAGAAGTGTATAAAGAACATACATCAAGAAGAAATAGATGATGTTTCTTTTCAGGAGGGATCATGAAAGATTCGAAGGTTTGTAGAGCATGGTTGGTGTCCTTGATATAAGTAGGCAGTGAGGATACGATGGGTTGAAAGACTCCATCAAGGAATTCCGAGATATGTTCAGTGGGGCAAGAGCATGCTGAGACAATAGGTCTGCCAGGGTTACCGTACTTGTGTATTTTGGGAAGTATGTAAAAGCATGGCTTGCCGAGGTCACTATCAAATGAACAACTGTTGAATGGCGTTCATGGATTGGAAATGATGAAATGCGCCATATTGCTTCATTGCTACTAATGTAGCGTCCAAGTTGATATTGGTAGATTTCATCGAGTGAGCGTGTTTCTTTTTCCACTCCAAAAATTGCCATATGTCTTCCTTTGTTAACATATTTAAAAATATACTTGATCAATTTCACTGAATTGTAATATTCGAAATTGATGTGTGCTTTGAACGTTTTCGAGAGTAACGGTGAAGACGGTACAACCCAACGCTTATCGACTTCAACATCATTGTTTCGTACAGTTAAAGTGATGGATTTGCCCCCATCTTCAGTTGATCGTTGACGATATGGGTTACCAGAAATTGGATCGAAAGGAATTTCGTCGACATAAAATTAATCAACGGAAATTTGATCGAAAGGAAATTTGGTCGAATCTTTTTTTCAGTTCACACGTTAAAATGTTCGTCAAATTTCTTTTTGAACGCACTATACTATATAGTAAAACAAAATAATGCGTTCAAAAAGAAATTTGACGCACAATTTCCGGATACGGAACAAATGTCATTTCATCTTGTGCGTATTTATGCATGCACTCCCAGTAAATGTGGCCGGCAGTATAACAATTTTCCCCAATTCATTTGGATTCACATTTCCATCATTCACAAATACATCAAGTAAATGAATGTACTCTTCGGAACGCAAATTGCTTTGATTTAATCGAATGTAGAGGAGTCGTTTGGTTTCAATTTTCGCATATATATCAACAATGTATTGTTGGAACAATTGTTGACATTTCAAGATATCATTTTCGGCACTTTCACGAATCGTTAATCGATATGATTAGTAATTCATGGAACTGAGTTTCTTATTCGATTCCTCATTTATTTGTGGATTTGTAATTTTGATGTTGAAATGATATCCATCCTCTCCTTGCCAAAATAAAACTGGATATTGAAATCCGTCGTATGAGCGATGCGTTTCTGAGACTCGCTGAACATCACTATTTCTGCGATGAAGAATTATATCACGTTAGTTAAATTCCTCGCCTACTATAACAATCGCCACTTCATCAATTGTTGGTGCATTGTATTGTCTTTCGTGTTGGCCGACAGCTGTTTTGTCTGCTCTAACTACAACTGTGTAGTTATCTGTCGGCATTTGTTGAAGTGCAATTTTAGACAATTGAATTAATTCGTTGTGTTGCAAAAGTACATATTGTAATACAGCGACAATTTCTTGTTTAGTGCCTGTGTTGATATGATAACGTTGATCGATTTGTTCATCAGTATTCCCCATGAAATAAATTTGAAGAAATGTGTGGTTTGTGTTTGGCAATGGTAGTAGTGATCCTGCACAATGATAAATTTGCCCTTGCACTTTAAATGTTGGCATGTAATTCTCGCGCATGTGGATTTGTTGCACCGAACGATGTCATTTGGAAACAAGAATTGTACTTACTTATGCTTGCCAAGAAATGTTTCGATTGACTTGTGTCACCTGATAAAACAGTTGATAATTGTTATTGTGGTAAATGTAATTCTTGCATTTTCACTTTCCCACCCACGCAGCTAATTCCCGCTGCTTCATTCTTAAATTTGAGGGCACTGCAATACACGCATAATTTTTCCATTTTTCCAATAACCACGCTTGGATGAAGACTGTAATCATAATTAGCATTGTAATGGAATGCACTCAGATTTATTTCAGCGTGCAGTGTTTGTCTGGATCGAGCATTGCGTACTTGGGTGGTTTCCAGTCTTGCTTCACGTTGCTCGACTGTTCAGATGAACGGGTTTAAGCATTGCGTACTTGAGCTGTTTCCAGTCTTACTTCACTTTGCTCCACTGTATCAAACTTACGGGCTTGAGCATTGCGTACTCGATCGGTTTCTACGCATGCTTCTCGTTGCTCGACTGTTTCCGATGCTCGTGATGACTTTTTCTTTCGCTCTTGAGGATTTGAAAAACCAGTAGCTTTTCGCTTGGGCTGCATCAATGATTTGACAGCAAAATTATTGATTTGTGACGAATATTACAAATGCATGTGATATCTGTTATTCTAGACGCTACTTACCAACATGCATTAGTGGCAGATTGTCATATGTACGCTACTTACAAACATGGATTAGTGACAGGATGTCTTCTAGACGATACTTACCAACATGCATTAGTGACAGCGTGTTTAATAGAGGCTACTTACAAACATTCATTAGTAGTTTAGCGACATCTTGTCTTATAGACCCTACTTACCAACATGCATTATTATATTAGTGAATGTTGTCTTCTAGACGCTACTTACCAACATGCATTATTGTCAGCGTGTCTTCTAGACGCTACTTACCAACATGCATTAGCATTGTCGTAAGTGTTAGCTTAAAAGAAAACACGAGCTGTACAGATTTAAACGTTGATACCCGTAGACGTATTGCCGAATGTTTGCCGACTATTTCGTCATGTAGTGGTGTCATTAAGGCGTTCATGTGCGCTGAGATTAATTGTGCTCCAGGTAACATGGCGGATGCAATAGGAGCAACGTTACGACCTGCAATATTTTTTTTCAAAATTTTAAATGTCAATCAATCATTTTCAGGATGATTTAAGGACACACTTTAAGTATAAATTGTTTTTCCATGCTGTAAACATGACTTTCTTAATGATTTGTTCCATAAATGTTTTTTTTTTGTTTGGTTTGTGTGTTTTGTAATAATTGAATAGATAGTGAGTATATTATGTGTTGAGATTAATTTTGCAGCTGTTGCTTTCTGTTTGGGATTGTGACTATTTTGGGTGTGAGAGATAATGTTCTTTGTTGTTATGCATTATCGGTTAATCTGTAGAGTGAGGACTGAAGGGAGAAGGTACACCCCTGATGTACACAAATAAACTCACCACCACTGATGTACACAAATATACTCACCACCACTGATGTACTCAAATATACTCAACGCCACTGATGTACACAAATAAACTCACCACCACTGATGTACACAAGTAAACTCAACACCACTGATGTATACAAATATGCTCACTGCCCCTGATGTACACAAATATACTCAATGCAACTGATCTACACAACTGTACTCACCACCACTGATGTACAAGCATCTACTCACCACCACTAATGTACACAAATCTACTCACCACCACTGATGTACACAAATCTACTCACCACCACTTGTGTACACAAATCTACTCACCACCACTAATGTACACAAATGTACTCACCACCACTTATGTACAATGAACAAAGAGATCCGTCTCCGTCCCATGTTACCATGACAACGATGATGCTGACATCATCACCACAGAAGACATCAATCGTGTCATATGATGTCTTTACTTGACGCAGAGATTTACATGTCGTCACGTGTTTATTGTCCCCCACCGAATCCACGAAATACAGTGATGTGAGGACAAATGGTTCTGCGGACAAAGACAAAGATTTACAAACTAGAAATTAAAGTGGTAACAATTTTTCTCTTTGATGAATTACAAAAGCATAATTTTTAAAATATTTTTTTAGAAAATAAAAATAAAATATTTTTTTTGTCATATCGCTTTTAAGCATCCACAGTAATTTCTATTTAATTCACACATCAACAAGAAATCCTTCACTGTTTCAAATCTTGAACAATTCAATAGTGATACATAGGTTTGTATTTAAAATCGGTGTTAACATGTAACAATGTTAAGAGCTATGCACTTTTATGAAGAATCAGCTTATTCAACGTCAGCAAATATTTAATCTCCACGCAGCTGGTAAACACAAGATAATTAATAACAGATGATATAAGTAGTCACTAGAGACATCATACGGTCTATCAGAACTTTAACTGGCTACCGGGATTTATCAACAAGGGCGGAGTTCTAGAACCTCTGATCAATAGGCGTTGTTGACATAAGGCAGCGGAGCCTCACAAAATCTATTTTCTTAAACTTTGATGAGACAACATCCATTTCCAGATGTGACTTGCTTGCTACTCATTTTAAATTGTATTGCCATCGACGTGTTAATTTTTTCTGATCAAATTACTTCATATCCTAGTAATTACCTGCGTAACACGGCGGACAAAATTGCTTATATGCGACGATGAACGGTAGCATTAAAGTTCCCTTGAAGTGTTTAATTAATCTTCAGTGCATTTATGTAACAACTTCCCTCGGCTATCGCCGCTCGGAAAATGCGGACATATCCCAGCTATGAAAACAAATTTTGAAGCAAAACATGTTTACTTGATATATTAATTGTGACCAGCCGGCTAACAAAGTATTAAACTTACCATCTACTAACTTTATTATTAGTTTTAGAATAATTTATTTTAGTCGTTACATGCCTTCAAGAAAGGTCATTGATAATACACACACAATTTTTCTCTGTGACACATGTGAATTCCTATAAAATACGACCAGTAAGTTTCCAAAATGATTGTCCATTACCCTTAACGACCAGCCTAAGAAAGGTAACGACCATTGGCCACTGAAGTTTTGCGGACACAGACTTGTCCTTGATGCACGTTGTGTCGCTATTGTCATTCAACAGCGCACTGCTCACTTTGGTAAAATCACCTGTCATCATGTAACAAATGAACCTTCAAATGTTTATTAATATCGAGAATACGTGATAAAATAATACCGATTTAAGAAAACAAATCCAGTATCAACTATTGCGAATTAATGTATGTCAAAATGGTGTTTATTTATGTTCCATATGATCTGATGTGTTTAGTGTCTTGTTTGCATGCCCTTTTGTGTTTCTTTCTTTTTTAGTTTTTTTTTAAACATAACGTTCAACACATTTTATTAATTATTATAGTTCATCATGCTAGAAAAAAAAAAATTAAAAAATTGACATAAATAAAAAAAATTTACAAAAATATTTTATTTTTTTTAAATCAGTAAATGTTCATCTTATTCAAATTATTAAATAATTTTTAAAGATTTTTCCTACGGTATTGGCAGGCCAATCCGAACCATCCTGGACTGCACGCTATTCCAACATAGCATTCACCACTTGAGTCACAGGCCAGATTTTTACAATGACAAAGCATTTGACAGTTCGGCCCCGTGTACCTTTTGGGGCATCTCTGTGCAACTGGGGAATCATTGCAACATTCAAATGTATTTTGAAAAAAACATATACATATTTTACACGTCTTATGTATACATTGTTATAATTGTAAAATATTGTATTGGTTTAAATATGTATTAATTGACATGCTGAATAAGAATATGTGCATTGTAATCAATCAAAACGAAATCGATTTCTTTTTATATAGTAACAATCCTAGCTTATCTTATCTAACATTATTTGTCTGAAAACTTCTGGCTACTTGATTACTTGGTTGATTTTATTCTGTGTAAATCGCACTTGTTCATGTTCATAATAAAGAACAAGTGATTGAAATATAGCCGGGCCTGGGTGTCAAATCAATCACAGAAAATATCGCTTTAGCGTGTTATGTATTTTCTTCTACTCAAAAAAAATGACAATCACTGTGTGTCAATTCTCGTTCTCTGAGTGAAACTTTCAAGAAACAACACTTCGATTGAGATGTTAAGTGAAACTTTAAAGAAACAAGACTTCGATTGAGATGTTAAATGAAACTTTCAAGACACAACACTTCGATTGAGATGTTAAGTGAAACTTTCAAGACACAACACTTCGATTGAGATGTTAAGTGAAACTTTCAAGACACAACACTTCGATTGAGATGTTAAGTGAAACTTTCAAGACACAACACTTCGATTGAGATGTTAAGTTAAACTTTCAAGACACAACACTTCGATTGAGATGTTAAGTGAAACTTTCAAGACACAACACTTCGATTGAGATGTTAAGTGAAACTTTCAAGACACAACACTTCGATTGAGATGTTAAGTGAAACTTTCAAGACACAACACTTCGATTGAGATATTAAGTGAAACTTTCAAGACACAACACTTCGATTGAGATATTAAGTGAAACTTTCAAGACACAACACTTCGATTGAGATATTAAGTGAAACTTTCAAGACACAACACTTCAATTGTTCATATTTTTAAAATCGGAAGATAAAAGAAAATATAAATATTTCTATAATGATCAACAAATTTAGAGAGAAATTCCTTGGTGTGGCTACTTGGTAGGACTGCATGTCTTTCAATATGTCTTAAAAGACTACAATAGCAGGAAAACAGAATGTGGACGACTACACTGGTGGTGGATCGACTGTGCTAAGGACACCTCAAAGTCCACTAAATGATTTTTTTAACGGTCCACAACACCTGAAGCATAAGAGACTTCAGTGACGTCTCCTTAGTATAGGTGGAACAAATTCAGAATTTTTTTTTTTTAAAGTATTCTCTTGTATTATTTTTCCTGATCAGACTTTTCTTAGGGTTTGAGTACTTTCCTAATCGGTCTACTAGTACTTTTTAAACCAGTCTACTACTGATAATACTGTAGAACAATCCAAGCAGTATGCTTAAGATGCTCATATAACATACTAATAATTCTACTGATAGTTTTGGTGTATCATTTTAATCAGTCTAGGTTAATGCTGGAGTCTCCTTTAAATTTAGTTTGCAGATAATGCCTGAACACCATCCTAACGCACTACTGATAATGCTTGAACACCTTCCTAACACACTACTGATTATGCTTGAACACCATCCTAACACACTACTGATAATGCTTGAACACCATCCTAACACACTACTAATAATGCTTGAACACCATCTTAACACACTACTGATAATGCTTGAACACCATCCTAACACACTACTGATTATGCTTGAACACCATCCTAAACACACTATGGATAATGCTTGAACACCATCCTAACACACTACTAATAATGCTTGAGAACTGTACTAATCTGTCTACTTAAAATGCTGGAATTTTGTCTAAATCTGTCCACTTATAATGCTGAAGCAATTTTTTAATCAGCCTTTTTAAAAATACTGGAATATTTTCCAAATCAGTCTTCTGATAATGCTGGAGTACTTCCCTAATCAATTTACTGATAATTGCTTTAATACCATTTTAATCAGTCAACTTATTATATAGGAGAACAATCATATTCAGTCAACGGATAATGTTGGAGTACTTACCCCTTAAATTTTTTGCAGCATCATACTACAGAAGATAAAACACAAATATTATTTGAAATTGTTTTTGAGATTTTATAACCCATATATCTTTATATTGAATACAACCCATATCTCTTTATATTGAATACAACCCATATCTCTTTATTTTGAATACAACCCATATCTCTTTATATTGAATACAACCAATATCTCTTTATATTGAATACAACCCATATCTCTTTATATTGAATACAACCCATATCTCTTTATATTGAATACAACCCATATCTCTTTATATTGAATACAACCCATATTTCTTTATATTGAAGCATTTATAATTTTAAAAAAACAGAGTTTCTCAGAAAAAAAGTTTAATCTAATAAACAAAATTATTTTTAAAAAAATAATTAAAAAATGTGCGCTCTTTATTTTAAATTTTGAAGTTGATGAATATCTCTTAATATTTCAGGTAATAAGACTATATGATAAAACATTATGAATGTCTTTAAATTATACTTGATTAATTATACACGAACAATATGAGTCATTATAACAATATATTTTACACTTTAATAACTATTTTACAGTATACATAAATAGACGTTTCGGCAAAAAAACAACATATTTGTATACGTATTTAAACGTTTTGTTTTAACCTATGTTAACGCTTCATCGCAGTCACGCACTTTATCATGAACTTATAGTGGTAGGAGAGCTTTCCTAATAAGGTTATATGATAAGAATTAGGACGTACCCTAAACCAAGCCTGCACAACTTACATTTTAAGGCGGGCAGTAATACTTTATGAAAACATTGTACGGGCCGAAAGATGATATTATAGGAGGAAAGCTATTAAGAAAATAATAACTTTAAAAAAATATTCCGTTACTTTGCGGGTCGCAATATGGGTTCTGGCGGTCCGCATGTGGCCCGCGGGCCGCAATTTTGTGCAGGCCTGCCCTAAAGCTTTATTTATATTATTTGATTTTGATATTTTTTTCAAGAATGAGACCAATGTGAGAACCGTTCTCTAACTACAATCATAAAAGGTGCCTTGTGAGGTGAGAACGACGTGATAATAGCTCTTTATCTAAAACAAAAAAAAACATAAAAGGGATCCTGTGCGGTTAGAACAACGTGAGAATCATTCTTTATCTACGATACATAAAAGGGATCGGGTGTGGTGAGGCCAACGTAATAACCATACTTTATCTACGACACATAAAAGGGATCCTATGCTGTGAGAACAACGTGAGAACCATTATATATAGATACAAGTGTGTGTGTGTGGGGGGGGAGGGGGTTGTTCTTGTGCGACCAACAGAGAAAAATTCTGTATCTACAAAACATAAAGGGGTCCTGTGCTGGTGCAACAAATGTATTTTAAAATGACCGATATCCGTTACTTTCATTTAGACAAGAATTTGGACAAATGTAAAATTCAAGCTATGTTGGAGGTAACGCTGTAATACATCGTGCATTCATTACATGATTAATCAATCAATTATCCGAGACAACTTTTTTAGATTTGGTGGAAAAAAAGGGGGGGGGGTGTCATTATCAAAGAATATGATAATTTTATGATGCATACATTACTTGGTATTTTTTAAGAAGAAATTTCACCTCCATCTCCCCACGTATGCTATAAAAACGTCTAGATTATATTCAGAATGTTAGCTACTCACAATATACAAGCCTGTATGGAAAAGTGTTCCAACGGAGTATCCCATTCCGTAGACATAGCAGCCAAATGTGTTCCCAGTTTCTCCCTCTACAATGTAAAGAATATCATCCTGTATCTGTGTTGTACCGAATAGCCAGGCTGTGGCACCAAATATGCCTTTCCACACGAACCTTTTAGATAAATATATATATATATATTTTTTGTTTTATTTTTTTTTAAGTATCTACTTATTAAATGTCTTATTATTTGAAATATTAAATTAACAAACTTATCTACATATTACATGTCACGTAATTTGAGTTTTATATTTTAAAAAAAAAGCACTTAACTAAATATTAGATGTTTTCATTTGATACATTAATTAAGAAAAATCATTTTTTTTGTCCATCAATTAATCGTATCATCAAAAACATGTTGCATCTCAAGATATCATAGATTTACAATTTCCTTCTATATATAGTGAAGGGGATTAATCTGGGTAGTGCAGGAATTTGGGGGTGGGGGAGTGAATTGCAACGAACCTAATGTCTTAGGGCATCAGATTGATCCGGGACGAGGCTAGTACGATAGTGACAGTGACACTATTTGTATACCACGTCTTGCAAGACAGTGGCAGTGACAATAGTTATATTTCAAGGCTAATAAGACGGTGACTGTGACAATATGTATGTATCACGGCTTGCAAGAAACTGACAGTGACAGTAGTTATATAACAAGACTAGCTGTAAGAAAGTGGCGGTGACAATGTATATCTATATATCAAAGCTTGTATGACAGAGACTGTGACAATATTTATATATCGAGGCTATTAAGACAGTAACTGTAGTCATACATCTAGGCATTAGAATCCAGGGGGGTCAAACTAAATTGTTCAGCGGGCAAACATTCAAATCACACGTAAGATTGTGTGTCAAACTCAATCGTTCAGAGGGCAAACAGTTAAATAACTTGTAAGATTGTGTGTCAAACTAAATCGTTCAGCGGGCCATCACTCTAATCACAAGTAAGATTGTGTGTAAAACTCAATCGTTCAGCGGACAAACAGTCAAATCACAAGTAAGATTGTGTGTCAAACTCAATAAGATAGAGGGGAAACAGTCAAATTACACGTAAGATTGTGTGTCAATCTCAATCGTTTAGCGGGCAAACAGTCACATCACACGTAAGATTGTGTGTCAAACTCAATCATTCCCGTAGCAAACAGTCAAATCACACGTAATATTGTGGGTCAAACTCAATCGTTCAGCGGACAAACAGTTAAATCACATGTAAGATTGTGTGTAAAACTCAATCGTTCAGCGGACAAACAGTCAAATCCCACATAAGATTGTGTGTAAACTCAATCGTTCAGTGGGCAAACAGTCAAATCACACGTAAGATTGTGGGCGAATATGATTAACATCCAATAAGATGGAAATTTAACCTTAATCAAACATTAATATAAATTGTAGCATATACATACTAAATATTACATAATTATTGGCGTATCTACATTCGCTCTGATACCAAATTTTCAGACTTGGATGTTTACCATCTTTTCTTGGCTACAACCCTTGGAAAGAATAATAACATTACTTGTAATCATGCAACAGTTTTTCGTTAAGAGCCATGATATGTTGATGGGGAGTCTGGACGACGAGAGCCATGTAGAATGTCAGCGTTTGTGTAGGGGGCCTCCGGGGTGCACTGGTTTTATTTTTTTAAAAACAAAATATACACATTAACACAATGTTGACACGGTTAGGTCAGTGAAAAGCATTGGTCTCCTAATGTTGGGACTTGAGGATTTTTATTTTTGTTTAGATAATTTGTTTGGGGTAGTTTCTTAAGACTAACGTCTGACTTTAAAGACAATGTGAGTACCTTACGTCTAAACGTACTTAAGTCACAAAATAAACATTTTGAGATAATCAAGTTCAAATATTCTTTTTGCCTATAATAACATCTTATCATTTCTATATTTTGTCTTGTTTAATTAAGTGACTTATGCACCTTTTAACGTGTTCAAATTATGTAGTAAACTTGGCAAAACGGGATAAGAGAAGGTCACAGTTTAGATTGATTGACAAAAAATGTGACTTAAATGCTTTTAGCACAAGGGCCTTTATACAGTTTAAAAGTTTCTTAGCAGGGTCGGGAAAACCATTTCGGGTGCACTTGGATCACTTAGGGATCCTAGTAGCACATGTTGGGAGTCACTGATCTCAAGGATGAAAGATATGTAGCGCACTTGGATTACTCAGAAATCCTCGTAGCACTTGTTGCAAGCAACTGATCTAACGATGAATGTTAAAGAGATTAAATATTATTATTTCAATTTTTATTTTTAATCTAGATAAAATTAAAACCAATAAATGTTGTCATAACACATTTAAGACAAAGTGAGAAGTTAATATTCTTTTCAAAATGAAAAAAAAGAAGAAAAAGGTGTTGTTGCCATTTTCTTGGCGTAAATTTAATTGTTCTTGTTTGTTTGTCGTGGAGGTCTTTGAGATCCTAGTTCTCTACATGTTTAGACTCCCAGGGTCTGTGAAATATCGTACACACCCTAGTATCAAGATATATTTTGGTGCAAAACAATCGGTTATGGTAACTTTACTATAATTTCTTTATTTATTATATAACAAAATGTTACATCAAATTGCATCGTGTAATAGAATGACTTTGGAGAAAATGGAGAATCTGCGATTGCTACCAGAGTATCGATTTTAATTGTATTCACTTCTCCTAAAATATTATAAACATTAATTTATTTCGTTTAATTAATATATTTATATATATATATATATATTAGTTTTGTCTAAATTAATCTTGCCGGATGTATCCCCAATTTCTTCATTTAATTATTTTCTTTTCTGTTAAATCTAGTCATATTCTATTGATGAAGTCTAATTTTATTCAAAAAAAAAAAAAGGAGTTTTATCTTAAAAAAATAAATATACTTTTTGTATGAGCGGCACACGTGAACAAATGAATGTATGCTTTGACAATTTTATGTGCACCAATGCACCAAGTTATGGTAATATTTCATGTATTATGTTTCATAGCATGCAGCCGGCAAATTAGAGACATACTTAACAAACAAATGTAGAGACAAACGTAGCCAACATTTGTAGATACACTCTTAGACAACAAATGAATAAACAAACTTAGACTACAACATATAGAGACAAACTTAAACAACAAATGTAGAGACAAACTTAGACAGCACATTTAGAGACAGAACGTAGCCTACGCATATATTAATCTATAGAGAAGAGACCGACAAATGTCGACTTCGGCCTTGGTTTCGGTGTCTAATGTTACCCTTTGATCACTTTCGGCCTTATTTCGGTTCTGGCCGAACACGAAAATTTAAATTTCGGTTTAATTTCGGTTTCAGTCGAAAGTGATGGAGACTTTCGGCCATCTGGCCGAAATTGACTGCACATTTTGGTCATCTACCAGAGGACAGATTGTATGTTTGTCTCTAGGCTTGCAATCCGATATTCGTCATTGCTTGACGTCTTGGTGTCATCTTATGTTGTATGACTAATACTCTACAAAAACTGCTCACAGCTGCATGATGACTACTTGTCTTATTTTCCAAAAACATAAATTTCAGTTAGGCATAGGCGAATGAGAACAGTATTGTGGATGAAAAACTAATGGAATTGTAATATTTATATAATTACTTATTTATTTTTTTTTAAATTCAAAAATAAAATGTGGAAACCTAGGTTTATTCAATTCATTCATTTGTAATATTCATTTTGATTTATCATTATCATGATTATCAATGGGCAGAGGTAAATAATATTGAATAATCCACGGGTATGGTAATATTTCCCCTATTATTTTGTTTTTTTAAATATTTTTTTGAAGTTTAGGAAACCTTTGCTTTTTAAATTCATTCATTTCTTAATATTCAATGCGGCTCAAATTGCTCTTCGTAAACGCAAATTCGACGATGCTGAAACTCTTCTGAGAGAACTACATTGGCTGCCGGTCCGCGCTCGCATAGAGTACAAAATTGCAACTCTGTGCTACCGCTGCTTGCATGACATGGCGCCGTCCTATCTCCAAGCGCTCATGACGCCTTATGTACCCACTAGACAACTCCGCTCATCCGATAGTGGCAAACTCTCAAAACCAAGTCCTTCAAAACGAATTTAAAAACTCATCTATTTCGCAAACACCTTATGGGGTGAAGTTGTCTAGCATCTTTTCCAGCTAATTATTATCTCCCAGCTTTGTTTTTGTATCGCGCTTCGAAGCGTGATTTTTTCTAATGAACTTTATTATTATTCTTATTTTATTATTATCATGATCATAAACATTTTTACTGTCGAAATAACAAGTGTGTACACGTATCACTATTTTGTATTATATGCATGTAGTAGGCCTACTGCAGACCTGTTTACTTCTATGAATTAGGCGACCGATTTAAATGTATCTTATGATTCTTTTTCCAGACCCGTCAGAAGAACTATTTTGAGAGAACCGGTTAAAAAAATATATTTCCCTTTAACAAGGGGGGTGGGTGAGTTTGGTCACCAAACAAAATAACTAGGTCAACGGCATGGACAGACGAAGGGGTCATTGGTTAATTATGTCATGCAAAAAATTAACTTTTAAGACCCCCCCACGATATTTAGGTGACAATTGGCTCTATTAGAGCAACAATAATTATTGTAGGTATAAGCTCTATAATGTAATTATACTATAAGAGGCAAAGGGCACTTAATGGTCTATTCTGTATTAATTTGCCCCCCCCCCCCCAAATTTGCGTCTACATTTTCTCATAAAATATTACTTTAAAAAAAAACAACACATTTTTAAGAAATGTAAATTACTTTTCAATTAAAATAGGAAAAGCCATAGTATCATTTAAAATGTATTTATAAATATTCATGATGATGTCACATTTTAAATAAAATGTATGTAAAATTGTATAATTTTCCCCAATATTGTTTGATGTATGCATAATGTGTTTGTGGACGAATTTCAAAATACCAAAATATTGCAGTTCCGGCTTTGGCTTTCTTTTCGACGGAAAGTCTCGTTAAGCTTTTAGTTTTGGCTTCAGTTTCGGCCGTAAGTCATTAAATCATTTCGGCCTAGTTTCGGTTTCGGTCAGAATCATAAGATCACTTTTGGTCGGTCTCTACTGTAGACTAAATATTTATTTCGAAACTTACTTCAGTGTAATTGTTCGAAATTACTACAATTTGTTTAACAGTAACCAGGTTTAGATTGAGAAAAAGGGCATACCAAGAAACAGACATAATTAAAACTTGCTTCTTCGACGTATAATACAGTAAGGGGAAATACACTTACACAAAAGAATATATGTGATAGAACAATGCTGTAGGTATAATATTGGTAATTCCCAAGTGACCATTTTCGGAAGGTAATTGCGATGCATCCATACACGGTGATATCTGCCCATATATGAGTTGAATGCCGAACTGGCTCACAACCCTGAACGGTCCACGACTTACTGTGAGCTGAAATTGGAAACTTGACACTTGTAATAAAACGTTCAATCGGTTATGATATTGTCTAAGCTTAATTGGCAAGCAATTAATGAATATGTAGGCATTTATAGGAATATAATGTTATTAACTAATTTATATTAACTTCAATTTTGTTCCTGTGTTGTTGTTTTTTTCCGTATTGCGACTAAATGGGAATTCCAATTAACCAAGTTTCCGTCATCCTATCGAGATTAAACTTGGCGCATAGATTTGATCCGCTGTCAACAAGTTATATCAAATTTTCAGCAACAGCCCAAAACCCCAAAAAATGAGTTTTATATATTTTAAAACGGAAATAACTGACACACAACCAGTAAATCTATCGTTCTTTTTAAAAAAAACTGGTATATCATTTTATTTCGCAATATTAACAAGACCCACAATTTAATTTATCTCAATTACGTAAAAAAATAGAAAATCATTATACTTTTTTTTTTAAATGCAGACATTTTGAAATCAATTCATTTCATCAATGTCAAATGGTCATCGTTCGTATATTTACTAGAATATATGAACCTATGTAATCGGGATAATAATGGTGGGTCCCTTGCAATAATTTCTACCCAACTATTGCAAAAACAATTCACACTACCAAACTTTAAAAATAAGTATCTATGCAATGATATTACCGTTTCTAACATCATTCAGTTTTGAGAAGTATTTATTTGCTATATATTATATGCCTACCTAACTCCATTTTACGCCTCTAAATTAATTGTTTTTTTCTCCTCTGAACATGGCCTTAAATTACCGAAACAACTAAATTATCGCTTTTGTCTTTAAAGAAGTTAATTTGAGGAACGATCTCTACGCTAAGTAAATACTTTAGATTTATACATGTTTGTGCCATAAATTACATATTTTTTCTCTAAAAATTGTGAGAACGTAATCTTATTTTACAACAAAAACGCTATAAATAATATAGTTCTTTTATGAAACTAATTTTATACATATTGATACCTTCTTAAAAAATTTAACCAAACTTTTGCCTTGTTTTCTTTTTTTACACATAAGAAAATCGTAAAACAAAGAATGATTTTATATAAAGAAGAATCTCGCAACCGTTTTTTAAGTCTATAACTAACACACACATTCTGGTGAAGGTCTGAGATTACTCTCTTATGACCGCGGCTAGTAAATTGGCAACCAGCTCCGTCTGCTGAGCTGTGCCATACAACATTTTCCTCACATAGGGTTCCCCCTCCGCCCTGGCCTCCCCCGGAAGCTCCAGTGAGGGACATTCGGTCAACAGATGTGCCAACGTTTCCGGGGCCAGGCTGCAATTCCGGCAGGTAGGATCCCGATTGCTGTCTAGACGCCAGAAGTATGTGCCTATGGGGCAATGCTCGGTGCCCATTTGAGTCACTAAGCTTTGCTGTTTGCGGCCTAACCCCCACCATGGGTCTTGTGTGCTAGGAGTCTGCAGGTTTGAATAGACGCCTCTAGCGGTCGTATTGTCTGCCCACTGCCTGTACCACTTTTTCCTAAAATGGTCTGCCAGCCAGTTCTTTATTCACAATCCAGTCATTGGTAATTCTGGCTGAGGCTGGGCGGCCCCGGTTTTCGCAAGTGTGTCTGCTTTCACAATTGCCACTGATGTCGACGTGGGATGCATTGCACTGTTACCTTGACTCCTAGTTCGCCGATTTTGCACACGTCACCAATGATGACGTCAACTAAGTGAGTGGTACCTGTCTCTTTTCCAAGATCTCGAGAGCAGATCTTGAGTCCGAGAACACGACCACATCGAGTCCCACAAGTTCATTTTCTCTCAGTGTGTGATACATGCTCTCCAAAGCCTTGTGTATAGCCTCAAGCTCCACATCAAAGTTTGATGCTGTGGTCCCACTGGGTCCAGATAGTTCTTGGCTTCGTGGGGCCCCCCACCCACTGGGTATAGTATGAGCGCACCATACCCAGCAGTACTTTCTCTCAGGTTGGCCGATCCGTCCGTGAACACTTTTACAGGTACTTTCAAGTACAAATTCATGGTTTCAAGGGCGGCCGTTCTCTGAACATACTCAGGGCTGCAGACTTGAGTGTCTATAACAGACTTGAGTGTCTATAACAGACTTGAGTGTCTATAACAGACTTGAGTGTCTATAACTATAACATACTTGAGTGTCTTTAACAGACTTGAGTGTCTATAACAGACTTAAGTGTCTATAACATAGTTAAGTGTCTTGAACAGACGTGTCTATTTTTTTAATTGTTAATTTTATTAACATACATATCCACTTTACTTTTCGCATAGTAAAAACCAAAATATAATTTCATTATTTCGAAAGGAAATATAAACCCATCTCAATATTTGAAAATTAAATTTCCAATTGTGTTAAATGATTGTGTTTTGATATTCATAAATACACTTATATTAATGTACCCAGGCTTTGTAAACTCGATTGATTTTCTTAATTGTCAAACATATGTGTATTTGTAAAAAGAGAATGTTACATTTCATTTTTCACAAATGTCATATCATAGGATATAAATATAAATTTATTCAATTTCGTAAAAAAAAAAAAAATATCACCGTTTCTAAAATTCCAAATTTATTTAAATATTTTTTTATGGTCAGCTGAGATGATTATATATATATATATATATTA
The DNA here is from genome assembly GCA_964017045.1 of Omphiscola glabra. Classification (NCBI taxonomy): domain Eukaryota; kingdom Metazoa; phylum Mollusca; class Gastropoda; family Lymnaeidae; genus Omphiscola; species Omphiscola glabra. Next base: position 24,199,018 of record OZ024811.1, read on the forward strand.
ACTTTTGTTAAAACATGACTAAACGTATTCCAGCTTTAATCTACAAGGCCCCCATAGCGTTTCTGTTAGGGATTTAATAATGCGTGTATTTAAAATGAAACCTGGGTGTTTTTGTCAGTAGTTCATTAGGCCTTTAAATAAAATGGGGAGGATTTCACTATCTGAGTTGAGCACTTAGCTGAATAGTTTCAACAAAACGAAACAAAAGAAATTACTCTGAAACTGATTATTGCCTTAAATGATTAGTTTGTCAAGTACAACATGACTTCATGTTATATGCTATTCTCTTCTGAGCTAAATAACTCGTCATTATTCTCTCAAAAGTGAACAAAAAACAAAAAACAAATTAAAAAACAAATTAAACCACACACCTATACTATGATCTGTCAAATCTTACACTTATTTTCTGATACGTCAAATAACCAATATTATCCTCTTAAATGTCGAATAACTCACCAGTATTATTTAATACGTCTAATAACTCACATATAATTTCTCATACGTCAAAACGTTCAAAGTTTTTCATTTAAATATCAAATAAATATCCCTTTTACTCTCAAAGATTCAAACAATCACCTTTATTCTCCCATATGTAAATAAGTCCTCGTTGTTCTTTTACATGTAAATAAGTCATCGTTGTGCTCTCATATGTAAATAACTCATCGTTTTTCTCTCATGTGTCAAATAAGTAACCCTTATTCTATCAAATGTCCATTAATTCACCTTTATTCTCTCACAGGTAAATAAATTACCGTCATTCTCTCGTATGTCAATACATAGCATTATGCTCTAATATGCCAAGTAACTCACCCTTATTCTCTCGTATGTCAATAAATAGCATTATGCTCTAATATGCCAAGTAACTCACCCTTATTCTCTCGTATGTCAATACATAGCATTATGCTCTAATATGCCAAGTAACTCACCCTTATTCTCTCATATGTCAATAAATAGCATTATGCTCTAATATGCCAAGTAACTCACCCTTATTCTCTCATATGTCAATAAATAGCATTATGCTCTCATATGCCAAGTAACTCACCCTTATTCTCTCGTATGTAAAATAACGTAACTATATTATCTCAAAAGTCAACGAAATCACTTTTATTCTGTCTTATTTAAAAGTACTGACTTTTACTCTCGCTTATGTCAAATAGATCCCCTTTATTCTTTCAAATGTCAAGAAATTGACACACATTCTATAAAGTGTATACACTTATCAGTACAACAAATCACTTTTATATGCACATTTGTCAAATAACTGAACATTATTCTCTCATAGGTCAAATGACTCACCTGTATTCTCTCATAGGTGAAATGACTCACCTTTATTCTCTATGTCAAATTACTCACAATTTTTCTATCATATGTCAAATAGTTCACCCTTATATTCTTAAATGTCAAAACGTTTTCCTTTATTCGCTCAAATTTAAAAAAAAAACACTATTATTCTCTCATAGGACAGATAACTTTACATGTGTCTCTCATATGTCAAATTAATCCTCCTTATTCTATCAAAGGCTAAAAAACTTTCCTGTATACAAGTATCAGTCAAATAACTCACCCTTAATTTCTCAGATATCAAATAACTCACCCTTAATTTCTCAGATATCAAATAACTCCCCCTTAATTTCTCAGATATCAAATAACTCACCCTTAATTTCTCAGATATAAAATAACTCACCCTTAATTTTTCAGATATCAAATAACTCACCCTTAATTTCTCAGATATCAAATAAATCACCCTCATTCTCTCGGCTTTTCCGAGTGTAAAATTATTCATCTTATTTCCGCTCTGATGAACAGTTATCGCGGTCTGATTTAGACCGGCCGTTACAAAAGTGGCTCCCTGCGCCACCCTCTCGGCTATGTCCAACACAATGAAGTCTGTGCCGAACATGTCTACAGGCAGGAGCATTTCTGAAATGGAAGTTATCTGACTTTGGTCGACATCGTCATGGGCGTATCTATGTATTATGTGATGACATTCAAATTACGTATTTTAATTTTAAAAACAGTAATTTTGAGTTAGATTAGAATGTCAATTTTATAGCGCCACATATTCGAAACGCCGGTTTTCAATTACTCATTTATCAGAATCGTTTATCATATACTTCGATTATACGAATTGAACTCACCTTACATAATTGTATTTATTTATATTTTTATCGTATACCCAATTGTTATCCCATTATAGTTTATTATATATATATATATATATTATATAATATATTATATATATTATATATATTGTTATATTTATGTAACGGAATTTACCGATGCACATTATTTCAAATGCCACTGACATTTTACCCCCATCTAATGTCATTTGGATCACTTGTTCACGTACTTACCTGCATTTGCATCAATGATAGAGTTCACTGTAATTAATCTTCCCTCGGTACAAAGGTTCATTTCAAAATTTGATTCGCATACTCCTACGATCACGCCTACGGGGGCAGTACCCACCACACTCGTTCCTTTTATTTAAATATAATAATCTTTTAAAATGTCTTTAAATGTAGCATTTTATCCCTCTATAACTTAATAACTATGTGAATTGGCGAAAAGCGTATGTTCTTCTCTGTACATTAGTGCATGTGTAATGTCATTATTTTTCTTGTTGCTTGTGTATAATAATAATAATATGTATTCGTTGTGTGTATTTGTACATTTCAATGTTAAGGTGTGTCTTAGTGCATGTATGATGTGTACGATCAATTTGTGTATTTTCTACAGTGTGCTGTCTGTGGCGTCACATCTTGCTCACGCTGTCTCAAGCTGTGTGTACATATAAACAATAATTGATTTACGTCAAACGTCTCTATAATTTACGTATATAGTCATATTTGTTCAGTCAATACACCTCTTTTGTTAAAGTCAACCCCGAACTAGCTTGCTAATTAAATTTACTCGTGAAACTTAACGAATATACAGAATCTTAAATTCGCAGCCAATTTCAAGCGAAACATATACAAAGGATACCTTTAAAGTCCACAAGGATATATTTAAATATCACAAGGATATCTTAAATTACCCCAAGAATATCATGAAATAATATAAAAAAAGATCTTAAATAACACAAATATATCTTTACATTCCACAAGTATCTATTAAAATACCCCAAGGATACCTTTTCAGAAAGCAGTTATCTAAATTCTTTGTTTCCCTTTGTTTACCATGTCATGTGACAGGAAACGAGTTTTCGTGGTCTTAAAAAAAAAAAGTATACTTTTAGCGCCACAAAAAAAATAACTATTTTTAGATCTACATTATAAACTGGCAAACATATTACGATTAGAAGAAGAACGGGAAAACAAAAGGCTTTAAAAATGTAAATTATAATGTATTATAAACATTTATTATGACAATGTCCACCTACCGGAAACATCTTTGAATTTCCAAGTGCGGCAAAAGTTCAGATTAAATGAGCTGTGACTAATAAATATAGAAATTATGAAATGCCATTTATAACAATTTTTTTTTTTCTTTTCATCAAATTTTAATTCTTTTAAATATTTATCTTTTACTTGTTTCAAACTATAAAAATGTTATTTATTTAAAGCATTCTTCATATTTAAGAAACTAAAAGAAAAAAAACAGCATTAATTATATAAGGAACACGGAGAAACACATTTTTTATTCACGAGCAACAAGGACAATGGTACATTCACTTGTGTTTGTTTGTGTTGGAAATCTTTTCACAATATCATGTCTTTCACAACCTTGGAACCACAATTTTTAAAATGTTATTTTATTGGAAGCATCTTTTAAATTTACAAAGAAACGTAAAGAACAAACTGCAATAATATAAGGAACATGGAGAAACAAATTCTGATTCATGAGAAACAAGGGCGATTCTATATTCACTTTTCTTTCTTTGTGTTTGATATCTTTTCACACTATCCTGCTTTCACAACCTTGGAACCACAACTTTTCATTCCCAACATTATACCCCATACATTTCATAAACAACATTAGATTTTTTTTTAAAAAGGTATAATTACCTTAATCCATAATCTTACATTCACAAGCTTAATTCTAAAATATTACATCAAAAAACTTTTAAAAAAAAACAAACAAGAACTTGCGTTTACAAACTTCCGTTTACGTCAACAAATAATCACCAACAACCTTAAATCTTAAACTTTAGATTCACAGCACAACTTCCAAACACTTTACATTCACAACCTTAAATACATCCGCTTACTTTAACAACCTTACATTCACAATCTTATATTCCCCTGCTTACTTTAAAAACCTTACATTCAAAATATTATATGCACAACATTACTTATATCAACAGCCTTAAATCCACAAACCTACATTTAAAATCATACCTTTACAATATTTTATCCACATCTTTACATTCACAGACGTAATTAAATACAATTACTTTCACACACATGTATCCAGAACTTACCATCCTCAACCTTACTCTAAAGCAATAGATGCACAATCTAAGATCTATAGGTTTACATCAAATAAACGTCCACAAAGTTACATTGATAAGCATACACATCCAACATTATTTCCACATCCTTACATGCACAAACTTAAATCTGTAACGTTACATAGAAGAAAACTGTCCTTACAAGCTTACATCTCAAAATGTAATCCACTAACTTACAATCACAACCTTACATAAAAAAATCGTACACTCATCAAAGTAGATTCACAAATTTACATCCCAAAAACTCTATATCCACAAACTAAATAGCAGAACCTTAATTTAACAACATTACATTCAAAGCCTCATATTCGCTACATTAAATCACACAATTACATAATTGTTTAAGAACAACCCATTTAAAATTGTATATCAACAAACTTACATCCTTACATTCAAATCATTACTTTATAAACTTACAACCAAAAGTTATTTATTTCACATGCGATTCACATCTTTACAAATACGACCTTTATCGATTACGTTACATTCACAACTATAAATCAAGAAGCTTACATGCACAGACTTTTAACAAAAAACATTACATCAAAACCCACACATTCATAATAATACTTTTAAAACATTCATTTCACAATCATACATCAAGAACCTTCCATACACATCCTTATCTTCACAACGTTAGATACATAAGGACACATCAAAAACGTATCATCCACAGCCTTATATTTCGTAGCCTCACTTTCTCAACCTTACCTCATAAACGTTGAATTAACAACCTTAAATTCCCAGCTTTACTCTCTCAACCTTATCGCATCAACTTTGAATCGACAAACATATATATATACAAATATATATATATAATTCCAAAAAATATATATCTACAACATTAAATCCACAACTTTACACCAAATACATTACATTTAAAGTCTTACATCCACAACATTACACCATACAACATTGTATCTAAAATAGCACACCTAACACTTTACATTCACAAACTTTAATTCAAGACTTTATAACGAAACAATTTCATATACAAACTAACATCTATTAGCTGAAATTTACAACCTTACATCCACAACCTTATATCCATTAACTTACATCCGATACAACACGTTAACAATCCAAAACGTTACATCCACAACCTTACATTCACAATATTATACTCCAAAAAACTTACATACACAAAATTACATTTACAAACTAAAATTTACATTTTACAAGCAAAGGCCTAACATTAACATACCTACATCCAAAAAACATGTATCTACAATCTTACATCCAACATGTTTTATCCGCATCCTTACATCACAAACTTACATCTTAGTCGAAAGATCTTACAAACAGGATCTTACATCCACAGCGTTACATCCACAACCCTTAATTCAAAAACTTAAATTCACAACCTTTAGTCAACAAAAGCATATATAAAACATATAACATCTACAACCTTGCTTTTACAACCCTACATTTACAATATTATAAACATCCCACGATTCATAATGTTAAATCCGTAACGATATTTCCACAACCTTAAATCCAATACTTAATTCCCCAAGCTTACCCCATTAACGTTACATTTACAAATTTATATAAAAAAAAGTTATGTTCACAAACTTACATCCACATTAAATAAACAACCATACAATAAAAACAATAAAATCAAAATATGATATTCACAAGTTTACACCCTAAACCTTACTGTTCAGACCTTAAATACACAACCTTAAATTCACAATTGTACATACTCTAAATTAGATATGCAACCTAACATCTAAAAGCTCACATCAACAAACCTAAATTCAGTAACATTACTTCCGCAAAATTAATTTAACAATTTTATATCCAAAAACCTTACATCCCATTGTTAAATACATAACATTACATGCAAAAAAAAATAAATCCATAAACTTAAATCCAAAAATTAAAATTTACAAACCTACATCCACAACCTTACATTCAGAGCCGTGCATTCAAAAGTAGTACATTCAGAGCATTATATTCACAAAGAAGTTTTAAAAAAATGACGTTGCATCCAAAACATTACATACACAAAAATAAATAAACTATTTTACATTCACAAAATAAAGTCAATAAACTTATATCTAAACCATTAGAGCCAGAACATCACATCCAAAACCTTGCATCCACGTCATTACTTGCAACATTAAATCCACAAGCTTACATTAAAATCTTATATTCACATACTTACATTCCCAATGTTATATTCACATACTTACATTCCCAATGTTATATTCACATACTTACATTCCCAATGTTATATTCACATACTTATATTCCCAATGTTATATTCACATACTTATATTCCCAATGTTATATTCACATACTTACATTCCCAATGTTATATTCACATACTTACATTCCCAATGTTATATTCACATACTTACATTCCCAATGTTATATTCACATACTTACATTCCCAATGTTGTATTCACATACGTACATTCCCAATGTTATATTCACATACTTACATTCCCAATGTTATATTCACATACTTACATTCACAATGTTATATTTACATACTAACATTCCCAATGTTATATTCACATACTTACATTCCCAATGTTATATTCACATACTTACATTCCCAATGTTATATTCACATACTTACATTCCCTATGTTATATTCACATACTTACATTCCCAATGTTATGTTCACATACTTATATTCCCAAAGTTATATTCACATACTTACATTCCCTATGTTATATTCACATACTTACATTCCCAATGTTATATTCACATACTTACATTCCCAATGTTTCATTCACATACTTACATTCCCAATGTTATATTCACATATTTACATTCCCAATGTTATATTCACATACTTACATTCCCAATGTTAAATTCACATATTTACATTCCCAATGTTAAATTCACATATTTACATTCCCAATGTTAAATTCACATATTTACATTCCCAATGTTATATTCACCACCTTAAATACACAAACTTAAATCATTAAACTTACATTAAAATCTTAAATTCACATATTTACATTCCCAATGTTATATTCACCACCTTAAATACACAAACTTAAATCATTAAACTTACATTAAAATCTTAAATTCACATATTTATATTTCCCAATGTTATATTCACCACCTTAAATACACAAACTTAAATCATTAAACTTACATTAAAATCTTAAATTCACATATTTACATTCCCAATGTTAAATTCACATATTTACATTCCCAATGTTAAATTCACATATTTACATTCCCAATGTTAAATTCACATATTTACATTCCCAATGTTAAATTCACATATTTACATTCCCAATGTTATATTCACCACCTTAAATACACAAATTTAAATCATTAAACTTACATTAAAATCTTATATTCACATATTTAAGTTCCCAATGTTATATTCACCACCTTAAATACACAGACTTAAATCATTAAACTTACATTAAAATCTTAAATTCACATATTTACATTCCCAATGTTATATTCACCACCTTAAATACACAAACTTAAATCATTAAACTTACATTAAAATCTTAAATTCACATATTTACATTCCCAATGTTATATTCACCACCTTAAATACACAAACTTAAATCATTAAACTTACATTAAAATCTTAAATTCACATATGTACATTCCCAATGTTATATTCACCACCTTAAATACACAAACTTAAATCATTAAACTTACATTAAAATCTTAATTTCACATATTTACATTCACAATGTTATATTCACCACCTTAAATACACAAACTTAAATCATTAAACTTACATTAAAATCTTAAATTCACATATTTACATTCCCAATGTTATATTCACCACCTTAAATACACAAATTCAAATCATTAAACTTACATTAAAAACATTACAAATTCAACATGAATCTTACAAACTTAAATCCTCAACTTAACCTCTATATCCTTAAACCTAAAATCTTACATTCACTTCCTTACATTTACAATTTTGCATAAAGAAAATTAAATATACAACCTAAGATTCACATGATGACATCAGAAAAATATATCCACATACTTGCATGCAGAACCTTACATACATATTGTTACCAGCACAAACTACATCCTCAACGTTACATTGAGAAACTCATATCCATAACTTTTTATATCCATCCCCTTACATTTAAAGCCTTACACTTACAACCGTATATATACAAGCCTACATCAGCAACCAAACATAAACAACAATAGAAAGGACATTTTATATCCAGCTTACTATCATTGATAATCTTACATCCAAAATCTTTACATTTACAACATTATATTTACAACCCTATATCCACAAGATCAATTTACAATCTTACATGTTCATCCTCTCAACAACATCCTTATATTCTTTACATACCATCCACAACCTTACATTCACAACCTTACATTTACAAATTTATACTTACAACGCTACCTCTACAAACGTACATGTAAAATCTTAGATTTTCATCCTGACATCCTTGACATTACATCCACATCCTAACATTTGATACATTACATCCAGATCCTAACATTTGAGACCTTACATTCAACCCCTTTTATACACAACTATACACCCAAACCTTATATTTACAACATTAGATCCGCAACCTTACATCCACATTCTTACACCTAAATCTTTTATTCATAACCTTACAGCCACAATTTTACAATAAAAATATATAATTTCAACCTAGCATCCACAGCTCACATACAAAACTTACATTCACAACTTTAAAGCCACAAACTTAAATGTACAATCTTGCATCCATAACTATACATCAATCCTAACATCAATAACCTTACATTCACAAACGTACATGAACAGCTTTACAAAAAATCCATACATCCATAAATACCAACCTTACAATTACAACCGTACAAACACACTATGTCATCCACAACATTACATTTCCCAGCTTACATTTCAATATTGCATCATCAGCCGTACATTCATAATTTAACAGTTACAGCCTGGCATCCACAAACTTACATCTACTTACATCTACAACCTTATATTTAGAAATGTCGATATTCTAACTTAGATTTACAGGGTTACATATACAAAATTACATTCACATACTAACGCTTTCATCCTTACATCCACAACCTTAAATCCAAATCTTTACATCCAAAACCAAAAAAATTTCATCCACAACCAATTATCCTAACATCATACAACTGAGTATGTATCGATACCACGGCTCCCATACTTCGAAGACTTTTGAAACGTTCACTGCCATGCTCAATACAACTATGTCTTGACTGACTCCATCTTTCTGAACTACTGCCATGCTCAATACAACTCTGTCTTGACTGACTCCATCTTTCTGAACTACTGCCATGCTCAATACAACTCTATCTTGACTGACTTCATCTTTCTGAACTACTGCCATGCTCAATACAACTCTGTCTTGCCTGACTCCATCATTCTGAGCAACTGCCATGCTCAATACAACTCTGTCTTGACTGACTCTATCTTTCTGAACTACTGCCATGCTCAATACAACTCTGTCTCGACTGACTCCATCTTTCTGAACTACTGCCATGCTCAATACAACTCTGTCTTGACTGACTCCATCTTTCTGAACTACTGCCATGCTCAATACAACTCTGTCTTGACTGACTCCATCTTTCTGAACTACTGCCATGCTCAATACAACTCTGTCTTGACTGACTCCATCTTTCTGAACTACTGCCATGCTCAATACAACTCTGTCTTGACTGACTCCATCTTTCTGAACCAGAAGAAAGAAAACAACCACATAATGAATCATACATTGTGTTTGATTAAAAATCCAAATATCTGTAGGTAGAGCAAGAGCCAATTTCTTTCCATTATATTTGTCTTTTTGTTTGTTATTTCCATGATAAAATTTTGCGTGATATCAACATCAAAGCAGTCCATATAGCAAATTTTTATAGCAAAATTATATTCCCGGCTTATACTTCCTTATTCAAATGTATTTATTAATTAATTAATTATGCTTTGCGTTTCCTTTATGTCACACGATTATTCTTTCATTTCATCTGACACTTCCGTAATCGAATACGTCTACTATTTCCTGAAAACTGCATATTAATAAGCTAAGTTGTTCTATCTTTTTTGCTGTCAAACATTCTTGTTCATAAACATACACTTTAGTATATTGTCCTTCTTCGGGTATTCCTCCCGCCTGTATAGATTTCTTGAAACCATCTAGTGCCACCGACAATTTTAGCACGCTATTTTAACATGCTCAAAGATCTACGATGTCCTAAAATCTTTTGAATGAAGAAGTCGTAAATGTTTATTAAAGGATTTTAAAACAGTTTAAATTTCTCTCAAAGATCAAGTCAAACTGTTCCATATTTTAAGCGCAATAGCTTCAAAAGATCTCATTATGGATGACTTCTTTCTGTGTCCAGCTACATTGGAAACCGACAGTAAGGACTGTGTTGAAGAGCGCAGGTTGTCTGGGGAGACGTGAAATCAGTTTTTGAAGAAATGCAGTTTTAGAGCCGTCTATACAGCTGTACGACAAGGACATACTTTTGTGGCCGTTGCTCTTACTCGCAGGAAACCAGTGAATATCTTTAAGGACTGGGTTGATGTAGTCAGATTTCTCTTGACGCGATGCAATGCGTGCTGCAATATGTTGTACCTTCTGGAGTCTGAGAATTTGGTTCTGATGTAATCCGCCCAAACAACTGTTAATGTAATTTAATTATAGATTGGATTAGAGTGATTGCCACATGACAGCAGTCCTCGACAGCCTGCACAGAAGCAGCACAGTCAAAAAGGATCCCTTTGAGATCCATGTCATCCGTAAATACTTTGCGGGCTATACCATTGCTGTCAAATATACAAATTGTGCAACATTGCAAACCAGCAAAACAGCACCCAGCAAACCAGCAACCATGCAAACCAGCAACCCTGCAAACCGTCAAATCAGCTACCCGCAAACAAGAAAACCAGCAAACCAGCACCAAGCAAACCAGCACCCCGCAAACCAGCAACCATGAAAACCAGCACACTTGCAAACAAACAACAAAGCATCCCGCAAACCAGCTACCCGCAAACCAGCAAACCAGCAACCATGCAAACCAGGAAACCCTGCAAACCAGCAAAGCAGCACGCCACAAACCATTAACCCTGCAAAACAGCAAAGCAGCAACCCTGCAAACCAGCAACCCTGCAAACCATCAAAGAAGCAATTTGAAGACGCTTGCATCTTTATTTTCCGAAATCTTTCTGACGCTTTCTCTCACTATTTCTCTATTATATAATTTTTTTTTAAAGGGAAATCTTTCCAAGTCCCACTAGAAGAAACAAAAGCGATGCTAGCCTTTTAAATGAAAGTATCTCAAAGTCAAAACAACATAACATGTGTTTATTAAGTGTCAAGTATGCAGACACAACTTGTGGATGAGAAGAAATAGATTTCCATGAGGGGAAAAAAAATGAATCAGTTTACCTCAGAATCACTAGTCTGGGTATGCACCACCCTACACCCCGCCATTAGTCTGGGTATTTATAACCCTCACTCCCAGCCAGTAGTCTGGATATTCACCCCCACCCCGCCACCCCCAAATTTTCTTGTAATTTTAAAGCAGGTATGTTCTCAAAGAAACAACCTCTTTTACGGCTGAGTACACATAACACATACGACACGTACACGGACCGATAGAAAAACGGAACTTGGACCGGTTGTTTAAAAAAATGTAATTACAAGTATAAGCATAGAACGGGTGCATATTTGTGTTTGTGTACGTCTGTGTGTGTGTGTGTGTGTGTGTTAGTGTTGTGTACATTTTCCTGAATACAATTTATAATTTTAAAATTAAAAAAATGGATGTGCGCTTTTCTGCGGAACTAAATAAAGATTAATTGTAGAGAATATTCATTTCAGAACAAAAATATACTTAAGATTCAGGGTCGGAATTTTTGGTTCCGTTACATATTTTTACTTTCAATAACATTTTGCTAACACAATCTCCGTTATCATTATACAAAGGGTAACTACAAGCTACGATAAGATGGCTATATAGTGACAACAATTACAAAATAGAAATAATTGTTTATTTCAACAAAAATGTATTACAGTAGATAGTCATTTCAGTTGACAAAAATACAAATCACTCTTGGCGGGAATTCTTTGTTTCAGATACATATTTTCCCGTTTTTTACACATGGGTGTAAAGGAACAGGTGCTGCCCCTGTTGGCGGAAAACGTTGTGCTCCTAGGAGCAGTTCGTCCGCCTTTTTCATCTCCTGCTATAGGAGCAGTTCGTCCGCCTTTGTCCTCTCTTGCTATATGAGCAGTTCGTCCGCCTTTGTCATCTTCTGCTATAGGAGCAGTTCGTCCGCCTTTGTCCTCTCCTGCTATACAAGCAGTTCTTCCGCCTTTGTCCTCTCCTGCTATAGGAGCAGTTCGTCCGCCTTTGTCCTCTCCTGCTATAGGAGCAGTTCGTCCGCCTTTGTCCTCTCCTGCTATAGGAGCAGTTCGTCCGCCTTTGTCCTCTCCTGCAAGTAAACTGTCACCTGTGCATGCCAGCAGCTGTTAGCACGCAACAGAATCAATACCCTAGGCAATGTCTACCTCTAGCCGAAAAAACGAGGTGATGACAGCTGATGAGCCTCAAATCCTCTGTGATTTTAGGACTGCTTACCTACTGCATGTGAAGCCTGGACGTCGTCGTATCCTGAGTAGGAGACCATTAAGGTTCAACGGAGGAGAAGGCGATTACTGCAACGCACCGTGGAAGGCGGAGAGCAAGATGAGACAATCTTGGTCATCCACTGCGTCCGTACACATCTCATGTCGTCTTGACTTAGTCTTGTCAATGGACAAGGTGGGTCCGGGCGAGAGAGTGAGGTTGACTTAGTCTTCTCAATGGTCAAGGTGGGTCCGGACGAAAGAGTGTGGTTGACTTAGTCTTGTCAAAGGACAAGCTGGTTCCGGATGAGAGAGTGTTGTTGAAGCTGCGCAACTATTCCTTATTTTAAACAAAGTCACCCACGAAACCATTTTTCATCCATCACTCATCATCAGAAATCTCTTGGCGAAGGGCATACTTTCCTAAATGCACGAGGAAGGTGCTAGAATATGTGCCCAAAACACTGCCTTCTCCTTCACACCATATCCGGCTAAGCACGATCTGCGGGGACCATATTTTTGCTGTCGAAAATCAAAGATAAACTCTCTTTCACTTAAATTCCCACATGAAACATCCGCACACTGATTGACAAGGACTCGACAAACAGACCTCAACGACGCACGGCACTCATTGCTCATGAACTGGCCAGATACAACATAGACATCGCCGCCTTAAGTGAAACCAGACTCTCTGGCAGAAGTGAACTCAACGAAAGTGCTTGCTGGCTATTCTTTCTTCTGGAGCGGACGCGACCTTGACACAAGATGAGAAGATAGAGTTGGCTTTGCTATCAAAACTTCTTTTGCGAGCAAGATCTCCAGCTCTCCAAGAGGTATCAATGACAGTCTCATGACATTGAGACCCCCCTCTGCGATGGAACGAAGGCTGACACTTTAGTCAGTGCCTTGCAACCACCATGACAAACACAGAAGAGACCATAGAAATGTTTTATGAAGACCTGAACACTATCATCTCCTCAACACCGACTGCTGACAAACACATCAGTTTTTGATATTTCAATGCACGTGTTGGAAGTCAGTACACCTCGTGGGGGACTGATGGGAAAGTATTGTTTTGGAAAATGCAACAGCAATAGCCTACTGCTACTTCAGATATGTGCTGTACGCGGCCCTCTAATAACTAACACCACATTCATCCTGCCTACGTCCAGCAGGACTTCCTCGATGCGCTACCGTTCACAACACTGGCACATAATAGACTATGTCAGAGTCAGAAAAATAAATCGGCAGGACGTCAGAGTGACTAAGGCCATGTGGGGCGCAGAATGCTGGACGGATCACAGCCTCATTGTCTAAAAGATGAAGATTCACATCCAACCTAAAAGACGATATCAGGCAACCAAAGCTCCGAAACGCCTACACACCAATCAACTGAAGATCCCTGTTGTGAGACAAATCTTTGTTGACACTCTGGATGAACGCCTTGATATCATAACAATGGAAAACCAGGAAGCCGAAACAGCGTTGACCACACTTCGTGACACGGTGTAAAGCACAGCCGCTGAGCACCTCGAAACCTCTACCAGGAAACACAGGGATTAGTGTGATGAAAACAACACAGCGATCCAAATGCAAAAACGTCGGGCGTACAAAGCCCTCCATGATGACCCATTGTCAACAGCAAAGACAGCTGCGCTGAGGAGCATCCGCAGCAAGGTCTAGTTGCAACAACGCTAGATGCAAGACTCCTAGATGAGTGCGAAAGATGTTGAAGTTCAGGGCTTCGCAGACAAATAAAGAAATGAAAAACTTCTACAGTGGCCTGAGAGAAATCCATGGAGTAACCACCTTTGACTCTTCACCTCTCCTTAGTGCAGACGGTTTTACGCTCATCACAGACAAGAAGAATATCTAAAAAAGATGGGTGGAACCCTTCGATAGTGTGCTGAATACGCCTTCCATCATTTATGATGAGGTCATTGAAAGATTACCCGAGGTCCGAACAAACAAGTCACAAAACGCTGTCCCAACTTTAGTCGAGATACAGACATAAATCCGTAAAATTTCCAATGGAAAAGTACCTGGCTCCGATATGATTCCTGACAAAATCTACAAAGAGGGTCGACCAGCGTTGACAGATAAGCAATTGCTTCTATTCCATACTATCTGGCAGAAGGAAATTGTACCACATGACCTCTAAGATGCTTCAATTATCCACCTATAAAAAAAGAAGGGAAACCCTAGACCTGGACAATCATCGCATAATTTCACTGCTGTTTATCGCGGGCAAGATCTTAGCCCGAGCCCTACTGAACCGAATGAATGCACATCTAGAGCTATATCTCCTACCCGAAAGTTATTGCAGTTTCCGATAAGAACGACGAACTATCGATATGGTATTTGCTGACAAGCAGCTCCGAGAAAAACGTCAGGAGCAAAAGACGGACCTGTGTACCACATTTATCAACCTGAAAAATGCTTTTGACATGATGGCTGAAGTGCAGGACAACGTTTAGTCATCTCAAGCATTCCCTTTCACAAACGGTGTAAAGCAGGGCTGTGCCCTGCCTCCCACACTCTTGAGTATTATGTATTCTGCAATGCTGTCTGGTTCATTCAATGACTCTACCATGGGCTGGCCAATGGGTTTCCGCAGCGATGGATCTCTCTTCAAACTAAGGAGGCTTCAAGCTAAAACAAAGGTCAAACATGACACCATTAACGAGCTTCAGTTTGCACATGATTGTGCCCTCAATGCTGACTCTGAAGCCGCCATGCACCACAGCTTTGATATCGCCTTTGAGGCCTGCAACAATTTTGGCCTAACTATCAACAAAAAAACAAAAAAACTGAAGTTTTGTATCATCCAACTCTGAGTAGGCCTTACGTTGAGCCCAACATTATCATCAGCGGACAACGTCTTAAGTCGGTGAATACATTTACTTACTTGGGCAGCAACCCTCAACAAATCTGTCATCATGGATGATGAAATAAATGCCAGACTCGCAAAAGTTAGTGCCATATTTGACAGGCTCCGTAACACTCTTTGGGACAGGGGAAGTATCAGACGAGAAACGAAGATCAAGGTGTATAGCGCAGCATTCCTCTCGACATTGTTATAAGGATGTGAAACGTGGACAGTCTACCAGTGTCACGCCAAAAAACTGAACAATTTTCACACAACCTGCATCGGGAAACACCTCAGCAATAGATGGCAAGACAAAGTTCCTGATACAGAGGTCCACTCTAAAGCGAACCTAACTAGTACCACCCTGATGCAGTCTCAACTACGTTGGATTGGGTACCTTTCCGATATGGAAGACCACCGACACACTAAACTCATATTCTATGGAGAACTCACGATCGGCAAGTGCTACGAAGGATGCAAAATAAAACGTTACAAAGACTAATTGAAAGATGCAAAAAAGACCTTCAGCATCGACTCTACTAAATGGGTGCAGAAAGATTAGGACAGAGTCAGGTGGTGATCATCTGTCAATAAAGGTACTAAATCTTATGAAGCCAGTAGGATAGCCACCAATGAGACACGCGGGCAATCCCAAAAGAGCAATATTAAATGACCGACTGCAGCAACTATCCCCTGCTCGCAGTGCCAGAGATTATTCCGAGAACGAAACAGATTAGCAAGCCACCCACGAACTCACCGTAACCCACCCTCCCCCCTAACCGGATTACTGGATGGTCCTAGTCGATGGAACAACAATGTGTAAGCTCCTAATACAATGTGCCGATGCTAGCTATATAAATGGATACCATCCTTGCATAGACCCTGAAGACCCCAAGGAAAGCAGAGTAAGACACCGATTCTTACGCATCGAAAGTCTCTCTCTCTATATATATATATATTTTTTATATGTCTTGGGTAAAGAAGGAACTATATAAAAACAAAATGAACACATATATTACAAATCAGAGTTGGTTACAATGTAATAAAACATATTTTTTTTTAAAAGTACATCTCATATTCTTACATGCATATAATACACAGATTTTAAATTATAACATGCATGTAGCACACATTTCTTATATTCATGCATGCATATAACATATAAGATCTTATATTATTGCTTTTGTCACAGACCTCCCATTCGCTCATACATCTTTTGAAGTCGTTCAACTTACCCTGTCAGTGCCCCAGCAGAACGTTCATTTTATGTGCATTTATCGTATATGCCCTAGCAGGAAAAATAAACTTACTGATGCTGTGTTTCATCGTGAGTTTCCGGATCTGCTAGATTATTGCAACACATTGGCTGGCACTTATATGGTAGTAGGCGATATGAACATTCACTTCGACCAGCCACAGAACCCCTCCACTGCCAGGATGATGGACCTTTTGGACTTATTTAGTCTTCACCAATCAGTCGACCAACCGACTCATAATCGTGGACATGTTCTTGACTGGGTGATACATAGGCCTCAGGATTGTGTAGTTAGATCTGCTTCAATCACTCAAGAGCTGTCCTCTGACCACTTTTGTGTTATTTGCGAGCTTAGCGTTAGGGCCCCCAATCCTCTCCCTCAGCTCAGGGAGGTCCGCAGACTGCGAACAATAAACAGGAATGCCTTTAAGCACGACCTAAGTTTAGAAGTGTCCCCCGCCTTCTGCCCTACTTTGGAAACGCTAGACCGTGCATTGCGCGCTGTGCTTGATCGGCACGCCCCTGTCACCCGCCGCAATGTTAGGTTAGCACGGTCAGCTCCCTGGTATGCGACCATAAGGGAAGAACTACGCAGTGCCAAGAAAGAGCGCCGTAGTGCAGAAAAAAAGTGGCTAAGGTCAGGTCTTGTGGTTTTTAGGCAGATCTATTCTACTGCCAAGAAGCGTGTCACTCAGATTGTTTGTCATGCTAAGACTTTATATTTTAGCCAAAAGATAATTATGGGTAAAACAAACAGGCAGTTGTTTGATGTTTGTAGCCACCTCAGTGGGAGTAAAAAAGGAACTGCTCTCCCATCAGTGTTTCCGTTGCCCGAGCAACCAGATATTTTTTGTGATTTCTTCATAAGCAAAGTTGCTGACATTCGCGCTGACCTTGATCGTCTTGACGCACCGGCCCTAGATTTTCCTTCTTCTTCTTGTGTTAGTTCACATTTCGATGTTTTTAAACCTGTTTCAGAACTAGAGGTTAAAAATATTATTCTAAAATCTAAACCTACGTCATGTTCTTTGGACCCCATCCCCACCCCCTGTTGGTTGAGTCATTAGATCATTTGCTCCCAACGATAACACACATAATCAATGAAAGCTTGTTTTCTGGCACTGTTCCATCTATTTGTAAGTCAGCTATCATCAAACCTTTGCTTAAGAAACCTGGTCTGGATCAAAAATAATAATAAAAAACTACAGACCTGTATCTAATTTATCATTTTTATCTAAAGTCATTGAAAAACTAGTTCTGAAACAGCTTTTTGCTTACTTAAATGACCACTCTCTTCTCAGTCCTAATCAGTCAGCCTATAGACCTTTCCACAGCACAGAGACAGCTCTCTTGAAAGTCACCAATGACCTCTTGCTCGCATTGGACAGCGGTAATGTCTCCATCCTGATCCTCTTAGATCTCAGTGCGGCCTTTGACACTGTTGACCATGGAACCCTTTACAAAATCCTTGAAAATTATTTTGGCATTTCTGGTTCTGTTTTGTCTTGGTTTAGGTCGTTCCTCTCCAATAGAACGCAGGCGGTCTCTATCGATGACTTTCTCTCCGGCAGTGCTGATTTGGTGTACGGAGTGCCACAGGGGTCAGTTTTGGGCCCGGTTCTATTCACATTGTACACCAGGCCACTGCTCCTCTTGCTTGGGAGGCATGCTGTTGAGAGCCAGTCATTTGCAGATGACACGCAGCTATACAAGCATACCCATCCCTCTCTTGTGGATTCCGCTGTCCAGACTTTGCAGGAGTGCATTGGTGATGTTAAGTCTTGGATGACACACAGCAAGCTGAAGCTGAACGATGACAAAACGGAAGCACTCCTCATTCACAATCACAAATCATCATCTACCTCAACTCTCCCCAACTCATTTCAAGTAGGTAACGCCGACATACAGTTTACATCCTCTGCTAGGAATCTTGGTTATATTCTTTCTAACAACATGTCTCTTGATAAACATATCTCTCACACTTGTCGTTCTGCATACACCGCTATCCGTCAGATCAGCTCCATCCGCCACTACCTCACAGTTAGCGCAACAAAAACACTAGTCTGTGCTCTTGTTCTCCCTCGTCTTGACTATTGCAACTCTCTTCTGTCAGGTTCACCAAAACACTTCATAGAAAAACTACAAAAGATTCAAAATTCAGCTGCTAGGCTAGTTCTAAAGGCAAAAAAACGTGATCATGTCACTCCACTAATCCACTCACTTCATTGGCTTCCTATACAGGCACGCATTGATTACAAGCTGTCTGTTCTCTGTCATAACTTTTTCTCAGATTCCTGCCCTTCCTATCTAACCGAACTTCTTTCTGTCTATTCACCCCTTCGACAGCTTCGCTCCTCCGCAGACACGCGTATTCTGTCCGTTGCTAAGACACGTACTAAAACATATGGTGAACGATCTTTCTCTTTCTGCGCCCCCAAACAATGGAATTCTCTGCCACTTAACATCCGCAATATACCAACCACACAGGCCTTCAAAACTGCACTCAAAACACATCTCTTTAAACTCTATTACCCCGACTGATTCCCCACATCTGACCAATAAACGATGCTGCTAGCTGCCGTCCATGGTATGTCATGTAAAAGTTCTGGGGTGGGTGGGGTGAATATGAATTTGGTTTTGTTTTGTATCTATACAACTGTTTTTTGTATCACATAAATGCACTTTATTTTTATGTACAGCGCTGTGAGCCAATCCCTAGGCTGGGGTACCGCGCTATATAAGACAACATATAATAATAATAATAACACATATCTTACATGCATACAGCACACACATCTTTATTCATAGACGCATATAGCATATAATATCTTATATTCTTACATGCATATAGGACACATATCTTATATTCTTAAATGCATTTAAGCACACATATTTGCATTATTTTTAAAAACTTTTATCAGCTAACAGTAATGTTTCATTTAAACATTACCGAACTCTTGTTGTTCGCTCTACTCAGTATTTCATTAGAAACAATGGACTTAAAAAGCAACGTATTTGATATATACCTGGGCATAGATAGTACCAACGGCCTTGCATTAGTGTAATATACATCATAGAGAAAGGATTGCCTGGATGGTGCAAAGTTAAAGGTGATTGTCACAGAAGCTGCCGTGGACGCAACGATATTTACATTTGGCCCTTCCCTAAAAAAACAAAAAAAAACAGAAGGGGCAACACATAATACATGCATCGCTATTCTTATGTGTTCTTTAATTTTGCTAAAATAAAATTGTTCGTGATGTAATTTATAAGTGATAGTATCTTTTTTTTTAAATCTCAAACCTTTGAGACATGTCTATACAATGACTAAAAATAATTGCATCTTTGAAACTGCCGTCTCTGATAACGACTTTACATGAATACATCTTTGAGATAGTACTGTCTGTACAATGACTTAACATACTTGCATATGTGTGATAGTCATGTATATACAATGACTAAAAAATAATTTCTTCTTTGAAACAGACGTGTCTGTAAACTGACTTAACATACTTGCATCTTTATGATAGTCATGTATATACGCTAACTGAAAAAAATAATTGCATCTTTGAAAAAGTCATTTCTGTACACTGACATAATATATTAGCATTCAGGGCCGGCCCTCGGCCACTGCAACCTATGTGGCCGCAGTGGGCCCCGCACTTTCATAGGCCTCGCACTAATTCTAGGTGTAAATGATTAAATTAAACCATTATAACTTATAATCATGTATAGGTCAGCGTGTTTAGTCTGTTTTTTTATGTTTTTACAGTGTTTTTGAATCTATTACGTCGTTGTTTCAAGTGATTACGACAAGTAAATATAATTGAAAAAAAAATGTATCTGCTCGGGTACTTTATCTCTAAACTCGTCATATAGATATATGTGGGCTTATCTGTCCACTAATGAAAGATACACTGCTTTCCCATAGTACCTTGTTGCACTCAGAATATTTTTAACAATACCCGTAGCTGTGGCATCTGGTGAAAGAAGCTTCTCGCGCCTCAAACTAATCAAGAATTACTTGAGGTCAACAATTCACGAATATAGATTAAACAATTAGACAATTCTTGCTATTGAGCGTGATCTATGTAGGAAACAGAAATAATATACTGTATGACTTCGCTACACGCAAGGCTCGTACAGTAAAGTTAATTGTATCGTGATTTTGTACTTGGTAAAGAATGAATAAAATGCTACCACGAATTTATTTTCTAATACAAAATCTTAATTTTCACTTAGTATCTTTATCCCTATCCAGACTGGGCCCCGCGCAATCCGTTTCGCATAGGGCCCTGCAATTGTTAGGGCTGGCCCTGCTTGCATTGTACAGATATAACTGTCTGCACCATGACTTATATACTTGCATTGTACATATAGTACTGTCTGTACACTTACAATGACTTAACATGCTTGCATTGTACAGATAGCACTGTCTGTACACTGACTTAACCTACTTGCATTGTATAGATAGTAATATATGTACACGGACATATAAATGGTTGCGTACGTAACATTTGTTCATCTAAAACTAAAACGAATCTCTTCCCCCTATCGAGATCAAATTAATGGAAAGATGTGGGATTTTTAAAAAATTGTTTAGTCCAGGCGAAATACATTATTAACAAATAAATTAAACATTTTTCTGAACATTTAACAAAATTAATTAAACACTTCATATCCAACATTGACAGACACTGCAGCTGAAACTAGTTGCAGAAAGACGAGAAAATATGGATTAATCTGTTTACCCCATTGTTAGAACGTAATATGTTGTTCCCCAGGTAGAGACGGGGTGAATTGCATGCGAAGCCATTGATGTTTTACCTCGATAAATAACAGAAAGAACCTGGAACAGGCCGCCACCAACAAACTTATAACAATAGGGAAATCCCATGTTTTCTCCGTTTCTGGATCAAGATAAAAAAAATAATAACCTTACAATTAACGCGTTCAGTTGTTATTTCATTCATATAATTTTTTTTAGAAAGATACATAAATACTGTTATGTTTTGATTCGTGTCTTTTGTGTCAAATGTATCAGTATTTTTTTCTAATTTTAATTTCTACTCTTTTTTTTCGGTGAACGTCATCGTCAGCTAAATCATGGGTTCTCAACCTTTCTAATTCCGCGACACTTTAATACAGTTCCCTTATGTTGTGGTGACCCCCAACCATAAAATATATTTTCTTTGCGACTTCATAAATACGTGTTTACTATGGTTTTAGGCGACCCCTGTGTAAGGGTTAATCGACCCCCCCCCCCCAAAGAGGTCGCAGGCCACAGGTTAAAAACTGCTGACCTAGATCAGTTGGCCTAATTAGTTAAATTAGCAAATGTTTAAAGTTTAAAGTCTCCAACTTTATCACTTGTGCATTTTTTTAGAAATACTTTTAAAAAAAATTAATATGAATTTGTTTAATTTTGCAAGCACTTTCACATTTGCATTGTTGATAGTTGCTTCATTTAACATTTGAGCTGATTTTAGCCACAAATCACTTTGAGGAAAACTATTACTACCCTAGGCACGTTTTTAAAAAAAATAGCATTAACTAATGCCAAATATTGGAAATCAATCAAATTCCCATTGTTATCTAAAGAAACAAGTTCATTAGCAGAAGGAAATCTTAATATAAATACACAATTAAATGGGAAAAAATTGTATTTTAAAAGCATCATCAATTTTTGTTTTGTTTACATTAATGACGAAATATGTAAACAGTTTTCATTTTAAATTACAACCAACTTTATTTTTAATCATCTCTATACCAATATAGTTTATTTATTTTTTGTCGGATTTCGGATATTTCTTTGACGGACGCGACGTCACTCTTGTTCATAAAAATGTTGTTCAAATGTACCAACCCCCTCCCAAAGTCCTAAAAATATGTTCAACAAATATATTAATTTTCACGCACTTGTAATTTAAAAACAAAAATCAGAATAATAATTATGATCATGATAAAACATACAGTACTTAGATAATACACTTTAAATTATAATTGCTGAAATTAATAATGGGCTATGAGTTCATTGACAGATCGTTACCAGGCCACGGTGGCGAGTCAGTATTATTATGTATTTGAATTTAATTAATAATTCGTAAGACCATGCACTTGTTCCACGCTTTTTTATATATATTTTGTGTAAAAAATTATTAGTAACGAGCGAGTATCCCGAACGTGTTGCAATGTCACTCAAAGAAAGAAAGTGTTTGCATTTTATATATGTTTCTTGGAGACTGCCAATGTTTGAATGCAAATGGCATATATCTTGGAATCATTGAGATTCGTGGCAGCAGTACATCTTCTCCTTTAAATTTTCAATATAAAATAGTTGCTTCGATGATATTGTTCATCATGTTTTTCACTGAAAGCTTGGTGCCCTTGCAAAGTACTGGTGGATTTATGTTTCCTAAAAGAATGATAGGCACGCCAATTTCGAGTGTTAAAACGTGCGACGGGATGCCTGCCTCGTCAAATAAATTCAAGAATTCCGTTGGATAACGATGGACTTGTACGTTGTCGTTTCGCCTGGGATTTCATTTTGAATGCTTAAGTTGATGTCATTGACATCGTTGTTTTTCCTGCCAATATTACACGTGCACTGAGCCACTAATGATTTTTTGTAATTTTGTGCGTTATTCGGAAAAAACTCTATGAATCAATTTGTCGATGGTTGCTGTAAATTTACATAAACTTGTTGGCAATGTTAAACATTGTGTGGATTCATCGATTGCCATTTTCTTAATATCCAATAATTGTTTTGCGAAACGCTAAGCGTATGCATCATTCTGCCTTTCTACACGCATATTTGTTTTCAAAGTCAATTTCTGTACATGCCGCCATAAAAGTGATGATTTTAGAAATGCATTTATTCATCGGCGGCTATTGAACGTGGTTTTACAGGTAGAGTTTGTCGAAAATCACAAGATAATAAAATTAGTGCGCCACCGAAGAGCTCTTCATTTCCTCTCAAATATTTTAATGTACAATGAAGCGCTTCTAATGCATTTTTTGTGCATCAAAGTACATTAGTCCCATATAATGAGTTGATATGGTTTAAGTACTTTACCCATTTCAGAATGTTTATTTACATTGCATGTTTGTGTATCAATTATTTGCATATTCAATGGCAATTTCAGTGCTGAATGCGCTGTTCGTCCACCATCCAAAACAGTTCCTGCAATTTCAGATGAAACGATTGCCAGTACAGTATTTGTTTGTGATCGTATGGTTGACAAAATTAATGAAATTAGGAAAGTTTTGCCTGTGCCTCCGGTAGCATCTAGGAATTATATTCCAACGCTTCTACTTGTAATTGTATCCATAATTCTATCATACACTATGCATTGTTCTAGAACCAATTTTGGAAGACTTGATTGAATTTTTTTTAATGTATACAGTTTTTCGATATTAAAAATTGTTTCTCGTTGCATATCACGACGGAAAAGTTTCTTTGCAGATCGATTCTTAGCAGTGATTCCGCATTTCACCGATGCTTTGTTAGTGGTTGCCAAACATATATCTTCAATCGAAACCAATGCCTTATTATAATCATTTGGTGTACATTGATTGTCCGCATTTTGATTCGTTGCTAGCAAGCGATGTAGGATGTCCTCACTTATATAGTCTTTATATTTCATCTTTTTTATTAAACGGGAAGCGCGTTGTCCATATGAGTGACAACAAAGTGCGTTTTTGATGTTATGTGAAATATTTGATGCACCAGAGAGAGACGTCTCCCTATGTGAATCGTTTTCTAGAAGTTTTAATTATTGGCATGCTTCACGATAAATGGTACATACTTGACCGTTCACTGTTCTCAGTTCTTGGAAGGAGGTTGGCCCATGTACGTTGATTAACAGTAATCGCAAGTTAAAGCATTCTGCATTGTTTGGGTGAACATTGTACAGACGGCCTAATGCGTCGGTTGAATATACATGTGGGCGTTTTTCAAATGATTTACCGTTTTTGCGACTTTGAAACTGTTCGTTCATGCATTCCATCTGTAGTATGTTGGTACTTTAGAGTAACGTAGCGTTCTTGCCAAAAATCATGTACGCACAATGAGAAAAATGCACTTGACGTTGTTGTGGGAGGTGACAATACTCTTACATGTGCATTTTCTGTTGTGAATTAAACGTGATGTCCATTTTCAAGTTGCGCTGACAAATTAACAATGGTTTGATGGCATTCGGTAATGGAAATGATTCAGTGCACAATACTGCTTTATTGCTATTAATGTAGCTTCAAAGTTGATATTGGTAGTCTTCATCGATGGATCGAGTTGCTTTGTTTACTCTCAAAATTGCCATATCGCTTTATTTGTTAACATATTTTCAAATGTATTGGATCGATTTCACCGCATTGCAGTACTCGACATTGATGTGTGCTTTGAACATTTTCGAGAGTAACGGTGAATACGATACAACATAACGATTATCGACCTCAACGTCATTGTTTCGTTCCTTTAA
This sequence comes from Omphiscola glabra, assembly GCA_964017045.1. Taxonomy (NCBI): domain Eukaryota; kingdom Metazoa; phylum Mollusca; class Gastropoda; family Lymnaeidae; genus Omphiscola; species Omphiscola glabra. The sequence goes on from OZ024811.1 coordinate 24,224,651, forward strand.
ATTTATTAATTTACCACCATTTGTAGTAGATCGTTGACGATATAGTGGATGTCCGTCATTGCCAATTAAATCTCTTGGGTATCGTTTCGTACATTTACCATCAGACATGTATGATTAATTTCTTCTAATTAAGCCAAATGGACCGATAATCATGTTTTTGCTGACGATTTTTTAAAAGTATTGATCAATGTAGACATATGTTGTTCCTGCAGAAATGACTTCATCAATTTGATCTGCCTTAACTTTTTCCATCAACCAAATTATAATATGTGCATGCGACAAACCATTTATTTTTGCCATTCAATGGAATACATCCAACAGCGTGTCTCTCCAAAAACATAATGCTTGACAATAAAATGTATTAAATATTCAAATTTAGTTAAAGCACACGAGCAGTAACATCGTTACGATTTGATGTTGTTTGTCCAGTTAACAAAAGTTATTGTATTTCATCACATTCAGGGCTACAGGTAAAGAAATAAAAAAAAATCTGGTTTGGCATATGCGTGAATATAATATGTCATAGCATCTTATGCGTATTCATGCATGTGACGTGGACTTCCTGTAATTGTGGACGGTATTATAACCCCTTTCACAAATGTATTAGGATTCATTTTGCAATCATTCACAACTGCATCAAGTAAATGAATGTATTCTTCGGAACGCAACTGGCTTTGATTTAAGAAAATGTAGAGGCGTCGTTCGGTTTTGCTATACCCACACATATCAACAATATATTAATGAAACAATTGTTGACATTTCATGAATTTATTGTCCGCACTCTCACGAATTAATCATCTATATGAATACTAATTCATTGCACTGACTTTCTTATTAGATTTCTCAACTGTTTGTGAATTTCTTAATTTGATGTTGAATTGATATACATCATCTCCTGGCAAAAATAAATTGGATATAGTAATCCGTCTTATGAGCGATGAGTTTCTGAGACTCGATGATCATAACCATTTCTTCGATGAAGTATTATATCACGTGAGTTAAATTCTTCGCCAAATAAAACGATCGTCACTTCATTAATTTTTTGTGCATTGCATTTTCTTTTGTGTTTGCCGAAATTTGTTTTGTCTGCTTTAACTACAACTTTTTAGTTATCGGTCAGCATTTGTTCAAGTACAGTTTTGATCAAATGAATTAATTCGTTGTGTTGCAAAAATCAAATTTGCAACGTAGCTACAATTTCTCGTTTAGTACCCGTATAGATATAACAACTTTGATCGATTTGTTCATCAGTTTTCCCCATGAAATAAATTTAGAGAAAATTGTTATCTGTGTTTGGTTAACCGTAGTAGTGATCCTGCATGATGACACATTTGCCCTTGCACTTTTAATGTTGGCATGTAATTCTCGCACAGGAAATTCGTTCTACCGAACTATGTCATTGGAAAAAAATATGAATAATACTTGAGAATATTTGGTGAAAATGTTTTGATTTTCTTGTGTCACATGATAGCCAAGTTGATAATGGTTCGCGTGGTGAATGTATATCTGGCTATTTCACCTTCCCGCCTCGCGCAGCGAATTCAAGCTGTTTCATTCTTAAATTTGAAGGCACTGCAATACACGTACAATTTAACCATTTTGCCAATATACATACTTAGATGAAAATGTAATCATAATTAGTATCGTAATGGAATTTTCTAAGCTTAAATCAGCGTGCAGTGTTTTTCTTAACCGAGGAGTGCGTACTCTATACGTTTGCAGTATTGCTTTCCGTTGCTCGACAGTGTCCGGCGCTCGGGCTTAAGCATTGCGACCTCGAGTGACGTTCGTCATCCTTTACGTCGCTCAACTGTTTCAGAAGCTCGTGGTGACTTTTTTCTTTTGTGCTTAAAGTGTGAAAGACAAATAGCTTTTCGTGTGTGTGACACTACTGATTTGACGGCCAAATTATTACTTTGTGACGAATATTACAAACGCATGTGATATATGTTATTAGATGTCGATTGGCAATGGTAAGTTCACAATGAACACCACTTGTTACGTCAAACACAAAATGAAATGTAACTTTTTGTAATTGATTTAATTTATTTTGAAATTGATTTAATTTATTTACGATATGCTAAGCGTTTATAATTATACCATGTTAGAATCTTCTATCATTTAAAATGAAAACCTCCGGCTATTTGACGTTTTTAGTGGGCAGTAGAATTTCAGGAAGAACTAGATGAAGAGCCAACAATGCAGGAGCATATTATCCGCTCTTAGCAAGAAGCGCCTTCGCTGGTTAGACCATGTAAGGAGAATGGAGGAAGACCATATTCCGAAGACGCTGTTGTATGGAGAGTTGGCAGAAGGGACGAGACTTATTGGAAGGCCTCGCCTGAGATATATGGACGTTTCCAAAAAGAGCATGAAGGAAGCGAACATTGAAGTCGACAAATGGGAGATCATTGCCGAACAACTTTCCAGCTGGCAAACAGCAGTGTACGAAGGAGTGAAAAAGGCAGAAGATGTGCGAAACGAAGCCTTTGCAAGAAAAATAACAGCACGGAAGGCCAAAATTAACCAGGAATCATCATTCTCCTGCGTGAAATGCACACGAGATTGTCATACAAGGATTGGCCTAGTGAGCCACTCGTCGAAGTGTAGGACTACAATATAGCTACTCCATCGTCTCGTGAAGATGGAAGGATGCCATACAATAAGAATTTCAGTTGTATAAGGGTCACATTAACTTATAAATAATGAATTCTAGTGTCAAAATCTAGATGTTACCATTGATCAATACCTCCGAAAAATTATTTCAAAAAAAAAAGAATTCAGGCCAACGGCGCAAAAAGGAATATTTTAAAAGGTTTGTAATGACTTAGAAAAATGCAATGCCTCGTGGAGAACAACTCCCCTAAGTGTTATCAAAATTGCACAAATGGCGAAGGAGCGCATACTGTTTGAAATTATATTTATATGGATCTTATAAGAAAAAAAGAACATAGGGCCGCTTAATCAAAACGTAATATTTAAAACTGTTGTAATAATCAAAAACATTTGCGGACGGTCGCACGAAAACTCACCAAAATTTTGTCGCATTCGAATAAATGGTATAAAAGCGCATATGGAATTGTTTTTTTTGCAAATCTTATATCAGAAAATAAATACGAATTTAGGTCGAAAACTAAATATTTTGAAATGATTTTAATGACTTAGAAAAACGCCCGTGTATGTGAACAATAAATAACCGACGATTATCGCAATCGCATGAATTGACAAATTGTAAAAATATGCACTACACACAATTCTTCATAGACATTTTTAAAAAAAGTATTACTTTAGAATATGTGATCGTAAATTTTAGTTTAATGAGTTATCAACCCTAGTTGAATGCTTACACGTCGCTGGCTTGATCTGTGACACTGATTACTTTCATCATTTGTCTCTTGCTGAGAAGGTAGATGTCCTTTTGGATATCGGCGCCTTTCTTATGGATCGAGAATTCGACCTGGCAAACGTAAAAAAAATATAGAAAAGCGTTTTGCATCACACAAACTAATCATGGAACTATTGTGATCTAGATTTTTACATAACATGCAATAAAACATTGAACAATAGTGACCTTGATTTTTAAATCACTCACCTAAACATAGAACTATTGTGACCTAAATGTTTACATCACGCACCTAAACATGGAACTATTGTGACCTAGATTTTTACATCACATACAAGTAAACATGGAAATATTGTTCAAATAAGGATAAAATATGTTTTTTTTCTCAATTGTCTTTTGAAACAAGATTATACTAACGTGTGTCTCAATAAAAGAGGCGCCCCCATGCAAGAGGACTGGGGTGGGGGTGCTTTATTCGGAAGGGAGTGATATACCGGGAATAGACAGAGGATTAATATTTTAGAGGATCGTGGTTGCGCTATAAAAAAAAGCATGCTACAGAAATATGTGTAAGCCATAATCGAAATCGGCGCATGCAAGGGGGAATTTATAATACAGAAGCCACACAGTGGTAAAGAGAGCATGTGAGAAATATGCATATATAAAACATCGTTTATGTGCACCGCTGTATTAACTGAATATACGTCTCACACGTCACATAAAATATTTGATGCCTTGTTACAAACTTCATCCCCCATTAAAAAAATATACATTTAAGAAATATTGCTGCCTTGTTTCGAGGACAGCAGAAATATGAACAATTCATAATAAAAATGTAAAATATATCCAAGTGTATTACCAATATTCTTATAGCATTAAAAAAAATGAATGGCCTAAATGTACCACATCCGTAGTTTTAAATATGTAGATCTCGATGACTAAAAATGATAGAAACCAAAGTAAGCCAACACGATGAAAATATTGACACATTTCTCCGTGACACCACCATTTAGCAAATTGCAATAGGTCACGTAATATTTAAGACAGAACCCACATTTATTACTTTCATAATTCAGGAAAAATTGTCACCGAAGAAAATTCTTTTTCTTTTTTTTTTTTTTTTTTTATCATATTTTTTTTTTAAATCTGGAATGTAAATTTATTTAAATCTTAAAATTCAAATTTTTCAAACTTTAAACAAAAATGTGTTACATTTGTATTATAGTGGAATTTATTAGCCCTCCAAAACTAACACGTCATTTCTATTACATTTTTAATATATATAGATGAGAATTTATACATATATATATCAAAGATGTTTTTTTCTTAAAAGTGTTCATTAAATACAGGTTATCGTTACGACACTTTGCACTAACCTCAATTGTAATGGATGATATCGTGGTGATGTAAAACATTATACCACTGTCCGGCATAGCTGCTCCAAAGTACTCCAAAGTTTTCCCTGCACTCAGCTCTATAGGAAAAAAGTGCGCGCATGTTTTGACGCCCCTATTAGTTTTTTTTTTTTTTTTAAATCAAATTAAGCGCCTTTTGCCAAGCTGGGACATTTAAGCACGCTTACTTACCACACTTTTCAACACCATTTTTTAAAAGAAAGGAAGATATTTTAAAAAATGGCAATTAAAAAAAATAAAATTACGTGTGGGGGTCAACCGCTTCCCAACCAACAAACTTCGTAAACCTATGTTGTGACACAACTCGCTACAATGCACATTTTAAAGTTTTGTTGTTGTGTCTTTTAAAGTTTTGTATATTTCCTCGCATAAGTCTCGTTAATGTTTTTTTGTGTTCATGTTAAAGGACAAAGAAAAGAAAGTATTGAAAAGGCATAAGAGAGCCAAACATGCCGCAGATGAGAATCAAACAGGCAAAAGTTGAGAGTCGATCATGCTCGAGTTGTGAGTCAAGTAGCCCAAAGATGAGAGTAAAACAGGCAGCAGATGAGAGTCAAAAAGGCCAAAGATGAGATTCAAACATACCTTAGGTGTAAGGCAACAGGCCAAAGATGAAAATCAAACAGGCAGCAGATGAGAGTTTAACTGGCCCCATCGTACATTAAACAGGCAGCAGATGAGAGTTTAACTGGCCCCATCGTACAATGAAACAGGCGGTAGATGAGAGTTTAACTGGCCCCATCGTACAGTGAAACAGGCAGCAGATGAGAGTTTAACTGGCCCCATCGTACAGTGAAACAGGCGGTAGATGAGAGTTTAACTGGCCCCATCGTACAGTGAAACAGGCAGCAGATGAGAGTTTAACTGGCCCCATCGTACAGTGAAACAGGCAGCAAATGAGAGTTTAACTGGCCCCATCGTACAGTGAAACAGGCAGCAGATGAGAGTTTAACTGGCCCCATCGTACAGTGAAACAGGCAGCAGATGAGAGTTTAACTGGCCCCATCGTACAGTGAAACAGGCAGCAGATGAGAGTTTAACTGGCCCCATCGTACAGTGAAACAGGCAGCAGATGAGAGTTTAACTGGCCCCATCGTACATTGAAACAGGCAGCAGATGAGAGTTTAACTGGCCCCATCGTACAGTAAACACGCAGCAGATGAGAGTTTAACTGGCCCCATCGTACAGTAAACAGGCAGCAGATGAGAGTTTAACTGGCCCCATCGTACAGTAAACAGACAGCAGATGAGAGTTTAACTGGCCCCATCGTACAGTGAAACAGGCGGTAGATGAGAGTTTAACTGGCCCCATCGTACAGTAAACAGGCAGCAGATGAGAGTTTAACTGGCCCCATCGTACAGTGAAACAGGCAGCAGATGAGAGTTTAACTGGCCCCATCGTACAGTAAACAGGCAGCAGATGAGAGTTTAACTGGCCCCATCGTACAGTGAAACACGCAGCAGATGAGAGTTTAACTGGCCCCATCGTACAGTAAACAGGCAGCAGATGAGAGTTTAACTGGCCCCATCGTACAGTAAACAGGCAGCAGATGAGAGTTTAACTGGCCCCATCGTACAGTGAAACAGGCGGTAGATAGAGCCAAACAGTCAACAGATGCTCGAGGTGTTATTCAAAGTTGCAAAAGATGAAAACAAAATGTGCCCTTTGGTGTGAGTCAAATAGGCCAACGATAATAGCCTAAGAGGCAAAATTTGAAAGTAAAACCTACACTATGTTTAAGTCAAATAGGTCAGAGAAAAAAGTCAAACCGGCCGCATGTGATAGTCAAACATGCAAAAGGTGAGAGAGAAACAGTCCGCAACTGAGTGTCTACTAGGCCAAAAGATAAGAGACAAGCAGTCCAAAGATGGCTTTGAAAAGATCTAATGGAGTGTCAAACATGGTCTAGGTGTGAGTTAAACAGGCAAAAGATGAGAGTCAAACATGTCCAAAGTGTGAGGAAAATAGGCCAAAGATGAGCGATAAATATGACCTAGGAGTGAGTCAAACAGACAAAAGATGAGAATCCTACAGGCCAAAAATGAGAATAATACAGGCCAAAGATGAGAATCATACAGGCCAAAGATGAGAATCTTACAGGCCATTGGTGAGAGTAAATCAGACTGAAAATAAGACTGAAACGAAGCCTTCCAAAAAAAAATCTAAAAATGGAAGTAGGCGTTAACTTTTTCATTGAGATATGCAGCCGAAACTGCCGATCCTCGTGTGTCGTTTGATTGTGTGTCAATAGTTAATTACTTGTCTGGCAACAACGGGGAGATGACACATATATATTGTAATATATATTTACACATTTACAAATTATTCATAAAACCCCGAAAACTATTTCAAATTAAATACCGGAAATTTTACTAAACACAGAGATAGTTTACGAAAAACAAGAGATACTTTACCAAACACAAGAGATAGCTTACCAAACACAAGAGATAGTTTATCATACACAAGAGATAGTTTACCAAACACAAGATATAGTTTATCATACACAAGAGATAGTTTATCATACACAAGAGATAGCTTACCAAACACAAGAGATAGTTTATCATACACAAGAGATAGTTTATCATACACAAGAGATAGCTTACCAAACACAAGAGATAATTTATCATACACAAGAGATAGTTTACCAAACACAAGAGATAGTTTACCCTTAACAAGAGATAATTTATCATACACAAGAGATAATTTATCATACACAAGAGATAGCTTACCAAACACAAGAGATAATTTATCATACACAAGAGATAGTTTACCAAACACAAGAGATATTTTACCAAACACAAGAGATAATTTATCATACACAAGAGATAGTTTACCAAACACAAGAGATAGTTTACCAAACACAAGAGATAGTTTACCCTTAACAAGAGATATCTTACCAAACACAATAGAAAAATCACTGAGCACAAGAGAAAACCTACTAACACATGGGGGAAAATCACCAGACACAAGATATTAAAAATCCGATGTAATGGAACAATACTTCAATATTTTCGGCTGAGATAACGTGAGAATACAAATCTGACCAACTGTTACCTATTTCAAAACAAGATATATAGTCTATGAATCAGTTAGACATGCTGTACAACCTTACATTGCCTCAAAACGTACCTATTTCAAAACAAGATATATAGTCTATGAATCAGTTAGACATGCTGTACAACCTTACATTGCCTCAAAACGTACCTATTTCAAAACAAGATATATAGTCTATGAATCAGTTAGACATGCCGTACAACCTTAAACTTATCAAACACTGAAACTTATTTTTTTAATTGTAGAAACAAGGATAGAACAATATTTTTATTGAATAAACTAAATAACGCTGTACTGCAATACCATACCGGAAATATCTGTATTAGTATCTTAATGTAACTATCTCTATGACTATCGTAATGTATATATATATTAATCATTTCCATCAGCGGTTTAATCTGAAAATAATCCATGAATGTTAGTGTGGCTTTTTTTCGAGCGACGTACCAATGATGCACCAGGCAGGCGATGCATTATTGCGTAGCGATAAGCAGTTTTGAGAGCAGTGATATGGACTGATGAGTGTACCTAAGGCCAAACACATGACTGGGACATCTGTGAAACAGCTGACAATGTAGACATGGATTTTACTTAATGGGACACACAATACTGAGGCATCACTGAAATAGCTGACAATGACATTGTAGACACCTGATTTTACCTAATGCCTACACATAGGTAGGGCCTTACTAAAACAGCTGACAATGTAGACAGATGACTTTACCTAAAGCCATACACATGACTGGGGCCTGACTGGAACAGTTGACACTGTTTAGTCTGTAGCTGGTCGTTAACTGAACACAATCTCCTTCACTTGACGGGCCGTTGTTTTCCCAGGCGGCCGGGCCGATGACCTGGTTGTTGTCATCCCAGCGATACTGACTGTTGACCACAAGATCGTTGGCTCCAATCCAGACACCAGAATAATCTTTAAAATCAACCGTGGAGTACTTTGATATATAATAACATAATTAAAACACAAGTTATTGTTAGATTTTACCAGACTAGAATTGGTATGTAGTATATGAAACACTTACCACATCGCACTAATAGGACGAGATTTATTTTAAAATGTATTTTACTAAATTTTAGAAGAATCAAAATCTGATTCCCAGATATATATTTGTTTATTTAACATTATCAATGACAATGTTCCATTCTTGAATTTGTATATAATTTTTATAGAAATATTCCGAAAAATTGATTACTTAATGAATATAATTAATTACGCATCACTTAAAGTTTAGATCTATGATAAAAGATTATAGAGATCCCACTAAATGTTAAAACATAAAGAGAATTTGGGTTTCGAAATGTAAACTCCTATTACGTCAGAAGTTGGAGAAATACGCACACTTAGCGTTAAGAACAACACTGTGTGTTTAATTAAAAAAAAAAAAGAAAATGGAAAGAAAGAAGAATAAGAAGATAGCATACTTTTAAATATTTGGATCATCAAATTGTGGGTTCTGATGCCACTGACTGTCTCGTCATAGTTGTCAAACCTGGCAAGGTGGAGACTTCTGTTGTAGCAGTATTCCTGAGCAGAGAGACACTTAGCTTTATTGAAATCGAACACTGGAATGAACCACGTGACTGTCAGTGTCATGTTCCACCTGTCAATGAACCAAGTGACTGTCAGTGTCATGTCCCATCTGTCAATAAATCACGTGACTGTCAGAGGCATGTCCCACCTGTCAATGAACCACGTGAATGTCAGTGTCGTGCCCCACCTGTCAATGAACCACGTGACAGTCAGTGTCGTGTCCCACCTGTCAATGAACCACATGACTGTCACTGTCATGTCCCACCTGTTAATGAACCACGTGACTGTCAGTGTCATGTCCCACCTGTCAATGAATCACGTGACTGTCAGTGTCGTGTCCCACCTGTCAATGAACCACTTGACTTTCAGTGTCATGTCCCAACTGTCAATGAATCACGTGTCTTTCAGTGTCATGTCCCAACTGTCAACGTATCACTTGACTTTCAGTTTCATGTCCCAACTGTCAATGAATCCTAAAGTGACATTGTCAAGTGAGGCCCGTCTTAGAGTGACTGTCTTATGTGACGCCGGTCCTAGAGTGATAGTCTCAGGTGAACCCGGTCCTACGGTGACAGTTTCGGGTGACGCTGGTCCTAGAGTGACATTGTCAGGTGATCACGGTCCTTGAGTGACAGTCTCTTGTTTACTACTCGCAGTAGCACCTTGACCATTGCCTCCTCAATTAAAAAAACAACACCATATATTTATAAGGTTGTTCTTTTTGGCATCCACTGATTGCTTGATCCCAGTTTCACTGCTTTACATTAGCACTAACGTGCATCAACAATAATTTCCTATTCACCAACTTCGATTTACTTCTTCTTACATATTTGTTCATCTTTCAACATCGCTGTAATATCACCTTGTCCAAAAATCCTGAAAACGTCTCAATCATTTAAGAAACTTTATTGAAACAATCAGTCAACACTTTTGTTGAATGAATCAGTCAGCTCTTTTATTGAATCAATTAGTCGATCACTTTTATTGAATCAATCAGACGATCACTTTTATTGAATCAATCAGTCGATTACTTTTATTGAATCAATCAGTCGATCGCTGTTATTTAATCTATCAGTCAACCCGTTTATTGAATCGATCAGTCAACCCTTTTATTGAATGAATAAGTCGATCACTTTTATTGAATCAATCAGTCAACACCTTTATTGAATCAATCAGTCGATCACTTTTGTCGAATCAATTATACGACCAATTCTTGCACTTACCGAAAAGTTTACTACTTTTTTGTTGCATTTTAATTTCATTTATTTTTACAATATTCACTGCATCCATCCATCAAGCAATATACTTGCAACTTTATTTATTCTTGCATGATTAAATGCGTCCAAACATCAAGCATCTATCATCAACACTTTCTATTCAATAATGGAAATGCAAGTCCATGCATCTTTTATCCAATCCATTGAGATTACAATAATGTTGGCCCAGTTTGGGTAAATAGTTCAAATGTCTCCTCCAATCCATTGAGATTACAGTAATGTTGGCCCAGTTTGGGTAAATAGTTCAAATGTCTCCTCCAATCCATTGAGATTACAGTAATGTTGGCCCAGTTTGGGTAAATAGTTCAAATGTCTCCTCCAATCCATTGAGATTACAGTAATGTTGGCCCAGTTTGGGTAAATAGTTCAAATGTCTTCTCCAATCCATTGAGATTACAGTAATGTTGGCCCAGTTTGGGTAAATAGTTCAAATGTCTCCTCCAATCCATTGAGATTACAGTAATGTTGGCCCAGTTTGGGTAAATAGTTCAAATGTCTCCTCCAATCCATTGAGATTACAGTAATGTTGGCCCAGTTTGGGTAAATAGTTCAAATGTCTCCTCCAATCCATTGAGATTACAGTAATGTTGGCCCAGTTTGGGTAAATAGTTCAAATGTCTCCTCCAATCCATTGAGATTACAGTAATGTTGGCCCAGTTTGGGTAAATAGTTCAAATGTCTTCTCCAATTTGAGATTACAGTAATGTTGGCCCAGTTTGGGTAAATAGTTAAAATGTCTCCTCCAATCCATTGAGATTACAGTAATGTTGGCCCAGTTTGGGTAAATAGTTCAAATGTCTTCTCCAATTTGAGATTACAGTAATGTTGGCCCAGTTTGGGTAAATAGTTAAAATGTCTCCTCCAATCCATTGAGATTACAGTAATGTTGGCCCAGTTTGGGTAAATAGTTCAAATGTCTCCTCTAATTTATTGAGATTACAATAATGTTGGCCCAGTTTGGGTAAATAGTTCAAATGTCTCCTCCAATCCATTGAGATTACAGTAATGTTGGCCCAGTTTGGGTAAATAGTTCAAATGTCTCCTCCAATCCATTGAGATTACAGTAATGTTGGCCCAGTTTGGGTAAATAGTTCAAATGTCTTCTCCAATTTGAGATTACAGTAATGTTGGCCCAGTTTGGGTAAATAGTTCAAATGTCTCCTCCAATCCATTGAGATTACAGTAATGTTGGCCCAGTTTGGGTAAATAGTTCAAATGTCTTCTCCAATCCATTGAGATTACAGTAATGTTGGCCCAGTTTGGGTAAATAGTTCAAATGTCTCCTCCAATCCATTGAGATTACAGTAATGTTGGCCCAGTTTAGGTAAATAGTTCAAATGTCTCCTCCAATCCATTGAGATTACAGTAATGTTGGCCCAGTTTGGGTAAATAGTTCAAATGTCTCCTCCAATCCATTGAGATTACAGTAATGTTGGCCCAGTTTGGGTAAATAGTTCAAATGTCTTCTCCAATTTGAGATTACAGTAATGTTGGCCCAGTTTGGGTAAATAGTTAAAATGTCTCCTCCAATCCATTGAGATTACAGTAATGTTGGCCCAGTTTGGGTAAATAGTTCAAATGTCTTCTCCAATCCATTGAGATTACAGTAATGTTGGCCCAGTTTGGGTAAATAGTTCAAATGTCTCCTCCAATCCATTGAGATTACAGTAATGTTGGCCCAGTTTAGGTAAATAGTTCAAATGTCTCCTCCAATCCATTGAGATTACCGTAATGTTGGCCCAGTTTGGGTAAATAGTTCAAATGTCTCCTCCAATCTATTGAGATTACAGTAATGTTGGCCCAGTTTGGGTAAATAGTTCAAATGTCTTCAGGCTTAGCTGGTTGATTCCTTGTATTCTTTGTTTACCTTCTTCCTTATAAAACATCTTCCACGTCGGCCTACGAAACAAATAAACATGGATGACGCAAATAGAATATGAACTCGCTAACCCACAAACGTTAAGTTACATCTTCGACGACACAGGCAGAGTATGATCACGACGACTCCAGATCGATAAGTTACATCTTCGACATAAATTTCTTTTAAATTAATTAGTATGTGAAATGTGTATATTTTCAAACCATGTAATGTATGGATTTAAGAAAATACAATATTGAAATGTAGAATCTAGTTTAAATTCAACCATATTTACTTTTGCGCGAGGCCAAGTTAACATCTCCTTAGCTATGTAGTAGCACATTCCCTTTACCTGCAGCCAAATTTCACTTTTGCACTCGATTGCCTGGACTGGAATGTAAAAGACATGTCAAATAGTTCTTAAGTTACATAACTCAGCGCACAACATTTCAATAGTAGGCTTAAGTATGGTAACGGGGATAAAATGTATCTCTTTTTTTAAAGGTCCCATCCTAAAATAAGAAGTTGTTTCTTTATTTACGTCTCTGCTCCAAAATGACATGATATGGAAATTGTTATCTAAGCTCATAAATGACATGACAATGGTATTGCAGTCTCAGCTCTCAAATGACATAACATTGAAATATTATTCTAACTCATAAATTACATTACATAAAACTTGTAGTCTCTGCTTAAAAATGACATGACATAGAACTTGTAGTCTCAGCTTACAAATGACATGACATAGAACTTGTACTCTCAGCTTGCAAATGACATGATATTGACATTGTAGTCTCAAGTCATAAAATACCTCATGTTATGAGCTACAATTTCCCGTAAATGTTTCTATTTTTTTGAGAATACAAAACAAAAAAAAACATACTAATGTCCCTGCACATGTGTGAGGCTAAGGCTATTTATAAGTCACAGTAGTACCTTGTATCTCTTGGTGCGCAAACATTTCACAAAACAAAGAGACGTAAATCAAACATGACATCTTGTTGTCTCGTTTGAAGCGTTAAAAATCCTGTGACGAAACATTGAGCGATACAATTGTATTACTATGTCGTTAATCATAATCTAATCAAATCCAATAACGTGTTATTATTATGTCATGAAACATAGGTCAATCAGAACGCAAAATCATATTATTACTATGTCGTTCAACATTGTGCATTCAGAACCCAAAAAACGTGTTATTACTATGTCCTTCATTATAGTGCAATATATACTGAATAAAGTAAATAAACATCGTCAAGCAGCTGAATAAACTGAATTGGAATTGTTTTTACCATTCTTGTAATTAAAAATAACTCAGAGTTTAACCAACATACAAGGATTGCAGACAGCCCAGTGTTTACATACAAAATGTGTTCAAACGCAGCCCAATGTTTACACACAACCCAATGTTTGCATACAACACAGTGGATACATGCAACTCAGTGTTCACAAAAAAAATTAGCGTTTAAACACAATCCAGTGTTTACACACAACCCAGTGTTTATACACAACAAAGTTTTACACAAAACACAGACTGTACGTACTACCCAGGGTTGTACACACAAAAGGTGTTTACACACAAACCAGTGTTTACACACAACCCAGAGTTCAACGCAAACAAGTGTGTACACACAACACAGGGTTTACATACAACCCTTCCAGTGTTTTAACACAACCCAGTATTTACACACAACTCTTCGTTTACACACAACCAAGTGTTTACAACCAAATCAGTATTTAAACACTAAACCATAAGTTTACATACAAACCAGTAATACATTCAAAGCAGAGTTTAAACACAGCTCATCGTTTACATGAAACCAAGTGTTTATAAAGACCCTAAGTTTACACAAAAAACCAGTGTTTACCTACAAACCAATGTTTACAAAAAACAAAGACTTTACACACATTACGTGTTTACACACTGCCTAGTGTTTTTACACTACCCAGTGATTACACACAACTACAATTTTCACTCAAAAGATGTTCACTCAAAATATGTTCACACAATTCAGTGTTTACACACAACCCAATGTTTACAAACAACCCAGTGTTTACACACAATTCAGTGTTTACATACAACCCTTCCAGTGTTTAAATACAACCCAATGTTTACACACAACCCAGTGTTTGCAAACAACTAGGTGTTTACACACATATAACCCAGTGTTTACATATCATCAAGTGTTTACATACAACCCAGTGATTACACACAACCCAGTTTTAACACACACGATATGTTCAAATACGACCCAAAGTTTACAGGCAACCCAATGTTTACACTGGATTAAATACTTATTTTGTGTGAAGTAGTAAAGATTAAAGACTAATTTCTAGGTAATCGTTTAAATTTGACTGATACGGCACCACATTTATGATTCACAAGATACTACCCTTATGATTCACACGATTCCACTCTTATATGATTCACACGATACCACTCTTATGATTCACACGATACCATTCGTATGATTCACACGATACAACTCTTATGATTCACACGATACCATTCTTATAATTCACACGATACCATTCTTATGATTCACACGATACCACTCTTATGATTCACACGATACCACTCTTATGATTCACACGATACCACTCTTATGATTCACACGATACCACTTTTATAAATGACGCTAGTCTCGAATAACAATTAATTTGTTTTTTTAGAGCATAACAAATTTCTGTAAAAGAGAGTTTTTAATTCTATGTAACGCTTGCTTGACGAAATAATGTATACCTTTTTTTTCAAATGGGACGTCACTATGAAGCCATTCAGTTATAGAAAACCACATCCACCATCAAAAACGATTGCCAGAAAATTGTTTACGGTAGCAAAGTTTTTACGAGTCCATTGTTTTGAATGTCTAGACTCTAGGCGCTTAACCGGAAATACTATTTTTTTTTGTAAATATGAAAACATAAAAAATAAAAAAAATGTTGGTGCGCATTCTGAATTGACGCGCAAATAAATATATACATCTTTTTTTTTAAATCCTTTTTATGAACTTTGATTTTGCTTGTGGCTTTCTGAGCGGGAACGTTTTCGGACGGCTAATTGACCCATGTCCGTCAATCTATTAAGCTGAAACTTGGCTCATAGACTCCGTACCGATGACGAAACATTTTTTTCGAATTTTCAGCCCCATCCCACAAACCTTAACCGACCAAAATATGATTTTACATCAATAAATTCCTGACAACTGCCTTAAACGTGATTGTTTTTTGTTTTTTTAATTATCGCAAGTGCTTCTGATGACTAATGTTTTTTGTTTGTTTGTTGTTTTTTTTTTGGTTTTAAAATGTTTGTTGAAATGGATCTTCCTTGTAAAACAGGGTGGGTAATTAGAATATAAATATAGCTGGGTGGCGTGAAAACAAATGTGTGGTTGCCAGCCTTGGGGGAGGTGGAAAGGGGGAATGCAGTCGCGTAGCGAGGAGGGGAAAGGGGAAGCATCATGCCCTGGGCGCTACTCACAAAGGGGCTCCAAATGGTATATTTTACATATATTATTGTATGGTTTTCGAATGGGGGGGGGGGCGATAAAAAGGTATTGTGCCCCGAGCGCGAGTTAAGCTCGCTACGTCACTGGGGGGGGGGCACTAATTTTTTATTCGTATATAGTGCTTTACTTTTAGTCATCTTTAGTCAATTTTTCAAACCAAAAAAAATTTTTTTTTTCAAAACCCGAAAAAGTATTGTTTTTTAAACGATGTTTAAGTAAACCTTATTTCGCATTTGTTATGATTGTGTCACATCTTTACATTCCGAGGTATTGCTTTCCTTTCATGACGTAACAAAAAAAATCGTTTTATCTTGTCTGCGCATCATTGCACTGCTAACGCTTCCTTTCTAACTTAGTGTCTCGAAATTAATGGATCAATTTTACTATCTCCAGCTATCTAACGCTTTATTTTTCTCTTCCATTGCTCTCTCTATTTCTCTCAATTTTTGTATATCTTTCTATTTGTCACTGTCTCCTTATGTCCGTCTCTTTCTCCATGTTTCTTTCTCATTGTCTCTTTTGCCGTCTTTCATGTCTAGTTCTTTCTTTCTTTTTCTCCTGTCTCTGTCTCTTTGTAGCTGTTTCATTCTTTCTGCCCTTCTCTTTACCTTTGTCTCTGTTTATTTCAATGTATCTTTCTCGGTCTCTTTCTTTCTCTCTCTGCCTCTATCCGTCTTCCTCTCTATTTCTAACTATCTCTCGGTCTCTCTATATATTTCTCTGTCCGTCCGTCTATCTCTCTCTCTCTTTCTCTCCATCTCTCTATCTATTTATATATCTCTTTAAAATAGTTACTACCTGAGCGACTGTTCACAAGCTGCAAAAAGTCTGTACATAATAGACATAAACGCAAAAATAAAATTGACATAAATAAGCCACCTTATTTTAAGTTAATTTATTGTGTTTAGTTTGTATTTAGTTTGAGGTTATGGGTTAAAGAATGGTGTGTGGGTGGGGGAAAGGCTACAGCTTTTCTTACATATATTTATGTTTTGCCAATAGTTCAACAAATAAACTTTCAATTAGGCTTAGGAAAAACGTATTAATAAAAAAAAAAAATTAAAGCCAAAAATAAAACTAATAAAATTAAAATTTAAAATTTGGAAACCTAAGGTTTATTCAATTCAATAATGTGTGACATGCCTTTTTATAGATCATTGTCATGCTCATTCTCTTGTACGACTGTGAGTCCCGGACATTAACAGCAGAACTTGAAAGGAAAATAAAAGACGATGGAGATGAGATGTTTCAGAGGCATTATGGGAATCTGCTATAGAGACCACATCACCAATGAACAAGTGAAAGAAAGGATTCGTCAAGCAATTGGGCATTACGATGACCTCCCGGTGTTGGTAAAAAAGCGCAAACTTGAATGGTTTGGCCACGTAACAAGGAAACAAGTGCTCGCCAAAGAAATCATGCAGGGCACTGCTAGAGGAGGGAGAAGAAGAGGAAGACAGAGAAAAAGATGGGAAGATAACATCAAAGAGTGGACGGGATTAAAACTAGGCGATGCTATGCGTAGTGCAGGAGACAGAGAGAAATGGAGAAGGATAGTTGTCATGTCATCTGTGGCGCCCCAATGGTCCAAGGACTAAGGGACATGGCGATGATGATAAATGTTGTATGCGGCAATGGTAAATAATATTGTTTTAAAAAACCATGCATAGGCAATGGTAACATAATTTCTTTTCGAAATTTTATTTTTAAATGTGCGTGTGCCGCAGAAGCGTGCCATAAGTATACCTATTTCTTTTGTCTGAAGCTTCACGCGTGTGACAATGGAGGAAAAAATCATTTAAAACTGTATTGCATAGGAACGTTTGATATCACAATATGTTTTACTATCTAGTGGACTGTATTTGAAATCTATTTTCATTTTGATAATGCCATACTACTCCAACCGTCTTGCATGTTACGGTTGGCTGATGTTATAAGCTGTGCTGTGTGTTTGGACGTGTTGTTTAATTAAACGGTCTTAGAGGACCCCCGCCCCCCCCCCCCAAACCGTTTATGTTTCTTGAACCTCATGACACGAAGGACTTAACGTGAAGCGGGATGACAGCCGTACATTAGGAGAAACCAGGTACTTGACAGTTAATTTCATCTTGTCTTTTGCATCTAGCTTTAGAAAATTACAATTTCGACAGTGACACGAGAAATACAGACATACGCGACTCGAACTAGTACGTGTACGTCCAACGTACGCAATACATAGTCACGGCTGGCAATGAGCGTTGATTATGATAGATCACCCCGCAGAGTGCAACGAGAAGAAAATCAGTTGGATCTAAAGATCAACATACAAGAGATATCGACAGAATTTCGGCATTGGTTTCGGTTTCGGCGCGCGGAAGTTTCCATTTGATCACATTCGGCGTACTTTCGGCTGAAACAGAACAGTCGACTTTCTGTGGGGTAAAAGAACCAGAAAGTAAACCAGCTTTCTAGGCTCCGACCCAGTGGTTCTTAATCTTCCTACCGCCGCGACCCTTTAATACAGTTTCTCATGTTGTGCTGACCCCCAAACATGAATTATTTTCATTGCTTCTTCATTAATGAGTGTTTTTCAATGGTCTTAGGCATCCCCACCGTACGTGTCGTTCGACCCTCCAAGGGGGTCATAAACCCATTATCTCACGTAGACAGAAGGACATTTTTGTATAAGTGTTAGATTGCATGATGCGCTTCTATAGTATCTTCATATTTGAATGTCTATACGTGCACGCCAAACGAGACTACAAGTAAACAAACCAATGTACACAGCAAGATTTCCGGTTCAAATAAGATAAGACGACCTAGTAATGTCTTAGAACAACTCTCAACTCATGTTATCAGTGATCGCCTACTAAATAGTTTTAATATAGTATTCTTTCAGTTGTTTCATTTCTTTAATCCCTTTTTTTTTAAAATTGTTATTATTTCTTGTCTTTGTTTAAATGAACATTTCTGAACACACCCGAGTATTAATTCCATTATGTCTAAAGACTAAAGTATCGAAATGGACCAATTATTATAAACTCATATTGTCTGGAAAAATGTGTGCTCGATTGTAGCCATTCCAAAAAGGTAGCTATACATGTATGAATGTGTTTAACAAAATGTTTATTGTTATTGCCTTATCTTTGCAAGTATGCATGCGTATGTATCTGTACTTTTCGTTATAAATACGTACAAAGGTTGGTAAATTTTGAGAAAGATATCCGCGTCTTTTACCATGGCCGCCATCTTGGTTGCCCCGACCCGCGAACTTTTACGTGTTCACGGGTCGGGACAACCAAGATGGCGGCCGTGGAAAAATAAAATAACTCATGTTTTTGCTAAAATTACGAATAAAAAGTTTTTAAAAATAAAAAAATGATCTAAATCTATCCCTCACCCTAACCTGAACCCTAAATTCCTCCCTAACAGGGTTTTGACCCTCTCCCTAACAGGGTTTTGACCCTCTCCCTAACAGAGTTTTGACCCTCTCCCTAACAGGGTTTTGACCCTCTCCCTAACAGGGTTTTGACCCTCTCCCTAACAGGGTTTTGACCCTCTCCCTAACAGGGTTTTGACCCTCTCCCTAACAGGGTTTTGACCCTCTCCCTAACAGGGTTTTGACCCTCTCCCTAACAGGGTTTTGACCCTCTCCCTAACAGGGTTTTGACCCTATCGGAACCAGCGTTTTGACACTCTCCTTAGCCTAACGTGGCGCTGGGTTTTGACCCTGAAAAGTAGGACAATTTAAAAAAAACAAAGAAAAATGGCCAAATTAATTATAAAATAAAGAAGTAATGAAAACCCAACTTACATTTTCATGGAATACACTTTTACACACTTTATTTCAGGTTCCAACGAAAAGAATATCCAAAAATTAATGAAACACAGCGTGCTCACCCTCTAAGATTATCTTAAAAAATGGCGCCGCTTGGCGGCGCTTATTAACATATTTAATAGGCCAACCAATGAAATTTTAAAAATTATAATTAATTAACCAATAAAAATTTGCCAAAAATTTGCCTCCGTCATATTAATGAAAATGTAACTCTAATAAAAAAAAATATCCCCTCAGAGTTGCCCTTAAAACAAATGAAAGATGTTCTTCAACACCAGGCACAGAAACATCGCGAATCCCCATCTACATAAATAAGAACGAGAATGATCAATACATTGATTGTGGGACCACATTGATTGTGGGACCACATTGATTGTGGGACCACATTGATTGTGGGACCACATTGATTGTGGGACCTTAAGATATAGAAGAAGGCAGAATATTGTGCTCATGGGCACATACAAAATAAATGTGTACACATGTACGGTCTCGTATGATAATTTACCTCCTGCAAGCATAACTATTAATATTTTCTCTTGTTACCTTGATATCTGTGTATCGTGAATGCCACAGATCTTGTTACCTTGATATCTCTGTATTGTGAAAGCCGCAGATCTTATTACCTTGATATCTCTGTATCGTGAAAGCAGCAGATCTTATTACCTTGATATCTCTATATCGTGAAAGCCACAGATCTCGTTACCTTGATATCTCTATATCGTGAAAGCCACATATATTATTACCTTGATATCTCTATATCGTGAAAGCCACATATCTCATTACCTTGATATCTCTATATCGTGAAAGCCACAGATCTCGTTACCTTTAAATCTCTATATCGTGAAAGCCACAGATATTATTACCTTGATATATCTATATCGTTAAAGCCACAGATCTCGTTACCTTGATATCTCTATATCGTGAAAGCCACATATCTTGTTACCTTGCTATCTCTATATCGTGAAAGCCACAGACCTCGTTACATTGATATCTCTATATCGTGAAAGCCACAGGTCTTATGACTTGTTGAGGAAATATCGCTCACAGTATGTTGGATTTTAGGCTATGAAAATTAAAGTCAGGTGGGTACCTCTCTTTCAGGAACTGTCATAGTTTCAAACTTAACATATAACATATAATACATGCTATATAACATAACACTTCTTTCTCTACTTTAAAACAACGCAGGGTTTGAATGTAACGGTCGACTGAATCCACAAAAAATGTTGGTCGTGATCTTGCTCCTATCTAATCTGTTACAACTGCATGTAATTTCTGGCCAAACTGGTAAGAAGTTAATTTGATATTACGTTGCATTAAAAAAAATATATACATTGCTTTCATGAAACGGAGCTATAATCATTAAAATTGTATATCTAATACTTAATACACCATTTAGCCGGTGTTTATACGTTTATAGGCTTTAAACGTATACTATACAATAAAGAAGGTGTTAAAAATATAAGTAAACTAGAAATTACCTGCCAAAAAATGGTGGTGGAAATGCATGAATTTCACAAAACTGAAGCGTTAACAAATGTAATTTAAAAAAAAAAAACTCTAGTTAAAAGAATCCCAATTAGCGCTAAGTTCTTGGATTTTTTTTTGTTTTGCTCATTTTAAGAACACAGCTTTTCAGCCTTACGTGCGCACCAAAGGATTTACTCTTTGCAATAGCTTTTTCTTACCTTAAATCTAAATTTCAGAAAAGGCGGTTACGTATCTCTTACCTGCGTTTGTGGATGAAGATGCTGGACTGTTCACAGAGTTCTGTCTAACGACAACGTCATCAACTCCATTGGCAGTGAGTTACTATGTTAAGCGTGTATTTCTCATTCACCAGCATTGCACCGCCTTTTTGTTGAAATATAAATAATATCATAGCTTTTTTTTTTTCAAAGTTTTATTTTCCGTCATCAATATTTTATAAATGTAACAAATTCAATTTAACTCATCGACTTTGACAGAATGAAGTCCATGAAGAAGTGCCGTGTTAGGTGTCGGTAACCTAAGGCACGCGTGCCAGCCTGAGCTTGCAGAGTTTTTTGCAATATCAAGCAGGATACAAAATTATGTCAACTTTCTAATTTTCTAAACAAAACGACAAAGAAGGATGATTTTAAAGGCATACTTTAAAAAATGGTTGCCACACTGAATAAATTAGAAATTCTACTTTGTGCAGCATATTAATAAGGTGCCGACCCTTTTGTGATCTAGTAAGGGAATAATTGTGTTATACTTAAAATTACGCACGCTAATTTAACTGTTATTTAACTCTTATTTAACTCTTATTTAACTCTTATTGCACTATTATTTAGCTCTTATTTAACTCTTATTTAACTCTTATTTAACTCTTATTGAATTATTATTTAGCTCTTATTTAACTCTTATTTAGATATTATTCCACTCTTATTTAACTCTTATTTAATTATTCAAGAGATGGCATGAATCTGGTGGGCTTAAATTCCCGGAAGTGTCATTATATTTGTATTCAAGTTACGAAGTGTTTTAAAATTCAGGACAACGATAATGTATATTTCAACTGTAACACAACAAGTTAGCCGGACTCAAGTCACATGACAGTATTATTTATTTCTATTCACAATGGCGTAGGGATATGGTAATCATATAATATCACGAGAAAAAGCAGGAACCCATGTGTGTAAGGGAAGGAGAACTCAAGATTTTCTGAGTATGGGGAGTACGCGTTGTTCATTCGGCGTAGATGGACGCCATGTTAAGATTTGCTTGCAATGATGTGAATTCGATTTAATGTTATAAAAAGTGTATGCTATTCTTTACACAGTAACTTTATCAGTTACAGGGATGTTACAATGTCAAGGAGTTATTTTATCATTATCATGTAATAGAGTACCGTTGGAATTATTCAATTGGATTTATTCAGTTCTTCAACAAGATAAGTACAAATACGCAGATGCAGACCATCCATTACAAGTATCATCATATTATAGTAATAATTAGTTAACATGCATAAAGTATGAACACACATGCATTGTTACATAGACACATACCTACATCTATGTGTAAATAAACTCAAACCAATAACAATATATATAAACTCTGGCCAAGAGTATCAATATTTGAGCTCCGTACATCATTATCTATATTTGAACTCTGTCCATGATTATATACATTTGAACTCAAGACACGATTATGTATATTTAACACTGAAGTCATACTTATCTAGATTTGAACACCAGTTGTGTGGTTATATTTATCTCAAATCCAGCAATGTATATCTAAATTGCGACAATGAGTAGGTGTATTTAAATGTCATCCATGATTATGTATATTTGAACTCCGTCCAAGATTATTTATATTTAAATCCGTCCTTGATTATCTATATTTTAACTCCAGCCATGATTATGTATATTTGAGATCAGGTCATAATTATGTATATTTAAACTCCAGCCATGATTATGTATATTTAAACTCCAGCCATGATTATGTATATTTTAACTCCAGCCATGATTATGTATATTTGAGATCAGGTCATAATTATGTATATTTAAACTCCAGCCATAATTATGTATATTTTAACTCCAGCCATAATTATGTATATTTAAACTCCAGCCATGATTATGTATATTTAAACTCCAGCCATGATTATGTATATTTAAACTCCAGCCATAATTATGTATATTTAAACTCCAGCCATGATTATGTATATTTAAACTCCAGCCATGATTATGTATATTTAAACTCCAGCCATAATTATGTATATTTTAACTCCAGCCATAATTATGTATATTTAAACTCCAGCCATGATTATGTATATTTAAACTCCAGCCATGATTATGTATATTTAAACTCCAGCCATAATTATGTATATTTTAACTCCAGCCATAATTATGTATATTTAAACTCCAGCCATGATTATGTATATTTAAACTCCAGCCATGATTATGTATATTTAAACTCCAGCCATGATTATGTATATTTAAACTCCAGCCATGATTATGTATATTTAAACTCCAGCCATGATTATGTATATTTGAACTCCAGCCATGATTATGTATATTTAAACTCCAGCCATGATTATGTATATTTAAACTCCAGCCATGATTATGTATATTTAAACTCCAGCCATAATTATGTATATTTAAACTCCAGCCATGATTATGTATATTTTAACTCCAGCCATGATTATGTATATTTAAACTCCAGCCATGATTATGTATATTTAAACTCCAGCCATGATTATGTATATTTAAACTCCAGCCATGATTATGTATATTTAAACTCCAGCCATGATTATGTATATTTAAACTCCAGCCATGATTATGTATATTTAAACTCCAGCCATGATTATGTATATTTGAACTCCAGCCATGATTATGTATATTTAAACTCCAGCCATGATTATGTATATTTAAACTCCAGCCATGATTATGTATATTTAAACTCCAGCCATGATTATGTATATTTTAACTCCAGCCATGATTATGTATATTTAAACTCCAGCCATGATTATGTATATTTAAACTCCAGCCATGATTATGTATATTTAAACTCCAGCCATGATTATGTATATTTAAACTCCAGCCATGATTATGTATATTTAAACTCCAGCCATGATTATGTATATTTAAACTCCAGCCATGATTATGTATATTTGAACTCCAGCCATGATTATGTATATTTAAACTCCAGCCATGATTATGTATATTTAAACTCCAGCCATGATTATGTATATTTAAACTCCAGCCATAATTATGTATATTTAAACTCCAGCCATGATTATGTATATTTTAACTCCAGCCATGATTATGTATATTTAAACTCCAGCCATGATTATGTATATTTAAACTCCAGCCATGATTATGTATATTTAAACTCCAGCCATGATTATGTATATTTAAACTCCAGCCATGATTATGTATATTTAAACTCCAGCCATGATTATGTATATTTAAACTCCAGCCATGATTATGTATATTTGAATACTTATCATTGTTATATATATCTCAAATCAGGGCAATATTATGTATATCTAAATTCCGACCATAAGTATGTATATTGGAACTCAAGCCATAATTATGCATATTTGAATTCAGGTCATGGTTATCTAAATTTGAAATCTTAACATGATTATATATTTTTTTAAACCCGTCAATGATTATCTATATTTTTACTCAAGCCATGATTATATATTTTGAACTCAAGCCAGGATTATCTATAGTTCATCTCAAGGCATGATTATGTATATTTGAACTTCAACTATGATTATGTATATTTGAAGTTAAGTCATGATTATGTATATTTAAACTCAAGCAATGATAATGTATGTTTGAACTCAAGCCAAGAATATCTATATTTGAACTCTCGTGTCGATGATTATGTCTATTTGACTTCTGGTTCACCATTGTGTAAGATGAACACAATTTCCCAGAAACGTAGCTATACATGTTTAAACACTAAATATGCTTAGGAATTTTAATGTAAACGACTTTTGACTTATATTCTCTGATCAAATCGTTATATTTATATATATATTTGTTTACTTAAAAATATATATTTTCTGAACATATTTTTAAGTATGTATATATGTTTTCTTTTTAATGCATATCGATTCTATAAAGGCCAACAATTAATTAGACACATTCTTTCAGATAAGATGCACTATTCAAAGTCCTGGGTTGCAGAATAATCCAAGAACATTTATACTGGCGAATAATGAGTTTAAAATCGTTAGATCTAAAGACCTGATACTGAATGTGTAGGTATGATTTTATTATTACTTTAAAAAAAAAATTATTTACAGCGCTTATTTACAAAATATCAAATACAATAAATATGTTTTTTCTGCTTTTAATGGTGATGCGTCGCCTCGAGTTACCGGCGGATATCTTACTAGAATGTGTGAGGAATGATTAAGGTCAATGTCGAAGACGTTTAGATCGTTCTTAGTCCAGCGGCGTAGCTACGGTTTGGTGACAACCAGGTGCGGTATTGATGCCCATTGATGAAGACATCAAAAAGAAAAGATGGAGGTGGATTTGGCATACTGTCAGGAAACCCCCAGATGGCACCACCAGACAATCCGTAACATGGAATCCACAGTGAAAAACGAAAGAGAGGAAGACCTAAGAATACATTGAGACGCGAGCTAGACACAAAATATGGGATACACCTGGAAGCAAATGGGAAGGAAAGCACAGGACCGTGATGAGTGGAAAATTCTTGTGGACGACCTATGCCCCAGACGGGGTAAAAAGGCATACGAAGAAGAGGTGAGGTACACTTATGTTGTCTTCCCATACATCCCTAGCTACGCCCATGGCTTTTCCCAGACGATCCACGCCCGGAGTGCTCTTCATCTGACCCTAGACAAAGTCAGAGCGACGAATTTTGATTAATTTCCATGTAGGTTGATTGACGTACTTTCTCTGTAAAAATGTTATCCGTAATGAGATTTGGCTCGTTAGATGAATAATAGGTAAAGGACTGAAACCCAGTTTACAAAGAAAAAAGGCTCAATAATGCAACTTCTGTTCAAAACAAACACTTAATTTATAATACCAATTCTGATATAATGTACAAAGCGAAATACATATATATATATACATATATATATATATATATATGAAGATGGAGTGTACATACATACCAGATCTGATGGTAGGCTGTTCAATATCGCTCGCTTTCGTGCAAAGACCAAAGTAAAAAAGGTACTAATTCGTGAACTACTGTTCGCTGACGATGCCGCCTTAACATCTCATACAGAAGAAGGTCTTCAGCGGCTAGTTAACCGTCTATCACACGCTTGTAAAGAGTTTGGATTGTTAATTAGTCTACATAAAACTCATGTCATGATGCAAGAAGCGCCGTCCCCTCCAATTATAACTATTGAGGGCCATAATCTGTCGGTTGTTGAGCATTTCACATACCTTGGATCCAATATATCTAGTTCTCTCCTCATTGATGAAGAGATAAACATCAGGATCGCAAAAGCAGCAGCAACTATGGCTAAACTGAATAAGCGGGTGTGTAATAATCTCAATCTAACTGACAAAACAAAGCTAAGTGCATATCAAGCATGCGTGCTTAGTACGCTCCTATATGGCAGTGAAGTGTGGACCACATATACCTGTCACAAGCGGAAACTCAACAGCTTCCATCAACGATGTCTGCGTCGAATTCTACGCATCCGATGGCAGGACAAGGTGACTAACACAGAGATCTTGGAACGTTCCAAAATGTGTAGCATATTCTCCGCTCTTAGCAAGAAGCGCCTTCGCTGGTTAGGCCATGTAAGGAGAATGGAGGAAGGCCGTATTCCAAAGACGCTGTTGTATGGAGAGTTGGCAGAAGGGACAAGATTTATTGGACGGCCTCGCCTGAGATATATGGACGTTTGCAAAAAGAGCATGAAGGAAGCGAACATTGAAGTCAATAAATGGGAGATCATTGCCGAACAACGTTCCAGCTGGCGAACGGCAGTGTACGAAGGAGTGAAAAAGGCAGAAGATGTGCTGAACGAAGGCCTTGCAAGAAAAAGAACATCACGGAATGCCAAAATTAACCAGGAATCATAATTCTCCTGCGTGAAATGCACACGAGATTGTCATACAAGGATTGGCCTAGTGAGCCACTCGTCGAAGTGTAGGGCTAAAATATAGCTAATCCATCGTCTCGTGAAGACGGAAGGATGCCATATATATATATGTATATATATATATATATATATATATATTGTATTGTTATATATATATATATATATATATATATATTGTATTGTTATATATATTGTTGTTATATACATATACTTTTAAACTAAAAACAAGTTATTGCTTTTATTATAGATTTAAAAAATTCATCTAGATACGCATAGAATTCTTGGTAGGACTCGTGATACTTTTGTACGCCACGGCTGACCGTCTTACTAATGTTCTTTTGGTAAGACTTTTCTAGAATCAAAATTTAGAAGTTCAGTCGTCAGAGAGTAATGTCTACGTCTATGTAAAACCCTCTGGGAATCGCAAACAAAATATGTGCCAATCTTAGAAGGTTGAGAAAGGGGAGCGAGGAATTGTATAACGTTGCAGAAATGAAATTGGTGGTGACACAAAAAAAAAAGCAAAAGGGGTAAAAGAAGGGAATCCCACCACAGCTCTGAACTGAGGCGATTACGACTTGTCTTTTAACAGACTCAACCAACAGGTCAATCTGATATGTCACGTGACCAGGTTGAAATATGTCACGTCACATGTGGACATTGGTCAGTACACCGTGTTTAAATATGTCAAGCCACATGTTGAAATATGTCACGTTACATGTTGAAATAGGTCACGTCACATGTTGAAATATGTCACGTCACATGTTAAAATGTGTCACGTTGCATGATAAAATTAGTCACGTTACATGTTGAAATGTGTCACGCCACATGTTGAGATATGTCACATCACATGTTGAAATATGTCATGTCACATGTTGAAATATGTCACGTCACATGTTAAAATGTGTCACGCTACATGATATAATGTGTCACGTTACATGTTGAAATATGTCACGTCACATGTTGAAATATGTCACGTCACGTGTTGAAATATGTCATGTCACATGTTAAAATGTGTCACGTTACATGATAAAACGTGTCACGTTACATGATAAAATGTGTCACGTCACATGTTGAAATATGTCACGTCACATTTTGAAATGTGTCACGTCACATGTTGAAATATGTCACGTCACATTTTGAAATGTGTCACGCCACATGTTAAAATGTATCACGCCACATGTTAAAAAGTATCACGTTACATGTTGAAATATGTCACGTCGCATGGTGAAATTTGCCATATCATGTATCACCGCTAATAAAACACATCTAATTATTGACCACCTCTATATGGAAACTAATAAAACATAAATAAAATGCAAGGTTTTGTCAAAGCTAGAAGAAGGACAAAACACGCTAGTGGACTTTCCATCTTAAGATTTCAGTATTTAAATAATTGACCACATGTAATAAAGTATATATAAGAATGAGACACAGCATATAGAGAAGAGTGTAGCAGAAAATAAGGCACAACCTATAGAGTAAGATTCTCGCAAAATGTAATACACAACCTAAAGAGCAGGAGTCTAGCACAAATTAATACACAACCTATAGAGTAAGATTCTAGCAAAATGTAATACACAACCTAAAGAGCAGGAGTCTAGCACAAATTAATACACAATCTATAGAACAGGAGTCTAGCAAAATGTAATACACAACCTATAGAGCAGGAGTCTAGCACAAATTAATACACAACCTATAGAGCAGGAGTCTAGCAAAATGTAATACACAACCTATAGAGCAGGAGTCTAGCACAAATTAATACACAACCTATAGAGCAGGAGTCAAGCAAAATGTAATACACAACCTATAGAGCAGGAGTCTAGCACAAATTAATACACAATCTATAGAGCAGGAGTCTAGCACAAAGTAATACACAATCTATAGAGCAGGAGTCTAGCACAAAGTAATACACAACCTATAGAGCAGGAGTCTAGCACAAATTAATACACAACCTATATAGCAGGAGTCTAGCACAAAGTAATACACAACCTATAGAGCAGGAGTCTAGCACAAAGTAATACACAACCTATAGAGCAGGAGTCTAGCACAAAGTAATACACAACCTATAGAGCAGGAGTCTAGCACAATGTAATACACAACCTATAGAGCAGGAGTCTAGCACAAATTAATACACAATCTATAGAGCAGGAGTCTAGCACAAAGTAATACACACTCTATAGAGCAGGAGTCTAGCACAAAGTAATACACAACCTATAGAGCAGGAGTCTAGCACAAATTAATACACAACCTATATAGCAGGAGTCTAGCAAAATTTAATACACAACATAAAGAGCAGGAGTCTAGCACAAAGTAATACACAACCTATAGAGCAGGAGTCTAGCACAAAGTAATACACAACCTATAGAGCAGGAGTCTAGCACAAAGTAATACACAGCCTATAGAGCAGGAGTCTAGCACAAAGTAATACACAACCTATAGAGCAGGAGTCTAGCACAAAGTAATACACAACCTATAGAGCAGGAGTCTAGCACAAAGTAATACACAACCTATAGAGCAGGAGTCTAGCACAATGTAATACACAACCTATAGAGCAGGAGTCTCGCAAGAAATAAGACACAACCTATAGAGCAGGAATCTAGCACAAATTAATACACAACCTATAGAGCAGGAGTCTAGCAAAATGTAATACACAACATAAAGAGCAGGAATCTAGCACAAAGTAATACACAACCTATAGAGCAGGAGTCTCGCATGAAATAAGACACAACATATAGAGCAGGAGTCTCGCATGAAATAAGACACAACCTATAGAGCAGGAGTCTCGCATGAAATAAGACACAACCTATAGAGCAGGAGTATCGCATGAAATAAGACACAACCAATAGAGGAAGAGTCGAGCACAACATTGTTTTTACGAAAGTATCTTTTAGAAAATAAGAACTTTTGGGAAGAGGGTATCTGAAAACTGTAATTTATATATTGAAAAAAAAAGAGAGGAAAAAAAAGAAAACAAATTCACAATGTGCGAGAGAAAGAAAATGTTAATGTATTTTTGGAGGGGCTGATTAGGACTGGACAGGACATGGTAGGACAGTGTAGGTAATTATAGTTGGTATAAGGGTGTCGCATCTGAAGGCAATAAGCATTATCTTTGTAATCTTATCACGAAAGACTTCTGCTGCATCTCGTCTCGTATTCTATGAAACACCTTTTCTCCACCACGTGACTTGTGTCTCATATCAATTGTAATTCCCGTCCTACTAATCGGGGTTGAGTGATGATGAAAGCATCTTGATTAGACACAAACTTCAGTGAATCTAATACTTTGACGTAGCCCTCCGAGAAAAAACTTAGTTTTAACTTACAATGCATTCTTCTTTCCATTGATCAAAGTCATCAAAATACATACACCATGTAGAAGCTATGCTTAAAAACTGTTCTCAAAAACAATTAGCTACACTATTTTTAGACTGCTTTATACTTTCGTAGGATAGCAAATAATACAATGATACAATGATACGATGATACAATGATACCATAATACAATGATACCATGATACAATGATACCATGATACAATGATACACTGATAACATGATCCATGATACAATGATACAATGATACAATATTACAATGATACAATGAGGCAATGATATAATTATACAATGATACACTGATATAATGATACAATGATACAATATTTCAATAATACCATGATTTAATGATACAATGATACCATGATGCAATGATACCTGAAACAATGATACCATAATACAATGATACAATGACACCATGATACAATGATACCATGATATAATGATACAATGACACATGATACAATGATACAATGATATAATGGTACAATGATACCATGATACAATTCCCCCAAAACGTAGGATTCTTCTTAAATTATTCTTTACATTTCTCACGTTGTATCCGATGTGATTTGGACCAGGCCGGCACAGCATACGGCCCGCCAGAACCCACTTTGCGGCCCTGCCAAGTAATGCACTAGTATTTATTCTTATTTTTTCCTTAATATAGTTCTCCCCTGTACTATTATATTCAGATGGCCCGCTCCAGTTTTTCATAAAGTATTACGACCCCTCTACATTTTGAGTTGTGCAGACCTGGTATAGGCAATCGGCTTCTCATAAAAACAAAATTAAAATTCATTACATTAGTGTAAATGAAAAGCGCTGGAGTATGCAAGAATTGCATTGCTTCTCATCTGCAGGGTGAACTTTAAAACAAAAAAAAAACAAAAAGGACATCAGGAAAGTGTTGATTCGCGTGGGTGTTGACAAACGAACGACAGTGGGGAAATGTTGATTACAGTGGTTTTGTCAATGAACGACAGTGGGGAAATGTTGATTACCGTGGTTTTGTCAACGAACGACAGTGGGGAAATGTTGATTACCGTGGTTTCGTCAACGAACGACAGTGGGGAAATGTTGATTACCGTGGTTTTATCAACGAACGACAGTGGGGAAATGTTGATTACCGTGGTTTTGTCAGTGAACGACAGTGGGGAAATGTTGATTACCGTGGTTTTGTCAACGAACGACAGTGGGGAAATGTTGATTACCGTGGTTTTGTCAACGAACGACAATGGGGAAATGTTGATTACCGTGGTTTTGTCAACGAACGACAGTGGGGAAATGTTGATTACCGTGGTTTTGTCAACGAACGACAATGGGGAAATGTTGATTACCGTGGTTTTGTCAACGAACGACAGTGGGGAAATGTTGATTACCGTGGTTTTGTCAACGAACGACAGTGGGGAAATGTTGATTACCGTGGTTTTGTCAACGAACGACAGTGGGGCAATGTTGATTACCGTGGTTTTGTCAACGAACGACAGTGGGGAAATGTTGATTAACGTGGTTTTGTCAACGAACGACAGTGGGGAAATGTTGATTATCGTGGTTTCGTCAACGAACGACAGTGGGGAAATGTTGATTACCGTGGTTTTATCAACGAACGACAGTGGGGAAATGTTGATTACCGTGGTTTTTTCAACGAACGACAGTGGGGAAATGTTGATTACCGTAGTTTTGTCAACGAACGACAGTGGGGAAATGTTGATTACCGTGGTTTTGTCAACGAACGACAGTGGGGAAATGTTGATTACCGTGGTTTTGTCAACGAATGACACATTTAAACAACGCATGCTATATTTTTACCTGGTGAGCTCTGTTACATAGTGGTTAGCGAGAGAACATTTCCAGTTTGGAGTAAAAATTATTGAAACTCTGTCAGATATTTTCAAAAGATCCATCTGCGTTATTTGTTTAAGGTATCATGGATCAGTAGGCCAGACGTTAAAATGACTAATTCGGATACAAGCCATGGTGGCAAAATCTGATTTGTTGATAGTTGATCTGATGAAACATATATACAACTCAAGTAAGGGTTTGATGTTGGAGATGACTTCATCAGTTGTTAACTGGTCGTTCGTGGGATCTTAGCTGATAGTTCATGAATTTTTAAATAGGTAGTTCATCAAATATGATAAGAGATTGGGCTGTGGTAGGGTTACCTGGCAAAACACACATTTTCAAACAGTTAGAACAAGGTATGTGGAAGCTTGAAATAAACAAATACAATTAATAGAATGTGTTGATCGGCAGCGAGTCGATGTGCTCGATAGGATGTCGAGAAGTGGGTAAATTAGGTTCTCTGGGGATTTTGCCTTAACCCAAGGAGCACAGGATCAAAAGCCAAGTTAAAATAGATCTA
This sequence comes from Omphiscola glabra, assembly GCA_964017045.1. Lineage (NCBI taxonomy): Eukaryota > Metazoa > Mollusca > Gastropoda > Lymnaeidae > Omphiscola > Omphiscola glabra. Next base: position 24,257,754 of record OZ024811.1, read on the forward strand.
AAATTTAAAATTTAAATAGTGTCCCTTTTCATTGGCGAAGAAGCCAATCCATGTTTTAATAATGTACTACGTTTTATTTTCGTTTCCAATGAGCAGCGACGAAGGGACCAAGACGTATCTCTACATCTTTGAGGGGATCAGCATGTTCTCAATAACCACATTCCTTTTAAACAGAAGGTACAACATGGCGTCGTTTCTGGCGCTACCTGTTTCGGAATGGGGCAAAGAGTACCAAGTCATCACCTTATAGTAAGCTTGTACCTTATAGTAAGCTTGTACCTTATAGTAAGCTTGTACCTTATAGTAAGCTTGTACCGTATAGTAAGCTTGTACCTTATAGTAAGCTTGTACCTTTTAGTAAGCTTGTACCTTATAGTAAGCTTGCACCTTATAGTAAGCTTGTACCTTATAGTAAGCTTGTACCTTATAGTAAGCTTGTACCTTATAGTAAGCTTGTACCTTATAGTAAACTTGTACCTTATATTAAGCTTGTACCTTATAGTAAGCTTGTTTCTGTGTTCGTTTCATTTTGTTCGTGCGTGTGTGTGTGTGTATCAATTTGTTGTATCATCTAGACAATACGTCTAGTCTAGGGCGTTAACGGTAACCTAGTGACGTAATATGAGAGTGACTTTCAAAACATGGTGAATTCCTTAAGCCACGCCCTCAACGCTTGGCGTACGTAGCCCGACGTTAGATCAGCTTATCTTTATTCCGGAATTATTACCCTCAAAAGTGGTTGCACGATAACCCGACCTCATGGCAAAACCATTTGTGACACATATGCCTCTTAGAACAGTTTGTATTTCAGAATTTTAAAAAAAATGAAGGAAACGTTATGTTTGAAATGTCGAGATAAAAAAAAGTATTAAAAAACTTCAAAACTATTGTTAAGATTTTTAATATGTATATGCTTCTCTGGAATACAATAAGGTTTATATTCTTAAAAATTCATGATACGAATCGAAGAAAAGTTTACTCCATAAATTGAACACACATTTGAATAGCTTTTTCTCGGAATGAAAATTGATGTGTATATTTAAAAGAAATAGGAGGTACAAACCAGAAAAGATGTGTCTATATCATCGTGGCCACCATCATTTGACTTAATCCTGTTGGGTTTATTTATGTGCTTCTATAGATGTATTTCTTTGTATGCTCTTTTATACGTGTTTTTATTTCCCTAATCTTCACCCGACTCCATACCAGTGTTTCAGTCCCAAACTTTCATATTCCTCTTTACCAGTGTTTCAGTCCCAAACTTTCATATTCCTCTTTACCAGTGTTTCAGTCCCAAACTTTCATATTCCTCTTTACCAGTGTTTCAGTCCCAAACTTTCATATTCCTCTTTACCAGTGTTTCAGTCCCAAACTTTCATATTCCTCTTTAACAGTGTTTCAGTCCCAAACTTTCATATTCCTCTTTACCAGTGTTTCAGTCCCAAACTTTCATATTCCTCTTTACCAGTGTTTCAGTCCCAAACTTTCATATTCCTCTTTACCAGTGTTTCAGTCCCAAACTTTCATATTCCTCTTTACCAGTGTTTCAGTCCCTAAACTTAATGGACATCCATACGTTTATTTCTGTCTCTACACTCAATGCATCTCTATACCCTTGTTTCTGTTTATAATCTTCACCTGACTGCATACCAGTGTTTCTGTCTGTATTCTTAATGCACTTCAATACCATTTTTTCTGTCTGTATTCTTTATGCACCTTCCTACCTGTGGTGTTATTGCTGTGTTTCAATTCTCCCAGCGACTGGCCCGTCCTTCAGATCGTATCGCTGTCCAGAACTCCGATCTATGTGAAGTTCTGGTTAAGCCCAAGAACATCAACATTCTTTTTCGATGACCAATTGGTCAGCAATGGACAAGAAGTAACGGCGATTATGGGCAGGTAAACTCAAATAATGTCCATGATTTTAACTCCTCAGTGGAGATCTCATTAATAAGGAGTTTACGTCAGCCTATTTTGTCATTGTGATGTGTTTATTATAAATTGAGATAACGTGTGTTTGGGTTTAGGTTAAATGGTTTTGTCATTGTGATGTCTTTATTATAAACTGAGTTATGATAAGGCTAGGTTGACGTTAAATAAAAGATCTTAAGTTGATAGACTAAATAATGGAATAAACCTTAACTGTCATCACTGGCAGGCTATACCACATAAATGTCCTATATTGTCATCACTGGCAGGCTATACCACATAAATGTCCTATATTGTCATCACTGGCAGGCTATACCACATAAATGTCCTATATTGTCATCACTGTCAGGCTTTACTACATAAATGTCCTATATTGTCATCTTTGGCAGGCTATACCACATAAATGTCCGATAGTGTCATCACTGGCAGGCTATACCACATAAATGTCCTATATTGTCATCACTGGCAGGCTATACCACATAAATGTCCTATATTGTCATCACTGGCAGGCTATACCACATAAATGTCCTATATTGTCATCTTTGGCAGGCTATGCTACATAAGTGTCCTATATTGTCATCACTGGCAGGCTATACTACTTAAATGTCCTATATTGTCATCTTTGGCAGGCTATGCTACATAAGTGTCCTATATTGTCATCACTGGCAGGCTATACTACTTAAATGTCCTATATTGTCATCTTTGGCAGGCTATGCTACATAAGTGTCCTATATTGTCATCACTGGCAGGCTATACTACTTAAATGTCCTATATTGTCATCTTTGGCAGGCTATGCTACATAAGTGTCCTATATTGTCATCACTGGCAGGCTATACTACTTAAATGTCCTATATTGTCATCACTGGCAGGCTACACTACATAAATGACCTATATTGTCATCACTTTTAGGCTCTACTACATAAATGTCCTATATTAGAGCCATTGGTAGGTTTTCCAATCTATATGAACTGTATTAAGGTCTACATCATTCGCCCGACCAGTTCCATCATGATTCAGCATCGGAACAATGTCGGGACGGCTAGAAACTGGACTGGCGGCCGTGAATGACCCGGGTGTTCTTTGTGCCTTGTCACACTCGGAGCAATCACGTCACATTGCTGTTTCTGCTTTTTTGTCTGTTGTCGTTTATCCATGCATCTCACGGGATCCAGTCTTTGCTACATTCAAAGTGGGGCAAGCTCATTTACTCGCAACCTGTACTAAATAAAAGTTATGATTCCCAGAAAAAAACAGTTGGCGACTTAGCTGCCTGCGGCTGTTTCAAAGAAATAAGGAGTATTTTATTTTTTAAATAAACGTGTTTTTTTTTTGTTTTTTTTTTGAACTTGGGGCTTACAAACTATTGTCTTTGCAAAAATGCATCAAACATGTAAAACAAAAAATCTACATTAGCCATAGGAATAGTAAAAGAAGAGCTACATGGGCCAGAAAATGTAGTGGTGTATTTGTGTAATAGAGTCCATGTTGCCAAGTGGTGTAAACTCAAAGGTCAATCCCAAATTCTAAGCCTGCTGTCTGAAGTTCAATTCCCATTAATGACAAGGTCGAGCAAAAACAACACCAGCACCACTGGTGGATGGGCCCCGTGAACATTGGAGAGCAACTCAAATAAGTGAAGGAAAGGCTGAATTAGAACCCGGAGAAGGAGTCAACCACTGGTGGATGGGCTCCGTGAACCTTGGAAAGCAACTCAAATAAGAGAAGAAAAGGCTGAATCAGAACCCGGAGAAGGAGTCATCACGTAGGCGGATCTATTAATAAAAATAACATGCCGCCGACTCCTGTGACATAACTGGTTTCACACTGTGTCATTCATATGTGGAGGTCCCTTGGGATATCCAGGTGCGTGGAGAGAGGTCCCTTGGGATATCCAGGTGCGTTGAGAGAGGTCCATTGGGATATCCAGGTGCGTGGAGAGAGGTACCTTGGGATATCCAGGTGCGTGGAGAGAGGTCCCTTGGGCCATCCAGGTGCGTAGAGAGAGGTCTCTTGGGCCATACAGGTGCGTGGAGAGAGGTCCTTTGTGCCATCCTGGTGCGAGGAGAGAGGTCGCTTGGGCCATCCAGGTGTGTGGAGAGAGGTCACTTGGGCCATCCAGGTGCGTGGAGAGAGGTCACTTGGGCCATCCAGGTGCGTGGAGAGAGGTCCTTTGTGCCATCCTGGTGCGTGGAAAGAGGTCGCTTGGGCCATCCAGGTGCGTGGAGAGAGGTAACTTGGGCCATCCAGGTGCGTGGAGACAGGTCACTTGGGCCATCCAGGTGCGTGGAGAGACGTCGCTTGGGCCATCCATGTGCGTGGAGAGAGATCCTTTGGGATATCCAGGTGAGTGGAGAGAGGTTCCTTGGGATATCCAGGTGCGTGGAGAGAGGTCCATTGGGATATCCAGGTGCGTGGAGAGAGGTCCCTTGGGATATCCAGTAGCGTGGAGCGAGGTCCTTTGGGATATCCAGGTGCGTGGAGAGAGGTCCCTTGGGATTTCGAGGTGGTACCACCAGACAATCCCTAACATGGAATCCATAGGGAAAAAGAAAGAGAGGAAGACCTAAGAATACATGGAGACGCGAGCTAGAGGCAGACACGAAAAATATGGAATACACCTGGAAGCAATTGGTAAGGAACGCACAGGATTGGGATGAATGCAAAATTCTTTGGACGGCCTATGCCCCAGACGGGATAAAAAGGCATACGAAGAAGAGGTGCGGTACACTTATGTTGTCTTCCACTACATCCATGGCTTCGCCCATCGCTTTTCCCAGACGATCCACCCCCGGAGTGCTCTTCATCTGACCCTAGACAAAGTCAGAGCGACGAATTTTGATTAATTTCCATGTAGGTTGATTGACGTACTTTGTAAAAATGTTATGCGTAAGGAGATTTGGCTCGTCAGATGAATAATAGGTAAATGACTGAAACCCAGTTTACAAAGAAAAACGGCTCAATAATGCAACTTCTGTTAAAAACAAACACTTAATTTATAATACCAATTCTGATATAATGTACAAAGCGAAATAGACACATATATATATATTGTATTGTTATTGTTATTTTATACATATAATTTTAAACTAAAAAAAAGTTATTACGTTTTATTATAGATTTTAAAAATTCATCTAGATACGCATATACATTTTGGTAGGACTCGTGATACTTTTGTACACAAAAGCTGACCGTCTTACTAATGTTTTTTTGGGAAGACATTTCTAGTATCTAAAGCCTAGAAGTTCAGTCGTCAGAGAGTAATGTCTAAATCTATGTAAAACCATCTGGGAATCGAAAACAAAATATGTGCCAATCTTAGAAGGTTGAGAAGGGGGAGGGAGGAATTGTATAACGTTGCAGAAATGAAATTGGTGGTTACACAAAAAATAGCAAAAGGGGTAAAGGAAGGGAATCCCGCCACAGCTCTGAACTGAGGCGATTACGACTTGTCTTTTAACAGACTCAACCAACAGAAAATCTCTCTGAGATATGTCATGTCACCAGGTTGAAAAATGTCACGTCACATTTGGACATTGGTCAGTACACCATGTTGAAATATGTCACGCCACATTTTAAAATATGTCACGCCACTTGATGAAATGTGTGACGTCACATGTTGAAATATGTCACGTTACATGTTAAAATATGTCACGTCACATGTTAAAATATGTCACGTCACATGTTAAATTATGTCGCGCCACATGTTAAGATGTGTCATCCAGTTGCGTGGAGAGAGGTCCCTTGGACCATCCAGGTGCGTGGATAGAGGTCACTTGGGATATTCAGGTGCGTGGAGATAGGTCCTTTGGACAATCAAGGTGCGTGGAGATAGCTCCCTTGGACCATCCATGTGCGTGTAGAGAGGTCCCTTGGACCATCCAGGTGCGTGGAGAGAGGTCCCTTGGACCATCCATGTGCGTGGGGAGAGGTCCCTTGGGATATCCAGGTGCGTAGAGAGAGGTCCTTTGGGATATCTAGGTGTTTGGATAGAGGCCCCTTGGGATATCCAGGTCTGTGGAGAGAGGTCCCTTGGGATATCCAGGTGCGTGGAGAGAGGTCCCTTGGGATATCCATGTGCGTGGAGAGATGTCACTTGGGATATCCAGGTGTGAGGAGAGAGGTCCCTTGGGATATACAGGTGCGTAGAGAGAGGTCCCTTGGGATATCCAGGTGCGTTGAGAGAGGTCCCTTTTGAAAATCTAGGTGCATGGATAGAGGTCCCTTGGGATATCCAGTTGCGTGAAGAGAGGTCCCTTGGGTTATCCCTGTGTGTGGAGAGAGGTCCTTTTGGGATATCCAAGTGCGTGGAGAGAGGTCGCTTGGGATATTCAGGTGCGTGGAGAGAGGTCCCTGGGACCATCCAGGTGCGTGGAGAGAGGTCCCTTGGACCATCCAGGTGCATGGAGAGAGGTCCCTTGGGATATCCAGATGCGTGGATAGAGGTCCATTGGGATATCCAGGTGTTTGGAGAGAGGTCCGTTAGGCCATCCAGGTTCTCGGAGAGAGGTCCCTTTTGAAAATCCAGGTGCATGGAGCGAGGTCCTTTGTGATATCCAGGTGCGTGGAGAGAGGTCTCTTGGGATATACATGTGCGTGGAGAGAGGTCCCTTGGGATATCCAGGTGTGTGGAGAGAGGTCCCTTGGGATATCCAGGTGTGTGGAGAGAGGTCCATTTGGATATCCAGGTGCGTGGAGAGAGTTACTTTGGGATATCCAGGTGCGTGGATGTGAGGTCCCTTGGGATATCCAGGTGCGTGGAGAGAGGTCCCTTGGGATATACAGGTGCGTGGATGTGAGCTCCCTTGGGATAACCAGGTGCGTGGAGAGGGGTCCCTTGGGATATACAGGTGTGTGGATGTGAGGTCCCTTGGGATAACCAGGTGCGTGGAGAGAGGATATTTGCTGTTTGGGAAACATTCCTAAAGAAACAAAAAAATCGCAGTCACATTGTGACGAACAGATGTCAGTAAAATAATATATCAACAAAAGTCTGTGTTCTGGGTAACAAATTACGTTACACACTTAAATTCAAACATCCGTGAAAGCAACTCAACACGTTAAGTCATACAACATGACAACAACACGTGAAAATCAGGTCACTACGAATATTCATACAACATGACAACAACACGGGGCAATCAGTTCACCACGACAAGTCATACAACATGACAACAACACGGGGCAATCAGTTCACCACGTTAAGTCATACAACATGACAACAACATGGGGCAATCAGTTCACCACGTCAAGTTATACACCATGACAACAACACGGGGCAATCAGTTCACCACGTCAAGTCATACAACATGACAACAACACGGGGCAATCAGTTCACCACGTCAAGTCATACAACATGACAACAACACTGGGCAATCAGTTCACCACGTCAAGTCATACAACATGACAACAAAACGGGAAAATCAGGTCACTACGACTAGTCATACAACATGACAACAACACGGGAAAATCAGTTCACCACGTCAAGTCATACAACATGACAACAACACTGGGCAATCAGTTCACCACGTCAAGTCATACAACATGACAACAACACTGGGCAATCAGTTCACCACGTCAAGTCATACAACATGACAACAACACGGGACTATCAGTTCACCACGTCAAGTCATACAACATGACAACAACACGGGACAATCAGTTTACCACGTCAAGTCATACAACATGACAACAACACGGGACAATCAGTTCACCACGAATATTCATACAACATGACAACAACACGGGACAATCAGTTTACCACGTCAAGTCATACAACATGACAACAACACTGGGCAATCAGTTCACCACGTCAAGTCATACAACATGACAACAAAACGGGAAAATCAGGTCACTACGACTAGTCATACAACATGACAACAACACGGGACTATCAGTTTACCACGTCAAGTCATACAACATGACAACAACACGGGAAAATCAGTTCACCACGTCAAGTCATACAACATGACAACAACACTGGGCAATCAGTTCACCACGTCAAGTCATACAACATGACAACAACACTGGGCAATCAGTTCACCACGTCAAGTCATACAACATGACAACAACACGGGACTATCAGTTCACCACGTCAAGTCATACAACATGACAACAACACGGGACAATCAGTTTACCACGTCAAGTCATACAACATGACAACAACACGGGACAATCAGTTCACCACGAATATTCATACAACATGACAACAACACGGGACTATCAGTTTACCACGTCAAGTCATACAACATGACAACAACACGGGACTATCAGTTCACCACGTCAAGTCATACTGCATGACAACAAGACAGGACAATCAGGTGACATAACTGAGTTATAAGACAAAAGAATAATCGTAAGTCACTCATACTGGGGACAGCTTTATTTGCTAGATAATCTGTGAACCTAAGGTAATATTTGTAACACGTATAATAAGACTAGCCGATATACCCGGCGTGGCCCGGGATTGCATTAGGACCCCGATCCCGGTGGCCTACAGATCCCATTAGGATACTGTTCTCTGTAGGATCCCGTTCCATCTTGGGACCCTGCTTTCTAATGTTATCCCATTTCCCGATAAAATCTATTGAATAATGCCACAGATATAGCATTTTAAGAATATCGAACTTTCTGGAAAATTATAGATTGGATATTATTAGTTTTACATCCACCGATATTTCTGTATGGACAATGAAGTGTATTGCTACCACCCTAGGCCTATATCCATCATGTGACATAGAAACTATAGTGTTGTCTAAGCCTATCGATATTTATATAGCTTATATAAGGAAAAATGAAATGGGGCCCCCGTCCACATAAAAATAGATATTTTGAGTTCATTCCCCTCGGTATTTGAATATGGATAATCAAGTGTACGTGTACTAAGTGTGATCGATGTCCATCCATTCACGTAGGAGTATTTGTTTGTAATTTTTTTATATAGCTCATATTAGAAAAAAACGAATTCGGGGCCCCCGGCCCCATACGAAATGTTATTAAAAGTTATCAACCCTGTAAGAGTTCCTTCTGGATAATGATGGATATATATGCCAAGTTTGGTCAAGATCCATCAATCCGTGTAAAAGCCTTTGTGGAACAAACAAACCCACACATTTTCACTTTTATATATATACTAGTGGATATACCAGGCAAATTTGCCGGGATAATTTGCCGGGATAGCATTCGGAAAGAAGGAACTTCAACAGTCTACAGCCTTATAATTATTCCGATCCCGGTGGGCTCACAATCCCGTCGATATCCCGCTCCCGTTAGTATACCATTTCCCGGTGGGATTCTGATCCCTCTGGATCCCAATTCCGGTATGATCCCAATCCCACCGGTATTCCGATCTCGGTGGTATATCGATAGCTGTCGGATCCCGATACGGGTGAGTTACCGGTCTAAGCCTATTGATATTTTTATATAGCTTATATAAGGAAAAATTAAATGAGGCCTCTGGCCCCCGAGAAATGGATATTATGACTTCAGTACCCTTCGGTATTAGAATATGGATAATAAAGTGTATGTGTACTATGTTTGGTCAAGATCCGTCTACTCATGAAGGCGTATTTGTTGTTAATTTTATTTATATAGCTCATATAGGAAAAAACGAAAGTTTGGGCCCCCGGCCCTAAACGGAATGTCATAAATAGTTCAAAACCCCTTAAGAGATCCTCCAGTATAATGATGGATATATGTGCCAAATTTGATCAAGATCTATCCATCCATGTAGGAGTATTAAGCATATTGACCTATAGAACTTTCTGGAACATTCTAGATTAAATGTAAAATCCTCCTCGAACCGTGTAAAAACGGTCTTTTCTAAGTAATTATTATTCGAATACGAAAAATTATACAACTAAATGCATTTCTATAACTGTAGTACATTTAAGTTAAAAGAGGGGCCCCGGGGGCCCATTTCATAATTGTACCGAATTAGTTTTGCCCTTGGATGGGTCCTCTAAAAATCATCCAGGTATGTTATGATGCTAACATTTTTAATTTGTCCCTTTAAAATGTACCGAATAACGCCATATATATAGCGTTTTAAAGTTATTGAACTTTCTGGAAAATTCTAGATTGGATATTATTAGTGTTAAATCCACCGATATTTCAGTACAGACAGTCAAGTGTATTGCTTCCACACTAGGCCTGTATCCATCAATTCACATATAACCTATAGTGTTGTCTAAGCCTATTAATAATTATATAGCTTAAATAAGAAACAATTAAATTGGGCCCCCGGCCCTAGAGGAATGGATATTATGAGTTCAGTACCCTTTAGTATTTGAGTATGGATAATCTAGTGTATATGTACTAAGTTTGGTCAAGATCCATTCATTCTATTAGGAGTATTAAGCCTATTAATATTTATATATCTCATTTAAGGAAAAATTAAATGGGCCCCCGGCCCCCTAGGAATGGATTTTATGAGTTCCCTACCCCTCGGTACTTGAATATGGATAATGAAGTGTATGTGTACTAAGTTTGGTCAAGATCATCAATTCATGCAGGATTATTTGTCGGTCATTTTATTTATATAGCTCATGTAAGAAAAAAACATGAATTCGGGGCAAGAAATGTTATTAAATGTTCTCCACCCCTTAAGAGTTTCTTCTGGATAATGATGGATATATGTGCCAAGCATGGTCAAGATCCATTAATCCATGTAATAGCCTTTGTGGTACAAACAAACAAACACCGCCACAAATTTTCACTTTTATATATATGACTAGCCGATATACCCGGCGTGGCCCGGGATTGCATTAGGACCCCGATCCCGGTGACCTACAGATCCTGTTTGTATACTGTTCTCTGTGGGATACCGTTCCATCTAGGGTTCCTCCTTTCCAATGTTATCCCATTTCCCGATAGGATCCCGATTTGATTTTGTCATAGATATTGCGTTTAAAGCTATGGAACTTTCAGGAACATTCTAGATTAAATGTATTATCCTCCTCGAACTGTGTAAAAACGGTCTTGTTTAAGTAATTATTTTTTAGACTTGAAAACTTATACAACTAAATGCATTTCTATAACTATAGTAAATTTAAGTTAAAAGAGGGGCCCCGGGGTCCATTCCATAATTGTACCGAATTAGTTTTGCCTGAGATGGGGCCCTCTAAAAATCAATCGGGTAAGTTATGAAGTTAAAATTTTAAATTTGTCCCATTAAAATCTATTGAATAATGCCATAGATATAACGCTTTAAAGTTATCGAACTTTCTGGAAAATTCTAGATTGGATATTAACAGTTTTAAATCCCCCGGTGTTTCAGTACGGACAGTGAAGTGCATTGCTACCACCCTAGGCCTATATCTATCAAATCACATAGAACATAAAGAGTTTTCACAGCCTATTAATATTTATATAGCGTATATAAGGAAAAATGAAATGGGCCCCCCGGCCCCCCCAGGAATGGATATTATGAGTTCGGTACCCTTTAGTGTTTGAGAAAGGATAATTAAGTGTATGTGAACTAAGTTCAGTCAAGATCCATCAACTCATGTAGTAAGTATTAAGCCTATCTATATTTATATAGCTCATATTAGGAAAAATGAAATGGGGCCCCTGGCCCCAGAAGAATGGATATTATGAATCAGTACCCTTCGGTATTTGAATATGGATAATCAAGTGTACGTGTACTTAGTTTGATTGATATCCATCCATTCCCGTAGGAGTGTTTGTTTGTAATGTTTGTATATAGCTCATATAAGAAAAAAATGAATTCGGGGCCCCCGGCCCCAAACGAAATTTTATTAAAAGTACTCAACCCCTTAAGAGTTCCTTCTGGATAAGGATGTATATATGTGCCAAGTTTGGTCAAGATCCATCAATCCGTGTAAAAGCCTTGGTGGGACAGACAAATAAACAAACAGATTTTCACTTTTATATATATACTAGCCGATATACCCGGCGTGGCCCGGGATTGCATTAGGACCCCGATCCCGGTAGCCTACATATCCCGTTAGAATACTGTTCTCTTTGGGATCCCGTTTCATCTAGGGACCCTCCTTTCCAATGTTGTCCCATTTCCTGATTTGGTCGTGACATAGATTTAGCTTTTTAAAGATATCGAACTTTCTGGAAAATTCTAGATTGGATATTCTTAGTTTTAAATACACCGTTACCTAAAAACGGACAATGCAGTGTATTGCTACCACGTTAGGCCTATATCCATCAATTCACACACAAACTAAAGTGTTATCTATAGAACTTTCTGGAACATTCTAGATTATATTTATTATCCTCCCCGAACTGTGTAAAAACTGTCTTTTATTAGTAATAATTATTTTTCGAATACGAAAAATTACACAACTAAATGAAGTTCTATAACTATAGTACATTTAAGTTAAAAGAGGGGCCCCGGGGGCTTATTCCATAATTGTACCGAATTAGTTTTGCCTGAGATGGGGCCCTACAAAAATCATTCAGGTAAGTTATGAAGTTACAATTTTAAATTTGTCCCATTAAAATCTTTTGAATAATGCCATAGATATAGCGTTTTAAAGTTATCGAACTTTCTGGAAAATTCTAGATTGGATATTATTAGTTTTACATCCACCATTATTTCCATATGGACTAAGAAGTGTATTGCAACAAAGCTAAGCCTATATCTATCAATTCACATAGAACCTATAGTGTTGTCTAAGCCTATTAATAATTATATAATTATATAAGGAAAAATAAAATGGGGCCCCCGGCCCCAGAGGAATGGATATTATGAGTTCGGTACCCTTTAGTATTTGAGTATGGATAATCAAGTGTATGTGTACTAAGTTTGATCGATATCCATCCATTCACGTAGGAGTATTTGTTTGTAATTTATTTATATAGCTCATATAAGAAAAAAATGAATTTGGGGCCCCCGGCCCCAAACGGAATGTCATAAAAAGTTCTTAACCCCTTAAGAGTTCTTTCTGGATAATGATGGATATATGTGCCAAATTTGGTGAAGATATATCAATCCGTGTAAAAGCCTTTGTGGAATAGACCCACAAACCCACAAACAAACAGATTTTCACTTTTATATATATATATATGATATGATAATATTATATTAATGATATTCCCTTTATCATGTTAATTCTATACGGAATGTGTTTAATAACAGTTCCAAAAATTCTCCAAGTTATGTCTAAATAGTTCCACTTTTTTTCAATTAAAAGGAATCAATCCCTGGATTTCACCTGGTTGCTACAAGGCAAAGTGATGAGCTTGACCGGTGAGCTGGACACAACTTAACGCTAGGACACATTTCTTTGTCACGAACAACGGCTTTCTTGCGTGCTATTTCAAAATGTTTCCTTTCCAATCATACATTTCAATATGTTTAACTCTATATGTGTTTGCGTCGATTTCTATTTGCATACATACCATGTCTCTCTTTCTATCGCTGCCTGTCTCTTCTATCGCTATATCTACCCGGTTCTCAGCATAAGCAGCCATGCACAGTTGACTGAGTGCCGACACCAGGTCTAACGTGCATGAGGAAAATGTTGGGCAGGGGCACATACCCCAAGTAGTACAAGAAAACACATCAGCACCAATCCAGGTCCCTCGTATCGAGAGCTCACAAGCTGCTTTGAGAGATGACTGGGAAACGTTGTATTCTCCATTATTCCATAAAAACCACGTGACTGCGGTGTCACAGATGCGAGGTCACTTCGTGCGATTTAATTTAAAAAAGACATGTTTAACATTTTTTTTTTTTAAATTGTTCTTTAACATTTTTTTTTTAAACTGGGATCAACATAATTATAATAAAAAAACATGCTTATTAACGTTATGAAAATAGTTGCATATTTAATAATCTAAAGGCACCACAGTGCAATCTGATCAACCGATTGGAGTTATTGCGGGCTCGTTGGTCTCAAATGTGGCGTCTGAAACATGTAGAGAAGCCCCCATTGAGACGTTGTCCTGCGATTCTGCCCTAGGTAAGTTGTGGCACATTAGTAGAGATTCACCTGAACAATTTCCATTCAGCAGTAGAGTTTCACTAACCCTAACCCTAACCTTAACCCTAAACCTAATCCTAAAGCTAACTCTAATCCTAACAATTTCCAAAGATAAAAAAATATATCCATAAATAAATGTATAGATAAAAAAATATATCCATAAATAAATGTATATATAAAAAATATATCCATAAATAAATGTATAGATAAAAAATATATCCATAAATAAATGTATAGATAAAAAATATATCCATAAATAAATGTATAGATAAAAAATATATCCATATATAAGTAGATTGATATATAGATGTAACAACGTAAAAGCAAGCAATGTTAATTTAAAATAAGAAAGCGAGCAGAAGAAATGAAACTAAATCAAGCAACATCACCGCCCTACAATGTAGACTGCAGTGGCATCAGAGAATCGGATTTACTTCTCACCAAATCGGATCTTTCCCCATGCTAACCATGCATCAAATCTGCTCACACTGTCTTCTAACCACAACTGCTCACACCGTCTTCTAACCACAACTGCTCACACAACCTTCTCACCACAACTGCTCACCACGTCTTATCACCACAACTGCTCACACCATCTCCTTACGACAACTGCTCACACTGCCTTCTAATCACAACTGCTCACACAGTCTTCACACCACAACTGCTCACACAGTCTTCACACCATAACTGCTCACACAATCTTCTCACCACAACTGCTCACACCATCTTCCCACCACAGCTGCTCACACAGTCTTCACACCACAACTGCTCACACCACCTTCTCACCACAACTGCTCACATCGTCTTCTCACCAGAATTGCTCACCCCGTCTTCTCACCACAACTTCTCACACCGTCTTCTCACCACAACTGCTCACACCATCTTCTCACCACAACTGCTCACACTGTCTTCTCACCATAATCGCGTAACACACGTGTTGACCTCGGTAGTTTACCCAGCCTTCTCACATCATTTGCTGTCCATAATAGCTTACCACACGAGGTTTTTTTTATGTCTTACCGAGCCGCTCTTCAAAAAGGCTTACAAACATTTATTTTCATAAAATCCATCTATCGTATATGTGAATCATATCTGCTCACATCTTCTCAACACTCATGCTCACCATAATTTCTCCTTAAATGATAACAAAACATGTTGACAACAACACGATCTCATCACAGCAGTTTTCCCACAATCTCACCACACCTGCCCTCCCCACCATCTCACCACACCTGCCATCCCCACCATCTCACCACACAAGCCCTCCCACAATCTCACAACACCTGCCCTCCCCAAAATCTTACCACACCTACTCTCCCCCACAATCTCACCACACCTGCCCTCCCCGCAATCTCACCACACCTACTCTCCCCCACAATCTCACCCCACCTGCCCTTCCCACAATCTGATCACACCAGTTTTTCCACAATCTCACCACACCTACCCTCCCCACAATCTCACCACACCTGCTCTCCTCACAATCTCACCACACTTACTCTCCCCACAAACTCACCACACCTGCCCTACCCACAATCTGACCAGATCTGCCCTTCCCACAATCTCACCACAACTGCCCTCCCCACAATCTGACCAGATCTGCCCTTCCCACAATCTCACCACAACTGCCCTCCCCACAATCTCACCACAACTGCCCTCCCCACAATCTAACCACACCTGCCCTCCCCACAATCTCACCAACCTGCTCTCCCCACTATCTCACCACACATTCTTCCCACTTGATCCCCAAACCTGCTCCTCCCAACATCTCACAAACCTGCTCCTCCCAACATCTCACAAACCTGCTCCTCCCAACATCTTACAAACCTGCTCCTCCCTACATCTCACAAACCTGCTCTTCCCAACATATCACCAACCTGCTCATCCCAACATCTTACAAACCTGCTCATCCCAACATCTCACCAACCTGCTCATCCAAACATCTCACAAACCTGCTCCTCCCAACATTTTACAAACCTGCTCATCCCAACATCTCACCAACCTGCTCCTCCCAACATCTTACAAACCTGCTCCTCCAAACATCTCACCAAACTGCTCCTTCCAACATCTCACCAACCTGCTCATCCCAACATCTCACCAACCTGCTCCTCCAAACATCTCACAAACCTGCTCCTCCCAACATCTCACCAACCTGCTCCTCCCAACATCTCACCACACCTGCTCCTCCCAACATCTCACTGGTCACAAAATCGACTTCTCACTACAATGTCTTGTATGCGACCAACAGAGATGCTCGTGCCCATACCGAAATACGGCACCGATTTCATCGTGGTGCACCTCTTGGACAACTTGACACAAGGCGTCTCCATCATAGTGGCTGGTGACGATGACACGTTTGTAGGGATATCCAGCGAGAGAACACCCTTTAAAATTAATCGCCGTGGAGACTCGATAACAGTAAGCATGAACGATTTCCTTAATAATAACAATAATAATGATACTAATAATTATAATTCCCTGACTTTTTTTGCCCTAAATGATCTTCAAGTTTCTAAGAATTCATATTGCATTGTGGTCCAGTTAAAACTTAAGCATTGGCTTCAGAATTACATCGGAAACACTATTGTGGTTCCGTTAAAACGTTAGCATGGCCTTCTGAATAACATCGGACACACAATTGTGGTCCCGTTAAAACGTTAGCATTGCCTTCAGAACTATATCGGACACACTATTGTGGTCCCGTTACATCTTTAGTATTGTCTTCAGAATTACATTGGACACAGTATTGTGGTCCCGTTAAATCGTTAGCATTGCCCTCATAATTACATCAGGCACACTTTTGTGTTCCCGTTAAAACGTTAGAAGTGCATTCAGAACTACATCGGACACACAGATGTGGTCCAGTTAAAACGTTAGCAAGTCCTTCAGAATTACATCGGACACACTCTTCTGATTCCGTTAAAACATTAGCACTGCCTTTAGAATTACATCAAACACACTATTGTGATCCCGTTAAAGCGTTAGCATTGACTTCAAAATTACAGCGGGCACACTATTGTGTTCCCGATAAAGCGTGAGAATTTCCTTCAGAATTACATCGGGCACAGTATTGTGGTCCCGTTAAGACGTTAGCATTGCCTTCAGAACTGTATCGGACACACTATTGTGGTCCCGTTAAATCGTTAGTATTGTCTTAAGAATTACATCGTACACAGTATTGTGGTCCCGTTAAAACAATAGCATTGCCTTCAGAATTAAATCGCGCACAATATTGTGGTCCCGTTAAAACGTTAGCATTGCCTTCAGAATTACATCGGACACACTCTTCTGATTCCGTTAAAACATTAGCACTGCCTTTAGAATTACACCGTGCACACCATTGTGATTCCGCTAAAACGTTAGCAATGACATCATAATTACATCGGGCACACTATTGTGGTCCCGTTAAAACGTTAGCATTGCCTTCAGAATTACATCGGACACACTATTGTGGTCCCGTTAAAACGTTAGCATTGCCTTCAGAATTACATCGGACACACTATTGTGGTCCCGTTAAAACGTTAGCATTGCCTCAGAATTACATCTGACACAATATTGTGGTCCCGTTAAATCGTTAGTATTGTCTTCAGAATTACATTGGACACAGTAAAGTGATCCCGTTAAAACGTAAGCATTGCCTTCAGAATTACATCGGTCACACTCTTCTGATTCCGTTAAAACATTATCACTGCCTTTAGAATTACATCGGGCACACCATTGTGAATCCGTTAAAACGTTAGCATTATCTACATAATTACATTGGACACACTATGGTGATTCAATTAAAACGTTAGCATTGCCTTCAAAATTACATCGGGCACAATATTGTGGTCCTGTTAAAACGTTAGCATTGCCTTTAGAATTTCATCGGGCACACCATTGTGATTCCGTTAAAACGTTAGCATTGCCTTTAGAATTACATCGGACACACTATTCTGGTCCCGTTAAAACGTTAGCATTGCCGTTAAAATTACATCGGGCACACTATTGTGGTCCCGGTAAAACGTTAGCATTGCCTTCAGAATTACATCGGGCACACTATTCTGGTCCCGTTAAAACGTTAGCATTGACTTAAGAACTATATCGGGCACACTATTGTGGTCCTGTTAAAATGTTAGCATTGACTTAAGAACTATATCGGGCACACTTATGTGGTCCCGTTAAAACGTTAATATTGCCTTCAGAATTACATTGGGCACACTCTTGTGGTCCCGTTAAAACGTTAGCATTGCCTTCAGAATTACATCGGGCACACTATTGTGATCCCGTTAAAAGGTTAGCATTGCTTTCACTATCAAAGGATTCATCCGTAGTCCTCAACTGACATCAACGGGATTATGTCATATAAAGCTGTCATGGTTTACACTGATATTAAGTTGTGCTGATGTACCATGGTTATAAGCTGTCACAATGTACCATGGTCTTAAGCTGTGGTGATGTACCATGGTTTTAAACTGTCGTAATATACCATGATATTAAGCTGTGCTGGTGTGGACCAAATTAAGCTGTCACGATTTAGCACTATAGTAAGCTGTGCTTATGTATCACAATATCAGGCTGTGCTGGTGCACCATGATAGTAAGCTGTGCTGGTGTATCGTGATTTAAGCTGTGCTAGAGCACACTTTTATTAAGCTGTATTGATGCAACCTAATAGTAAGTTATCCTGATGTACGCCGCTATTACGCAATGCTGATGTACCCTGACATTAAGCGTTGCTAACGTACCCTGTTGTTAAGATGTGCTTATTTAGCATGCTATTAAGCTGTGCAAATGTACCATGATATTAAGCTGTACTGATGTTCCCTGGATTTTAAGCTCTGCTTATATTTCTTAATATTGAGTTGTGCTAATGTACTCTGATTTTAAGCTGTGTTAATGCACCATAATATTAAGCTGTGTTGAAGTACCCTGCTCGTGATAATATAATTTAAAATACTAAAAGAAACAAACAATCAAACAAACGATGTGTCCATGTATTTTGTAACACAACGAGTTAATGATACTCAGTCACATTACTGAATTGTTTATTCCTCTGCACGGTGGCGGAGTAATTTAATCATATAGGATGAGAATAAGAGGAACTAGTTTTTGTGGCGAATGAGTAGATCATGATTTAATGAGTGTGAGGACGACGCCATATTGTGAGAGTGCACGATTTTTGGTTAGAGAGAGAAGGACGTCTTCATTTTTCACTGTCATGTAAATTCATGGATTAAGGAATATTAAAGTGTACCATATTTCGTATAATGTAACTATATTAGTTACATGGATGTTCTATATCAAGAACTATATTTGTAATGTGCATAATAAAGTACTGTGTGATATATATATACTCGGACCTATTTGATTCGTATGACAGCGTGAGGCCGTGGCAAATTTAAGGATGACAGTAGTAGCTGCAAGTAAGGACCACACACATTAAGTATTAATTAACTTACTGAAATTACAATTACTATCAGTAATGTTACATATTTCAATCTGTCTTCTCACTGGCCCAGAATACCTGCTCCTGTATATGTTCTCTTGTCATTTCTAGATAGCATCAAATCTTACCATGTTCTCGGATTAGTGTTGACAGTTGTCGCTGGTTGAACACGTGTTTACATGCTTCTTCTAACTTACGTTATATTTATATACATATTGCTTCTGGTGTGTCCTGCTTTTTATTTACAACAGGCCCTCCCCCTACTCAACATGTTTTTAGTAATTGTACTGAGTACAAAAAAAATAATAGTGCGAAGCGGCTAGCGTCATGAGTGACGTCATGCGTGACGATTGAACTTAGGTGAAGAGGCAGAATTTGTTCGGAGGAATCTATTATACTAATTTATAAATATGATATGGTGCAGGACTGTCTGTAGGAGCATTATTTAAATGCCGGCAGGTTGGGTGTAGGACAGTCTGTAGGAGCATTATTTAAATGCCGGCAGGTTGGGTGTAGGACAGTCTGTAGGAGCATTATTTAAATGCCGGCAGGTTGGGTGTAGGACTGTCTGTAGGAGCATTATTTAGATGCCAGCAGGCTGGGTGTAGGACTGTCTGTAGGAGCATTATTTAAATGCCGGTAGGTTGGGTGTAGGACAGTCTGTAGGAGCATTATTTAAATGCCGGCAGGTTGGGTGTAGGACAGTCTGTAGGAGCATTATTTAAATGCCGGCAGGTTGGGTGTAGGACAGTCTGTAGGAGCATTATTTAAATGCCGGCAGGTTGGGTGTAGGACAGTCTGTAGGAGCATTATTTAAATGCCGGCAGGTTGGGTGTAGGACAGTCTGTAGGAGCATTATTTAAATGCCGGCAGGTTGGGTGTAGGACAGTCTGTAGGAGCATTATTTAAATGCCGGCAGGTTGGGTGTAGGACAGTCTGTAGGAGCATTATTTAAATGCCGGCAGGTTGGGTGTAGGACAGTCTGTAGGAGCATTATTTAAATGCCGGCAGGTTGGGTGTAGGACAGTCTGTAGGAGCATTATTTAAATGCCGGCAGGTTGGGTGTAGGACAGTCTGTAGGAGCATTATTTAAATGCCGGCAGGTTGGGTGTAGGACAGTCTGTAGGAGCATTATTTAAATGCCGGCAGGTTGGGTGTAGGACAGTCTGTAGGAGCATTATTTAAATGCCGGCAGGTTGGGTGTAGGGCAGTCTTTAGGAGCATTATTTAAATGCCGGCAGGTTGGGTGTAGGACAGTCTGTAGGAGCATTATTTAAATGCCGGCAGGTTGGGTGTAGGACTGTCTGTAGGAGCATTATTTAAATGCCGGCAGGTGGGGTGTAGGACTATTGTTGTTGTTTTTTTAATGAGAAGTCAACTCATCCTTTTTTGTAAGACCTTGACCTGGTGTAAAAAAAAAACTGCAGTCGGTTAAGCGCTAGTATTTAAAGTTTTTACTTTGACATGTATTTCTGACTATGAGTTGAACCCTTAACGATATAACTATGGATTGTTTATAATATTAAATTTGATGTTTGTGTGATTTTTCCTTTTAATGTATCTTTTATTTTTTTTTAATTCGATATTCATATCAAATACTGTAACGTATGTTTACTATAACTTTTTGTTCACACTAACGTATGTTAAAATATCACTTATGTTTAATTACACCTTATGTATAACTATAGCTTATTTTTAACTATAACTACTTTTTAGCAATAATTTATTTTAACTATAACTTATGTTTTACTATAACTTATGTTTCACTATAACTTATGTTTAACTATAACTTTTGTTTAACTATAACTTATGTTTAACTATAACTTATGTTTAACTATAACTTATGTTTAACTATAACTTATGTTTAACTATAACTTATGTTTCACTATAACTTATGTTTAACTATAACTTTTGTTTAACTATAACTTATGTTTCACTATAACTTATGTTTAACTATAACTTTTGTTTAACTATAACTTATGTTTAACTATAACTTATGTTTAACTATAACTTATGTTTCACTATAACTTATGTTTAACTATAACTTTTGTTTAACTATAACTTATGTTTCACTATAACTTATGTTTAACTATAACTTTTGTTTAACTATAACTTATGTTTAACTATAACGTATGTTTAACTATAACTTATGTTTCACTATAACTTTTGTTTAACTATAACTTATGTTTAATTATAACTTATGTTTCACTATAACTTATGTTTAACTATAACTTATGTTTAACTATAACTTTTGTTTAACTATAACTTATGTTTAACTATAACTTATGTTTCAAAATAACTTATGTTTCACTATAACTTTTGTTTAACTATAACTTATGTTTAACTATAACTTATGTTTCACTATAACTTATGTTTCACTATAACTTTTGTTTAACTATAACTTTTGTTTAACTATAACTTATGTTTCACTATAACCTATGTTTAACTATAACTTTTGTTTAACTATAACTTATGTTTAACTATAACTTATGTTGTTTTTTTTAACCTCAAACAATCCAACAGTTACCAATATCAACAAAACCGTTCAGACTCGTGAGTGATAAAGGAATCCTGGTGATGTTTGTCCAAACGTCGTCCTGCCAACTGGACAACTTGATTGGAAGGCCAAATATTTGCAACACAGTGCCCATAAGTAGCTTTTATTACGCGTACTCTTTTGCGTAAGTCCTATTGTCATAGAGTCGAAAGTATCACCGGGTGTTGTCGAGATAGTGATGGTTGGAACTTTGAGATACATTATACCTGCTATTGCGTACACTAGAACAATGATGTTAACGTTTTTAGCACCATTGAACGTTCTTTAAAGTTTTGTAACGCTATATATTGTATGCCTACCCTACCTTATTTCGCGCGCCTAAACTCATTTTATTTCTATCTAAACATGACCTTAAATTAGCACATCTGAGTGATCCTTAATTAAATCACTATTGTCACTAAATTAGTTTATTGGCGGCTGATGTCTAGGCTAGAAAAGTAATTTAGATGTCAAGTGTAGAAAAGTACTTTAGATGTCACGTGGTTTTAAATTGCTAAATGTAGGGCCTACACTAACACTATTCGTGCACCTAAACTAAATAGTTTTTCTCTGAAAATTGTGAAACATTAATGTTAATTTACAATAAAAACTCTATATATACCATTTACAAAAAATATTATACATTAATGGACATTGATATACTGATACTTCCATTAACAATTTAACCGAATGTTTCCATTGTGTTCCACTATATTATCAGAAAAGCGTAAAACAAAGAATTATTTTATCTCAAGAAGAATCTGTTAACCATTATCACATCTATAACAGCCTTGGGGAACTATTTTACAGAAATATTTTTAATCTCATAACAATATTCACGCATTTTATCTCTTTTTTTACAAAGTAAAAACACACATATATTTACAGTTTTTAAATTGAAGTAAGTTTTAACCTGACTAATCTATATTTTTCAAAATTTAATTGTCACGTATAAAAATGATTTGGTTTTCGTATTCATGTGTATGCTTATGTAGTATCATTGAATATAACGATATTGTCAAAAACTTTAAATTGTACACAGCCTATTTCCTACCATCGATATAAACGTTCCTAAGAAGTTTAATAATTTATCAAATTACTTCCTTTTTTCGGGGGCATATCTTGTGCTGCCCGAGTCAAAACGGAAGTATCTACCCCCCCCCCCTCCACACACACGTTAAACAAATGAGCCATGGTATGTATGTCCGCTGCGTATGCAAGCACACATTTTTTTGAACATCCATGAACTCAATTAAAATTTTTAGTTCTCAGATCCCTTTTACCAAACATTGTTGTACATTTTCTTTAAAAAAAAAAAATATTATATCCATAAAGATGATAATTGAAATATTTGGGTTATTTGTTTTAGCATGAAAATATATACCAACGTTAAAATGTGTGACATAAATGTGTCTTTAGATATAGAAATCAAATGAACCAATTGCAACTTTATATGGATTGTTCTTATTATGTGTTAAAAATACAAATCTATAATTTGACGTTTTTCATTAGCAATTTAAAATAAAAATAAATTATAATTATAATTTTTATTTATTTTAAGAAAGGGACATTATTATAAGTTTCGTCAAGTGCCTATATTAAATCAAATAATTATTATATTTAAAAAAACAAATATATATTTATTTATTTAACTTTTAAGAAAGGAACAATATATTACCTATTTTGTTACGCACAGAATCAAAGAAACTCGGAGCTTTGTTTCAAATAAGCAACGCGGTCCTTGTCTATATTTTCCTGTTTATTTTTATGTTTGAAGACATTTTAAATCGATTTTAAATTTTAAATTATTTCCGCTAGATTTACAACACACCGAAATGCGCAGTAAAACCAAGAGAAGTTTGGGTTTTACCGATAAATGTTTCTAATATTTAAAAAAAAAAATAATACTAAGAATGATCATAATGTGATTTTTTTAAAAAAATGAAAACATTAAGATTCGGATGAAATGCTTATAATAGTTTTGTATTTGTTTAAATGTATTTGAAATTAATAATAACAATTCTTAAACATGAACTAAAATAAAAGCTGATAGATTTTATTTTTTGGCGCGTTTAAATTTTTTGGAATAATAGAAAATCACTATCATTTTTATTTAAGAATCCGAAAGTATTTTAATCACTTCGTCTCTGTATTAGATTTAAGTGTGCAAATATATATGAAGGGCTCAAGGGAAAAACCAGTGATGTCAGGTTTTGAGAGTATTGAGAAAAATGATAATAAAGGTTGAAAATCTATATATATATAAATGAATGTATGTCTGTATGTATGTATGTCTGTATGTCTGTTTGTCTCATATGCGCTCCCACACCATTCATGCGATTGCAACAAAACTTTGGTGAGTTGTTGGCCACCTACCTGGGCATTTAACTGCGTCATTAAAAAACTTTTCAAATATTTCGTTTTCGGCCGTTGGCCCTTCATTCGTTTTTTTTATAAAACGAGCTTTGTAAAAAATATTTCCGTCTGCGCTCCTACACCATTTTCTAAATGATTACAACCGTTTTAAAATATTCTGTTTTGAGCCAGGGGCCCCATGTTCGTTTTTTCTTATAGGAGTTATATAAATATAATTTCAAACCGTATGCGCTCCTACACCATTCATGTGATTGCAACAAAACTTTTTTGAAAGGTTGTTCATAAAGTCGCGCATGTTAATGAGTAATTACAATACTTTTAAAATATTACGTTTTCAGCTGTTGGCCCCAAATTCTTTTTTTTTTCTTATTTGAGCTAGGTACAAAATAATTTCGGTATGCGCTCCTATAACATTCATCTGAATGCGATAAAACTTTAGTTAGATGTTTTCCCCACGCCCGCAAAGCTTTTCCAATTATTAAAACCGTTTAAAATATTATGTTTTGAGCCAAAGGCCCCATGTTCTATTTTTCCAATATGAGCTATATAAATATAATTTCAAACCATATGCGCTCCTACACCATTCATGTGATTGCAACAAAACTTTTTTGAAAGGTTGTTCATAAAGTCGCGCATGTTAATGAGTAATTACAATACTTTTAAAATATTCCGTTTTCAGCCGTTGTTCCCAAATTCTTTTTTTTTTCTTATATGAGCTTTGTACAAAATAATTTCTGTATGCGCTCCTATATCATTTATCTGAATGCGATAAAACTTTCGTAAAATGTTTTACCCACGTCCGCAAAGCTTTTCAAATTATTACAACCGTTTAAAATATTCTGTTTTGAGCCAGGGGCCTATGTTCTATTTTTCCTATATTGAGCTATACAAATAAAATTTCAAACAGAGCTAATGTGTGGATGAGTAGATTTTTAACCAAATACAAATAGCGACATTAAATTGTGTGTGTGACATAATAATTAGGTTTCTGAATTAGTTACAACACTTTTAAAATAATCCGTTTTTGGCCGTTGGCCCCAAAATCGATATTTTTCTTATATGAGCTTTGTAAAAAATAATATCCGTATGCGCTCCTATACCATTTATCTGAATGCGACACAATTTCAGTAATATGTTTCTCTTTTTTTAATTGTGTGATATAATAAGTGGTTTCTGAAGTAATACAACAATTCTACAATATTCTGTTTGTGGCCGGGGGCCTTAATTCATGTTCCACTCTTATATTATATATATAATTATCGTATGCATTCCTATACCATTCATCCGATTGCGATAAAATCTTTGGTGAATTGATATGCGCGCTCCCGCAAATGTTTCTATATTAGAACAACATTTTACAATATTTCGCATGGGCCAATGTCCTTAAATTCGTTTTGTTTTCTTTAACAAACTTTATCAAAATAATTTTAAACGGAGCTATCAACTCAACCGCCCTTAAACAAATGCCAAAAGACATCAATTAGTAGCAAGGGCAGAGAAAACACGTTTTTGCATGTTTAGTGTAGAGAGTATTTTTGTTGTTTTAATACATAAGCTTGAATTTTGTGACGTATTTTAGAATCGGATATAGCTTTGTAAATGTGTTGGGATTTTGAATAGCAATGATGTAGTAATACATCTATTATATAAGAATGATCTATGCTGACCGTAACTCCAAAGAACCGATACGATTTAAATATTTTCCCATTTTTTAAAACAATCATAGTTTTCTTCTATTATTTTAAGGAACTCGAATCAATGGTAATGCGAAAAATATATTGTATATTCGCTTTAATTTTAATAAAATTTTAAGTATTAATAATATAAATTACAAATAAATTTGGAGTAACAACTAAGGAACTATTTTAATCATTTTATATGTGGTTAAAAGTTATGAAAATTAACAAAACAAATTATGATCAAAGAATTACACTGTAATAACATTTATCGGGGAAACCAAAACATCTGTTGATTTTAATGCATTTTTTAAGTACGTTCCAAATATTGCGTAATAAAAGTAAAACGAATTTGATCTAAATAATAACGCAAATGACGTCAGAACTCAAATTGTCTATTTATTCAATGCAACAATTTATCTGATTTAATAACCGCGCGTAATAAAATTGATAATGTATTTCCCTCTTCCTAAAAGTAAAATTAATAAATATAATAGATTGCTTTTTCAAATGCTACAATTTAAAACATGAAATACAATTTTTGCTTTTTATTTTTAACGTTTAATAAATTTTTACTTTTATTCTTTCCAAAAATATACATTTATGAAATTTATAAATTAGTAAAAAAAAAAAAAAAAAACATTTAAATATACTTTTAATACGATAATGCCGTTTAATGCAATCAGTGCAGCGAAAGTACATATCCAAATGGCATCCACTAATGCACTTATCACTCATTTAAATAAGAACAACGCATTTGAAATGCAAAAAAAATTGTTTTTGCGTAAGTAAGTGGATTACAATCCCGTGGATGATTTTATTAATTTCTTTAAAACTCTGTTTGGGGGAGGGGGAAGGTGTAATTCAATAGTTTAATTTGCACAAGGCAGCACACTATACGTCTCAAAATGAATTTGACAAATAATTTGCCTTCTTAGGTACATATATATGGGGTTAGGAAATAGGGTGTGTACTATTGTATATCTTTAAATCCAATGATATTACTGTTGTGAAAAATAGCAGATGCTATATTCTCATTTTACGAATTAAGAAAATCAATGACGTTAACACAACTTAAGTACATTTACAAAAGTATATCCATGAATATCAAAACCCATTCATTTTACAAAGAATTACCAGTTTTGGACCGGGGCCTTATAGTAGTTTTTTTTTCTAATATGAGCTATTTAAATATAATTTCCGTATGAGTTCCTATACTATTCATCTGAATGCGATAAACTTTCAGTGAGTTGTTGTGTGCAGGCCCGCATTAGGTTTCTGAAGAAGTGCAAATATTTTACAATATTCCGGTTTGGGCCGGGGGCCTTAAATTATTTTTTTTTCTTATATGAGCTATGTAAATATAACGTCAAGCAGAGCTATTGCATAAGTGGGTTGAATTACATTAAATATAAACTGTGACATTTCATTTTGTATATGTGACTTAATAAATAGGTTTCTGATTTAGCACAAATATTTCACAATATTACTTTTGGGGCCGGGGGCCCTAAATTTGTTTATATGTAATAAATGAGCCATATAAATATAATTTCAAACATAGCAATTGCATGGGGAGATCAATCGCTACAAGTTTTGGGACTAAATTTGGAAAATCCATGCTTTCCACACGGACAGCTGCGTGTGGTCTGCTGACCCTTATAAAAACCTTCTAATTAATTGGAATACGCACCAGACGGTTAAAAAAAAGGTGTTTATTAGAAGAACTTACACAAAAATTATTAAAACACAGACACTTTATTTCGATGAGTGGCATTGCAACGCATGCCGGGTACTCGCTAGTATATATATAAATTGAATCGCAAATTGTCGCTACCTCGTAATATATCTATGACGCAGGTCCCACAACTCGCCGATACTTTAGCGCTGGCTCTTCTGTATCTAATAATGACGATTACATTCAGTATTATGCTCACATTTTAATGGCATGTTAATACATTAAAATCGGTCTTTCAAGATTTTTTTTTACAGATTTAGTATCTGGTGTCTAGGTCATTTTCCTTTTTGTTGTAAATATTACCAACTATTCCTGTTGTGCGTATATTCATGTTAATGCTAGATTAGAAGTATTTAGTTTTAATGTTACATGAGTATTCCATGTCTTTTCATGTTAAACAAAAAATGATATTATTTTTTTATTTTTAAATTAACCCTTTTTCACTTGCACTTATGAGCGAACATTTTGTTTTCAGCGTTCCGAGTGGGCAATGGTTACAATTACAACTGACAGTAGCTCTTGTTATACGCACAACAGAAAAAGAGAGGGTGTTGTTGAACGGAAATCGCTTAAGTCATGTGTGAGTTCTGGTAAAATCGGTTGTAACTTGTTGACAATTGTGAAATAGTATGATTTTTAACTGAAGTATTATTTTTGTGTTGTTGTTTTATTTTCAAACGAAATGCCTGACGTCCTGTTTCGTCATATCCGTCTGTCACTGTATCAGTCTATCAGTGCATTAGTCTGTCAGTGGGTAAGTCTATAAGTGGATCAGTCAATCAGTGGATCAGTCAATCTGTAGACCTGTATGTCAGTGAATACTTCAACCAGTGGATTAGTCTATCAATGGGTTAGTCTATCAATGGATTAGTCTATCAATTGATTAGTATATCAATGGATTAGTCGTTTAGTGGATCAGTCGATCAGTCCATCAGTCTTTGTGTGAATAAGTATATCATTGAATGTGTACATCAGTGGATTAATCCATCAGTGGATCAGTCAATCAGTGGATCAGTCAATAATGGATCCGTCAATCAGTGGATCAGTCTATTCAATGATCAGTCTATTAGTGGATCGTTCGATCAGTGGATCGGTCATTCAGTGGTCCATTTCATTAGTGAATCAGTCTATCAGTGGATTGGTTATTCAGTGGACCATTTCATCAGTGGAACAGTCTATCAGTGGATAAGTCAATCATAAGATACGTCTATAATTTGATTATTCTATCCATGGATCATTCGAAACGGTGGATCAATCTATCAGTGGATAAGTCAATCAGTGAATACGAAAATCAGTGGATTAGTCATTCAGTGGATACATCTATAATTTATTCAGTTAATCAGTGAATAAGTTAATCACAAGATTAGTCTATCAGTGGATTAATCATTCAGTGAATCAGTTAATGTGATTGTGGCACAATGCTACCAAATTCGATGCCTCAATGGCACATTTACACAATGGCACAATTCCACAATGACTTAATGGCACAAGTCCACAATGTCTTAATGGCACAATTCCACAATGCCTTAATGGCCCAATTCCACAATGCCTTAATGGCACCATAACGCAATGCTTTAATGGCACAATTCCACAATACCTTAATGGCACAATTGCACAATGCCTTAATGGCACAATTCCACAATGCCTTAATGGCACAATTCCACAATGCCTCAATGGCACAATTCCACAATGCATTAATGGCACAATTCCACATGCCTTAATGGCACAATTCCACAATGCCTCAATCGCACAATTCCACAATGCCTTAATGGCACAATTCCACAATGCCTTAATGGCACAATTCCACAATGCCTCAATGGCACAATTCCACAATGCATTAATGGCACAATTCCACATGCCTTAATGGCACAATTCCACAATGCCTCAATCGCACAATTCCACAATGCCTCAATCGCACAATTCCACAATGCCTTAATGGCACAATTCCACAATGCCTTAATGGCACAATTCTACAATGTCTCAATGGCCCAATTCCACAATGCTTAAATGGCACAATTCCACTATGCCTCAATGGCACAATTCCACAATGCATCAATGGCACAATTCCACAATGCCTCAACGGCACAATTCCACAATGCCTCAATGGCACAATTCCACGATGGCACCATTCCGCAATATCACAATTCCAAAATGGCTCAATCCCACATAGATCAATTCCTCAGTGCCACAATGGCTCAATCCCACATAGATCAATTCCTCAGTGCCACAATGGCTCAATCCCACATAGATCAATTCCTCAGTGCCACAATGGCTCAATCCCACATAGATCCATTCCTCAGTGCCACAATGGCTCAATCCCACATAGATCAATTCCTCAGTGCCACAATGGCTCAATCCCACATAGATCAATTCCTCAGTGCCACAATGGCTCAATCCCACTATGATTAATTCCTCAGTGCCACAATGGCTCAATGTCACGATGTCCCAAAGAATCCATGCCGAAATAACACAATGTCTCAGTGCCACGATGCCCTAAAGCATCCATGCCCTAAAAGACACATCGGCAAGCCTTACGTTTCCACAATGCCCATTTACCACAATGCCACGAAGCCGTGTGTCAATTCCTATATTGTTGAACGAACAGAGGTTTGCTTTCCGTGTAAAATCTAACCTTAATTGGAGACATGTACCCCCCACATCGCCCCCCTCCCCCACAAAGTCCATTTTCTGTGATTGATGCTGCTAATGTCCTAGTATGATAACTTTCAAAAAGACATATACTTTTTTTTACATTCGATGATTGATCCTTGAGAGTCTTGAAGTATTAAAATTCCATTTGTAGATTGTCGACGCAGACACATGACAATTGTGTCACCATGGCGGCAAAGTATTAAGGAGTAAAAGCAATTCTTCTCATGCAAAGTCCACTGTCAGTTTTCCTATCATGTTGACACCAATAGTTGAGCTTTTTAGTATTAAAATATGTTTCATTCTAATTCATAACAGTAGGAAATACTAACCGATTAGGGTTTGGAAACCCAAACTCTAATTAAAAAATGTCGAAACAAGCAACGGCTAAACACTCAATAAAAAAGCCATAGGCTTGACGGCTTGAAACCATAGGATTAACGGCTTATAATCATAGGATTACCATCCTGAAAAAAACATAGGCTTAACGGCCTTCAAAACATAGGCTTAATGGCTTAAAACCATAGGATTAAAGGCCTGAAAAACATAGGATTAACGGCCTGAAATAACATGGGCTTAACGGCTTAAAAACATAGGATTAACGGCCTGATAAAACTTAGGATTAACGGCCTGGAAAAACATAGGATTAACGGCCTCAAAAAATCTAGGATTAACGGCCTGAAAAAAACATAAACTTAACGGCTTAAAACCATAGGATTAACGGCCTAAAAACATAGGATTAACGACATAAAAATAGGCTTAACGGCCTGAAAAAATAGGATTAACGGCTGAAAAAAACAGGCTTAACCGTTTAAAACCATAGGATTAACGGCCTTAAAAACATAGGATTAACGGCCTGAAAAAACATAGGATTAACCGCTTAAAAAACAAGGATTAACGGCCTGAAAAAACATAGGATTAACGGCCTGAAAAAATATAGGCTTAACGGCTTAAAACCATAGGATTAACTGCCTGAAAAAAACATAGGATTAACGGCCTTAACAACCTTAGGATTTACGGCGTTAAAATCAAAGGATTAATGGCCTTAAAAACCAAATGATTAACTGCTTTAAAAACCATATGATAAACGGTTTTGAAACCATTTGATTAACAGCCTTAAAAACCAAAGGATTAACATCCTTTAAAAAACAAAGGATTAACGGCTTTAAAAGCAATAGGATTAACGGCCTAAAATCCAAAGGATGAACGGACTTCAAAACCATAGGATTAACGTCTTTAAAACAAAGGATTAACGGCTTTAAAAAAAAATGATTAGCGGCTTTAACAAAGGATTAACGCCTTTAAAACAAAAAATTAAAGGCCTTAAAACAAAGAATTAACGGCTTTAAAACAAAGGATTAGCGGCTTTAAAACAAAGGATTAACGTCTTTAAAACAAATGATTAACGGCTTTAAAACAAAGGATTAGCGGCTTTAAAACAAAGGATTAACGTCTTTAAAACAAATGATTAACGGCTTTAAAACAAAGGATTAACGGCTTTAAAGCAAAGAATTAACAGCTTTAAAACAAATGATTAACGGCTTTAAAAAAGAGATTAGCGGCTTTAAAACAAAGGATTAACGGCTTTAAAACAAATGATTAAAGGCTTTAAAACAAAGGATTAACGGATTTAAAACAAAGGATTAACGGCTTTAAAACAAAGAATTAGCGCTTTAAAACAAAGGATTAGCGGCTTTAAAACAAAGGATTAACGGCTTTAAAACAAATGATTAACGGCTTTAAAACAAAATGTTAACGGCTTTAAAACAAAGGATTAACGGCTTTAAAACAAAGAATTAACGACTTAAAGCAA
Source organism: Omphiscola glabra (assembly GCA_964017045.1). Classification (NCBI taxonomy): domain Eukaryota; kingdom Metazoa; phylum Mollusca; class Gastropoda; family Lymnaeidae; genus Omphiscola; species Omphiscola glabra. The sequence goes on from OZ024811.1 coordinate 24,289,849, forward strand.
AGGATTAACGGCTTTAAAACAAAGGATTAACGGCTTTAAAATAACAAAGCCTGTGTCACCACTGTCTAAAGCCAATGGTTCTCAATATGTGGCTGACTACCCAGTGCTGCGGCTTAGAATGGCATGACCAAGTCTTCATTAACGTATTCATATTATGTTTGCAGAATGACAAGTAGCTTAACTTTCAAGAAGTACAGCTGAACTGGGATAAATGATTGATTTAGACCAGATACCTGGTCGAAAATCCTAATATCTTTCGGAGAAAAACAAATGTTTCTATGTAGTTAAAGATATTAATTAACATTTTAGGGATCAACTTCTATAAAAGTTGATTTTTTGACTTTTATAGAATTTTGATTTTTCAACTTCTATAGAAGTTGAATTTAATAAAATTAAAACGTGAAATTGTTAACAATTTTTTTTTTAATTGACCTGAAGGTAGGCTCCATCTGATACCATGTAAGAGTAAAATATGATGCCAACTTGTCTGTGTTCTGAGTAACAACTGATCTTTATGTCTCAATCTTTGTATACCTCAAATCAAATGATCACTCACTCCAGTTCTCAAACAACTCACGACGTCCTTTAAGTTTAAATATGAAAATAACTTATGAAAGTAGTATATCTACTATATTATACGCATAACAGTGTATTTGAACTGTTTGCAAAACGTAAAAATACACAAATAATCATAATAATTTTAATTCATCACACAGTGATGTGTCTGACTTAAGTAACATTTACACAATAAGTGACAACCTCCACTAAGACTTTACTAAAATTTACACCATTACTCACTACCTGCCCTAGAACTTTACTAACATTTATATCATAACTGACTACCTGCCCTAGAACTTAACTAACATTTATTTCATAACTGACTACCTGCCCTAGAACTTTACTAAACTTTACACAATAACTGACTATCTCACCGCTGAAATTACTAATATTTACACCATTACTGACTACCTGCCCTAGAACTTTACTAACATTTATACAGTAACTGACTACTTCCCTTCTGACTTTACTAACAATAACACAATAACTGTCGACATCCCCTTGAACTTTACTAACATGTACACAATAATTGATTACTTCCCTGGGACTTTACTAGCATTTACTCAGTAACTAACTGACTGCTTCATCTTGGACTTAAATATGATTTACACAGTAAATGATTACCTCAGCTCTGACTGTATTAACATTTGCACATTACAAAATGAAAGTGCGAGTTTTCCAAACACATATTTGCTTTGAAGCAGACAACTCACATTTTTTTATGAACTGAGTGAAGCATAAACTTTGGCGAGTCTCCATCATTGCTGGATTCATTAAAACACAGTCCCATTCTTACAGGACCTACAATACCATTGTTGGCTTCCAGGACTGGATAACTCTAACATTCAAGGTGGATATGGACACGGCTTACCTGATACACAGTGAAGACGAAACCACGTTTGGGTGTTACTTGTTCGGTATGGATGATGATCGATCCTTGATGAGCGCGTCGGGGTTTATGCCTGTACGTTTCAAATATGAGTATTGTGTTATAACGGTATATTATGATGAAATATCTTGCTGAAAGATAACAATACTTTTACATTTAACATTAATGACATATATCTTAAAGGTATAGTGTGATGTAACAGCTTATTAATAGATAACAATATTTGCATCTTATACTTTAATGTAATATGTTGGAATGATACAATGAAATATGAATATCTCACTAAGAGATACAAATTAAAATCATATTTAACTTTGTTTCATATATTGTAATGGTATGTTATAATTACATACTGAGTGATACCATTAGATCATATTTAACATTAATGATATAAATCAGAATGGTGTGTTGAAATTTAACAGCTATTTGTGAATTGAACTTCTAGCAATTATAGTTAAAATTAATGTCATCTATTTTAATAATTACATTGCTTTTTAATATTATACTGAGAATTAACATCAATATCATATTTAACATTAATACTATATTTAACACTAATATAACATTATCATTAATATCATGGTTGAAATCAGTTTCAATTCGAGCAAAAATTTCAGATTGAGTCTTAAAATAAAACTTAATATGTGTATGAATTTAACAAAAACTTCATACTAAACTTTAGTGATATCATGTATGTACCATCAAACTATTTTAAAATAATATCAGAATTGAACATACATTTCTCATTAAACACTTTTAATATAATATTTAAGTGAAATATCTTGTTCAACTTCTATTATTTTAAAGTTGTTAACACTAAAAGCACACTGATAATTAACATGATATTTAACTTTACTATCGTGATTGACGTTAACATCACCTTATTAACACATGCAAACCAACAAAACACAACATACATATCCTGGACATCATCATAATCTATATGACCCCCAGATAGGTGCGAAAGGTATTACAGAACACACATGGTGACCTATCTGTAACATTTCAATGTATTCCAGATGGCAGAGCTAACAGGTGATGAAGAGCACCGACCAATGGACGCATGCCCAGGTACTTAATTGACTTCTCAATCCCCTTATTTTATTGTGATTGTTTCAAGTGTTTTTACTATAATACGAATAAGGTCATCACTTGTAATAGTATTTAATAATGATGATAATTTTTGTTTGTTTTGGGTGAGCCTTGCGACATGATTGCATTGTGTTTGTTAGCATGTGGTGTCTCTAGTTCTGGTTCTTTTAGGGTACGTTGCTGGCTCCATGTGCTGGCATATGTGCAAAGGTTGGGGATGCGATGCTGGTATTTTAACGTCTCCTAACGGATGTTAGGGCAGTTGTGAAGCTCTCGATTGATGTCAGGTGGTTTCAAGCGATGATTGTGCGTGTTAAAAAATGATTTTTTATACCGGACTGTGCTACACCGAGGCACAGTGAAGCATTTACTATTGTTCCGGATGTGATTGCTTATGGTGTTGTTATAGAGGTAGTCATTGTTTAGTGAGCATTTCGCTTTGATTAAACAACATGTCTTCTGTGTGGTGAGATACGTGATCAGATACATGTTTGGTGGGCTGACCGACACTAGCCCCATGACCACTTTATATAGGAATGTTAGGCGGAGCTTTTCTCGTCTGTCTTTGAGGGAGAGGATGTCAAATATTTTTTAAGAGGCCAGTGACGAAGCCAGACATGGTAGATGTGTGGTCACTTGCATTACTTGCAATGAAGCGCACTTTGTTACGTTGAATTCGCTCCATCATCTCCACGTCTTTCTTTAGGAATGGGTCCCAGGTTATCACACCATCTTCTAGTATTGGACGGACGAGTTCAAGATAGGCGTATCGTCTGCAGGAGGTTGGACAGTGGCGCAGATTTCTTCGAATGAAACCTAGTGTGGAGTTGGCTTTTTTAATTTTGGTTAATTTGTTTTGACAATTTTGGGTTATTCGAGAAGATAATTCCAAGGTGTTTATTATTTGATATTTTTTGGAGAATTGTCTTGTTTAGGGAGTACATATATGGTGACAGTTGTTTTCTTAAGATGCTCAATGTTTAGCATTTGGTTTAGTTAAAATGTCGCTCCATGTGTCCGCCCAATTCATAAGGCACTTCAAATTTGCTTGGAGGTAGCTGTGGTCATCGTAGTCGTATATCTCTCTATAGACAACACCGTCATCTGCAAATAACCTCACTTGAGATTTTAGAGTTATCAGGGAGGTCGTTTATGCGACATTGAAAGAGAAGGGGGTCCAGTACTGTGCCTTGAGGAACCTCTGAGTCTACAGTGGCTTTGCCTGATCGAACGTCATCTACCACCACTTGCATCCTCCTTAGTGTTAGGAATGTTGAGATCAAGAGATGAAGGTTGTCGATAATGCTGTAGTGGTGGAATTTGTGTAGAAGACTGCTGTGTGGAACAGTGTCGAGCATTGTCATCTCGACCTGGTTACCTTTGTCGTAGGAGGCTATGACGTCAAGGTGGTTCATGATGTGGCGAAAGATGGTGTGTTCAAGGTGGTTCATAATAAGGCCAAAGATGGTGTGTTCTAGATTTTTGCATTGAACGGAGGTCAAAGATATTGGACCGTAGTTTGCTGGGTTATGGCGGTCACCTTACTTATAGGCAACAGTGATATTTGCATCAAGCCAGTCAAGCGGTTGTTTGCCGGAGTCATGCGACTTTTGGAAAATGCGGGTTATAGTATGACGGGACGTGATAAGTTATTTTCATGAAGGTTTAAACTTAAATGACGACGTGAGTTGTTGTGAACTGGAGTGAGTGATTAGTGAACTGGAGTGAATGATTGGTTCACTGGAGTCAGTGATTGGTGAACTGAAGTGAGTGATTGGTGAACTGAAGTGAGTGATGGGTGAACTGAAGTGAGTGATTGGTGAACTGGTGTGAGTTATTGGTGAACTGGAGTGAGTGATCATTTGATTTGAGGTATAGAAAGATTGAGACATAAAGATCAGTTGTTACGCAGAGCACAGACAAGTTGGCTTCATGCCTTACTATCACATGGCACTCCACCCGCCTCAACAGCTAGATTTAAACGGAAATGTTGCTGTCCACTGAACAAGATTTAAGCATTCGTTTGATATTTACAAGACAGCCGGTGGACTGGATCACAAGAGTAACGATGTGTAGAGCACGACAGCATATGATAGGCTAGGATGCAGTTAAAATTTTCAATACGTTCCAGTGGACTGGCGAAGAAATTAAAAAATGTGACATAAATACGTCTGTCCACACATTTGTTGTATTTTGAAGAAATCTGGGAATCACTGTTTACCAAGAAAGAATGTAACAATTTAAGGATAACTTTTTTTTTTCAAAGAGTAAAAGTGACAAAGTAACGTTTGCTTTTTTAACCGATCCAAAACTCAAGGCAAAGTCACGTGAACTCGAAAGTCCCAAAATACTCTTTTATAAAGGACAGAATTTTAGGAGGTGCAAAGAGTGACAACGTCCGAGTAAGACTACTTAGAGAATCTGACCTGACCCTCATTAAGTAGCGCAGCAGAGAGAAAGGCCTGGCAGCTCACACTGAGTGCAGAAGTTTGTGTACACATATATTATATATCTATCTATATATTAAGGGCCCACTATCCATTTTATGATCATTCTGGCTCCTATTTAGTGATATCAAAAGACAACGCGCAAAGTGCAACCACTGGGTCAAGCAGCATCCACCAAGAAAATGTCCAGCAAGCGGTCAACTATAGCACAATTGTGGCAAACAGAATCATTTTTCCTCATTAGGCATGTTATATCCTATTAGAGTTGACACTTCCCAGTCAGAGGATCAACTTATATTTTTTTTAGAGTTGACACTTCCCAGTCAGAGGATCAACTTAAATCCTTTTAGAGTTGACACTTCCCAGTCAGAGGATCAACTTATATCCTATTAGAGTTGACACTTTCCAGTCAAAGGATCAAATTATATCCTATTATAGTTGACACTTCCCAGTCAGAGGATCAACTTATATCCTATTAGAATTGACACTTCCCAGTCAGAGGATCAACTTATATCCTATTAGAGTTGACACTTCCCAGTCAGAAGATCAACTTGTATCCTATTAGAGTTGACACTTCCCAGTCAGGGGATCAACTTATATCCTATTAGAGTTGACACTTCCCAGTCAGAGGATCAACTTATATCCTATTAGAGTTGACACTTCCCAGTCAGAGGATCAACTTATATCCTATTATAGTTGACACTTCCCAGTCAGATGATCAACGTATATCCTATTAGAGTTGACACTTCCCAGTCAGAGGATCAACTTATATCCTATTAGAGTTGACACTTCCCAGTTAGAGGATCAACTTATATCCTATTAGAGTTGACACTTCCCAGTCAGAGGATCAACTTATATCCTATTAGAGTTGACTTCCCAGTCAGAGAATCAACTTATATACTATTATAGTTGACACTTCCCAGTCAGAGGATCAACTTATATCCTATTAGTGTTGACACTTCCCAGTCAGAGGATCAACTTATATCCTATTAGAGTTGACACTTCCCAGTCAGAGGACCAACTTATATCCTATTAGAGTTGACACTTCCCAGTCAGAGGATCAACTTATATCCTATTAGAGTTGACACTTCCCAGTCAGAGGATCAACTTATATCCTATTAGAGTTGACACTTCCCAGTCAGAGGACCAACTTATATCCTATTAGAGTTGACACTTCCCAGTCAGAGGATCAACTTATATCCAGTAAAGAAACGTCACTCATTGGTAAGATTTCTTTTAAAAAAACAGACTTGGCAATGAGTGGAAATCGGTAGTGATTTGCGGGCAGGCAAATAGCCTTCAAACTGGATAATGGACTCTTGAGCGCAGGTTAACATGTTCCCATACATATTTTTTTTTCAGTCAACTCCGAAAAAAAAAGACTTCAGAAATCAACTGCAATGTTTAAGACATGCAGTGGTGAACAATTGTATGTATTAGACAATGCATTGGCTATATGAGCAGTCAAGCAAAAAAGGAGATGTTTGAATTTCAAATTGTAAAATCATAATTTAAGCCAATCATGGGACTTCCAGGTTGCCAGCAACTCACTCTTATGAAAAGATTGGATGTTATTGGATGTGAAACATTGTATTCCAATGCAGATGTATTCAGTGGTATTGGTTCCATGGAAGAAGAGTACACAAATCACAATTTATCCACTTAATTGGCCAGTGGTACATAATGCTAGAAAGTTCCAGCGGCATTGCGAGATGAACTCAAGGAAGAACTTGAGCGCATGGAAAAAGAAGGTGTCATTTAGAAAGTGGATTATCCCTCTGCATTGGTCAACTCGCTGGTGTTATGCCCCCTATTATGTTCAATGAATTTGAACAGGCTCGTGGTCTAACATTAATAATACATAAACATCACAGTAAAATAAACTATACTATCACAAATCTATGTTACTGGAATACTATTTCTATTAACTATTGAATGGCCCTATTTAGTACTAAGCAAATGCAACGGACAGCTAGTTACGCATCCCTAGGCTCTTTGTCTCTATCCCCGTTTTTGGACTACACAGCGCACTTATAGGCTACTGTAGTTGGCGTGGCTTGACCTACATGTGACCCTTCCTGGACGCTGGTCATCTGACACGTCTAGGCAATTGGGGTACGTAAAGAAAACTTTCCTACCTGATAACACTGGTTATTGTTGAAAGAAAGGTGGTAATTTAAGGATATGTCTTGATCCTAGAGACCTTAACACCGCCATTCAACGGGAACCCATTACCAATTACCCACCATTGAAGAAATAGCTAACAGACTTAGACTTAGTAACAGCAAGGTTTTCACTGTGTTGGACGCAAACTCAGCTCTTAGGCAAATTAAACTTGATACAAATTGTACCGATCTTACAACTTTCAACACACCTTTTTGAAGGTACGCGTTTATGAGGCTACTGTTCGGACTCAATTCTTTTGCAAAAAATATTCCGGGTGCTGAAACACATGGATGGCATGCTGATCTCTGGCACAAGTATAAAAGAACACGATGCAAGCTTTAAGAAAGTTATTGATCCAACCAGAACGAAAAGGATCAAACCTAAAACATTAAAATGCTGTATACATAAAAGTCTAAGAGGTTGAATGTTTAGCACACATCATTACCGATTGTGGAATCAGACATGATCTCTGTAAGACTGAAGCAATACAATACACGCCGTGCCTCGAATAGCAAAGATTTTTTTAGGAAATGATTAATTATCTTGGAATATGTGTCCCAAATCTAGCAGACGTAACTGCACCCCTGCAAGAATTGATCAAATAAGATAACGAGTGGGTGTGGCTGGAACAACACGATAACGAGGGGGTGTGGCTGGAACAAAAAGATAGCAAGTGGGTGTGGCTGGAACAGCATGAAACATGCAGTGGAGCAATTGGAAAATTTAATCACATCTGATCCAGTGCTAGCCTTCTTTGATGTCTCAAAGCCAGTCTAGTGTCAGCGGATGCTTCTCCAGATTTATTCAAAATGGACAGCCCCGATACAACTCATGAACCACAACGCACCAACACAGAGGTTGTAAAAGAGACTATTGAAAGTGTCACTGCCAAGTGCCATCAGTACTATTCCAGCGCATCCTATTCCAGAAAATGTGGTGACAAGATATGGCAGACAAGAGAAACCACCCAATACGCTTCCCGCTTCCCTTATAGACACATATTATACACTATACTTTACTTTACTACATTGTCATACAATGCAAATTCATATTTGAACAATGTGTGCATAGAATGTGTTGGATCATATTTCACAACTACTATTAATATAATGGTGCATAATTAAATGTTTCTTGATTAATTATTGATTATATCATTAAGAAGGAGATGTGATAGTTTGTATGAATGATGATTATTGTTGTGTATATTGATTGCACTTTGTGACCTGATTGCCCTGTGTTGTTATCATGTGCTGTGACTGGACGTGGTGTGTTGATTTCATAAAGGCTTAAAATTAAAGGTGTGGATACCGGTTGGAGATCTGGAGTTAGTGATCATGTGACTTGAGGTGTGATCATGTGACTTGAGATGTGATCATGTGACTTGAGATGTGATCATGTGACTTGAGATGTGATCATGTGACTTGAGATGTGATCATGTGACTTGAGATGTGATCATGTGACTTGAGATGTGATCATGTGACTTGAGATGTGATCATGTGACTTGAGATGTGATCATGTGACTTGAGATGTGATCATGTGACTTGAGATGTGATCATGTGACTTGAGATGTGATCATGTGACTTGAGATGTGATCATGTGACTTGAGATGTGATCATGTGACTTGAGATGTGATCATGTGACTTGAGATGTGATCATGTGACTTGAGATGTGATCATGTGACTTGAGATGTGATCATGTGACTTGAGATGTGATCATGTGACTTGATATGTGATCATGTGACTTGAGATGTGATCATGTGACTTGAGATGTGATCATGTGACTTGAGATGTGATCATGTGACTTGAGATGTGATCATGTGACTTGAGATGTGATCATGTGACTTGAGATGTGATCATGTGACTTGAGATGTGATCATGTGACTTGAGATGTGATCATGTGACTTGAGATGTGATCATGTGACTTGAGATGTGATCATGTGACTTGAGATGTGATCATGTGACTTGAGATGTGATCATGTGACTTGAGATGTGATCATGTGACTTGAGATGTGATCATGTGACTTGAGATGTGATCATGTGACTTGAGATGTGATCATGTGACTTGAGATGTGATCATGTGACTTGAGATGTGATCATGTGACTTGAGATGTGATCATGTGACTTGAGATGTGATCATGTGACTTGAGATGTGATCATGTGACTTGAGATGTGATCATGTAATGTGAGTTATAAAAAAGAATGAAAATAATATATACAGATCAGTTGCTATACAGAACACAGTCGAGTTGACATCAGACTTAGAATCAGACTTGGCATCAGACTTGGTATCAGATTTGGCATCAGACTTGGCATCAGACTTGGTTTCAGACTTGGCATCAGACTTGGCATCAGACTTGGCATCAGACTTAGCATCAGACTTGGTATCACACTTGGCATCAGACTTGTATGACAACACTTCTATTGTAACTAACCCAGGGATTGGGTGGATGGGGGACTTTAGGAGGGGGGTGTCTTTTCATGACGGCATTTTTTTGGGGACGGCATTTTATATTTCAAGTTGTTTTTTGTTTTTTGTATGCACAATCTGTATTCATTGTAGTTTTCGCCTGGTAGTCACAATCTCTGCATATTTCACGGTTCTCAATATTATTATTAGTTAGCACAGTGATTTGAAAGTTGCAGTTCATGTATAGTGAAAGTGAGTGGGTAGCTATGGTTTGTGTCATTCGTTTACAGACATGAATACTGAGATAGATTGTATAGTTAAAGTGAGTGGGTAGCTAGGGTTAGTGTCCTTCGTTTACAGACATGAATACTGAGATAGATTGTATAGTTAAAGTGAGTGGGTAGCCATTGTTAGTGTCATTCGTTTACAGACATGAATACTGAGATAGATTGTATAGTTAAAGTGAGTGGGTAGCCATTGTTAGTGTCATTCGTTTACTGACATATATGCTGAGATAGATTTATAGTTAAAGTGTGCAGGTAGCTAGGGTTAGTGTCATTCGTTTACTGACATGAATACTGAGATAGATTGTATAGTTAAAGTGTGAGGGTAGTTAGGGTTAGTGTCATTCGTTTACAGATATGAATACTCAGATAGATTGTTTAGTTAAAGTGAGTGGGTAGCCATTGTTAGTGTTATTCGGGGATACGCATGTTATCTTGTGGATGTTTTTATGTTGAAATTTGCTGCCTCCGATAACAAGCTCATGTGTTGCACAGAAGTCTGCTAGTTTTTCTCCGTTCTCATTTCTCTCTCCTACATCATGGCGTCCCATGATTTCCTCATATCCACTGTTGTCGTTTCCGATCTTGGCGTTAAGGTCCCCCATTAAAATGTTCAGGTCTCTATTTGGGAATTTTTCTATTATTGTTTGTAGTCTATTGTAGAATGTTTCTTTCTCGTCTTCTTTGCTGTCGTTGGTGGGTGCGTAACACGTTGGTGGGTGCGTAACACGTCGGTGGGTGCGTAACACGTTGGTGGGTGCGTAACACGTTGGTGGGTGCGTAACACGTTGGTGGGTGCGTAACACGTTGGTGGGTGCGTAACACGTTGGTGGGTGCGTAACACGTTGGTGGGTGCGTAACACGTTGGTGGGTGCGTAACACGTTGGTGGGTGCGTAACACGTTGGTGGGTGCGTAACACGTTGGTGGGTGCGTAACACGTTGGTGGGTGCGTAACACGTTGGTGGGTGCGTATCACTGTATTATGTTCATCTTTATTTTCTTTTTCTTGGTTCGGAATGTTGCTGTTATTATTCTTGGTCCATGGGCTTCCCATCCAATCAATGCATCCTGTGACAAGGCTTCCCATCCAATCAATGCATCCTGTGCCATGGGCTTCCCATCCAATCAATGCATCCTGTGCCATGGGCTTCCCATCCAGTCAATGCATCCTGTGACAAGGCTTCCTATCCAATCAATGCATCCTGTGCCATGGGCTTCCCATCCAGTCAATGCATCCTGTGCCATGGGCTTCCCATCCAATCAATGCATCCTGTGACAAGGCTTCCCATCCAATCAATGCATCCTGTGACAAGGCTTCCCATCCAATCAATGCATCCTGTGCCATGGGCTTCCCATCCAATCAATGCATCCTGTGCCATGGGCTTCCCATCCAGTCAATGCATCCTGTGCCAGGGGCTTCCCATCCAATCAATGCATCCTGTGCCATGGGCTTCCCATCCAGTCAATGCATCTTGTGCCATGGGCTTCCCATCCAATCAATGCATCCTGTGCCATGGGTTTCCCATCCAATCAATGCATCCTGTGCCATGGGCTGCCCATCCAATCAATGCATCCTGTGCCATGGGTTTCCCATCCAATCAATGCATCCTGTGCCATGGGCTTCCCATCCAATCAATGCATACTGTGCCATGGGCTTCCCATCCAATCAATGCATCCTGTGCCATGGGCTTCCCATCCAATCAATGCATCCTGTGACATGGGCTTCCCATCCAATCAATGCATCCTGTGCCATGGACTTCCCATCCAATCAATGCATCCTGTGCCATGGGCTTCCCATCCAATCAATGCATCCTGTGCCATGGGCTTCCCATCCAATCAATGCATCATGTGCCATTGGCTTCCCATCCAATCAATGCATCATGTGCCATGGGCTTCCCATCCAATCAATGCATCCTGTGCCATGGGCTTCCCATCCAATCAATGCATCCTGTGCCATGGGCTTCCCATCCAATCAATGCATCCTGTGCCATGGGCTTCCCATCCAATCAATGCATCATGTGCCATGGGCTTCCCATCCAATCAATGCATCCTGTGCCATGGGCTTCCCATCAAATTAATGCATCCTGTTCCATGGGCTTCCCATCCAGTCAATGCATCCTGTGCCAGGGGCTTCTCATCCAATCAATGCATCCTGCGCCATCCTAGACAACATTAGAGCGACTCCTTGTGTGTGCGGAGCATTTTCCTCCTCATGCCCAGAGTATAGTAACATTTCTCCCGAGGCCAAAGTTATTTGTCCAGCTTGTATCCATCTTGTTTCACAGATGCCCAGCAGTGTAAGTTTGTAAATTCTCATTTCTGCTGCCACCTGCGCTGCTTTCCCTGTTTCATACATGGTTCTGACATTCCACGTGCCTATGTTTGTTTCCTTAGAAAGGAGGGTGTTCGGCTTTGTGGGTAGCCATAGTGTCATTCGTTTACAGACATGAATACTGAGATAGATTGTTTAGTTAGAGTGAGTGGGTAGCTAGGGTTAGTGTCATTCGTTTACACACATTAATACTGAGATAGATTGTTTAGTTAGAGTGAGTGGGTAGCTAGGGTTAGTGCCATTCGTTTACACACATTAATACTGAGATCGATTGTTTAGTTAAAGTCAGTGGGTAGCTAGGGTTAGTGTCATTCGTTTACACACATTAATACTGAGATTGATTGTTTAGTTAAAGTCAGTGGGTAGCTATGGTTAGTGTCATTCGTTTACACACATTAATACTGAGATATATTGTTTAGTTAGAGTGAGTGGGTAGCTAGGGTTAGTGTCATTCGTTTACACACATTAATACTGAGATATATTGTTTAGTTAGAGTGAGTGGGTAGCTAGGGTTAGTGTCATTCGTTTACAGACATGAATACTGAGATAGATTGTATAGTAAAGTGAGTGGGTAGCCATTGTTAGTGTCATTCGTTTACAGACATGAATACTGAGATAGATTGTTTAGTTAAAGTCAGTGGGTAGCTAGGGTTAGTGTCATTCGTTTACACACATTAATACTGAGATATATTGTTTAGTTAAAGTGAGTGGGTAGCTAGGGTTAGTGTCATTCGTTTACACACATTAATACTGAGATATATTGTTTAGTTAGAGTGAGTGGGTAGCTAGGGTTAGTGTCATTCGTTTACAGACATGAATACTGAGATAGATTGTATAGTTAAAGTGAGTGGGTAGCCATTGTTAGTGTCATTCGTTTACACACATGAATACTGAGATATATTGTTTAGTTAAAGTCAGTGGGTAGCTATGATTAGTGTCATCCGGGGCGTGCTAAGTTTTTCCACGCCCCTTTCCAATAAATGAAAGTCACTGCTGATGATTTAATAATGATGCCGCCCCATCAGATAAAGGAAAATAGCGCCCCCACCACCTTTGCCTTCCTGTATGCAGCATATGACTCATATCTATTGTTAAGTTGGTAAACAAATGTTTCACTTGTTCCCATATTTTACTTTTATGATGTTATCTTATTTATTTAAAAAAATGTATTAATAAAAAAAAACAATTTTTTTTTTACATTGGGTATTAGTTACCACGTGATACAAATCTAAGTTGTGATCTTTTTAGAGTCAAATAAAATCCCATCGTGCCACTGCATGCCAAAGACTTGCGGCGTTGCCGGAGAATGCCTAAATGGAGCAATGTGTGAGCGTGGATGGTTCGGATCAGGATGCAGTTTTCGTAAGAATTTATTCATAACCAAGCTCTAGAAGTAGCTGAGAGTTTGGTCATCAGAACAACGTGTACGTCAACCAAGGTGCTGGGGATTGTACTTTATTTTATAAAGCATAAGCTTAAAATAAATGTTAATTTTTCTTTAGTCTTTCCTTTTTTTTTTCTCATAAATCACCAGCAACCTATTTTATCTCAGAAGTTCCCCCCCCCCCCCCTCCTCCCATATGCTAATTATCTCTTATCGTCATTATCAAGTTCAATACTACCTTGACGACATCAGTTCCGTATTCCGAAAACTAGCAGCTACTTTAAGTTTATTTATATACTTGACTTTGACCCTGCTACATTTAAAATATACAATATGTGTAAAAGATTATAAATGTATTTTATATATGAAAGTTAAAATGTGTGGGTTCGCGGATTTGTTTGAGTGTTTGTTAGTTCCACAAAGGATTGTACATGGATTGATGGATATTGACAAAATTGTATACATATATACATCATTATCCATAATCCAATGCTGGCAGTTATGAACTTTTGAAAACATTCCGTTTGGGGTCGAGGGCCCGAAAGCATTTTTATTCCTTATATGAGCTCTATAAATAAAATGACCGACAACTACTCCTGCATGAATAGATATATATTGACCAAACTTAGTACACAACAATTTGATTATCCATGTTCAAATACCGAAGGGTAATGAACTCATAATATCCATTCCCCTGGGACCGGGGGCCCCATTTCATTTTTCTTTATATAAAATATATAAATATCAATCGACTTAATACTCCTAAATAAATAGATGGATCTTGACCAAACTTAGCACACATACATTTGATTACGTGGAGATATAATGGGATCTAAATTATTTTTGAAACGTTAGTTCACTTCTATATCTATAGACATACCCTTGATGATCCCAATGGGGGCATGATCACAACGAGAAATAGGATGCAAAGGTGAATGAGTACAATTGAACATACCGGTAACTCGACCCCATCGACTGACGGAAGCAAATCTGGATCTTTTTGGCAAACTGTATCCTGTCTGAAAAGAGGGTTCCACCAGAAAACAGGATCCTAACGGGATCGGGATCCTAACTTAAAAAGGGGGGACATTGGAAAATGTCATTCTACTTGGAAATAGGATCCCATCTAATCTTATTTAGGTCGGTATCCCACATGTTTCTGGATCCCATTGGAGTCGGGATATTAATGGGGCCATAATCCCAATCGAAATCACAATTGAGTCAGGATTCCAAAGAAAATGCGATGCCATCGGCATGTGGAATCCAATTTGTAAAAGGAATCCCATCGGGATTTCAATTTAATCAAGATCACATTGAAAAACGGTATCCTACATGGAAATAGTATCCAATTGTGGTCGGGATCTCATTAGTAAAGAGTATCCCATTTTCAAACGGGATGGCAATCGAGATCGGAATTACAATGTGTTCGGATCCAATGGGATCCCATTTTGAAAGAGGATTCTATTTGGAAACTGGATCCCATTGGGGTCGGGAAAACAATAGGGTCCGGATCCCAGTGGAAAATGGGATAACATTTGTAAACGGGATCGGTATCTTAATTGAGTCGGTCTCAAAGCGATGGGGATACCATCGGGATACCGACATATAATGGATATCAATGGGATCGAGAATGCAACCCCGGGCAAAGCCGGGTATACTGGGTAGTATATATATATAAGGCGTAGTGCGGAAAAAAGTGGTGTAGGTCATATCTTGTGGTTTTTAAAGAAGATCTTTTCCACTGACAAGAAGCGTGTCACTCAGATTGTTTGTCGTGCTCATACTTCGTATTTTAGCCAAAAGACAATTATGGGTAAAACCAGCAGGCAGTTGTTTGATGTTCGTAGCAACCTCAGAGGTAGTAACAAAGGAAACGGCTTTTCCTTCATTGGTTAAGTTGCCCCAGCAACTAGATAATTTTTGTGATTTTTTTTACAAGAAAACTTGCTGACATTAGCGCTGACCTTGATCGTCTTGACGTATCACATCTAGAATTGCCTTCTTCTTCGTGTGTTAGTTCACATGTTGCTGCTGTTAAAACTGTTTCAGAACTAGAGATTAAAAATACTATACTAAAATCTAAACCTACGTCATGTTCTTAGGACCCCATCGTCACCCCCGTGTTGGTTGAGTCCTTAGATCATTCGCTCCCAATGACGACCCACATAATCAGTAAAAGCTTGTCTTCAGGCACTGTTCACTCCATTTGTAAGACAGCTTTCATCAAACCATTGCTTAAGAAGCCTATTTTAGACGAAAATAACTTTAAAAACTACAGACATGTATCTAATTTATCATTTCTGTCTAAAGTCATTGAAAAACTAGTTCTGAAACAGCTTTTTTGCTTACTCATCAAACCATTGCATAAGAATCCTGGTGTGGATGAAAATAATTTTAAAAAATCTATAGACCTGAATCTAACTTATCATGTTTATCTATAATCATTAAAAAACTAGCTCTAAAACATCTTTTTGCTTACTTACACGACCACTCACTTCTCAGTCCTAATCAGTCAGCCTATAGACGTTTCCACACCACAGAGACAGCTCACTTGAGAGCCACCAATGACCACTTGCTCGCATTGGACAGCGGTAACGTCTCCCTAGTGATACTCTTAGATCTCAGTGCGGCATTCGACACCGTTTACCACGGAAACCTTTACAAAACCCTTGCAAACTATTTTGGAGTTTCTGGTTCGCGTTTGACTTGTTTCAGGCCGTACCACTCCCATAGAACGCAGTCGGTCTCTCTCGATGGCTGTCTCCCCGGCATTGCTAATATGAACTAAGAAATGCCACGGGGGTCAGTTTTGTTCCTGGATCTATTCGCATTGTGTACCAGGCCACTGCTCCTCTTGTTTGGGAGGCATGCTGTTGAGAGCCAGTCATTCGCAGACGACGAGCAGCTATTCAAGCATACCCATCCCTCTCTTGATGATTCCGCAGTCCAGACTTTGCAAGAGTGCATTGGTGATGTCAAGTCTTGGATGAGACTCAGCAAGCTGAAGCTTAATAATGACAAAATGGAAGCACTACTTATTTACAATCACAAATCAACATCTACCTCAACTCTCCCTACCTCACTTCAAGTAGGTAACTCCGACATACAGTTTACATCCTCTGATAGGAATCTTAGTTATAATCTTTCTAACATGTCTCATTATAAACATATCTCTCACATTTGTCGTTCTGCATACACGGATATCTGTCAGATCAGCTCCATCCGCCATTACCTCACAGTTAACGCAACAAAAACACTAGTCTGTGCTCTTGTTCTCTCTCGTCTTGACTATTGCAACTCTCTTTTGTCAGGATCGCCAAAACTACAAATGTTTTAAAATTCAGAACTGCTAGGCTAGTTCTAAAGGCAAAATAAAATACGATCACGTCAGTCCACTACTCCACTCCCTTCTTTGGCTCCCTATACAGGCACACATTGATTACAAGCTTTCTGTTCTCTGTCACAACTTTTTCTCAGATTCCTGCCCCTCCTATCTAACTGAACTTCTCTCTGTCTATTAACCCCTTCGACAGCTTCACTCCTTTGCAGACATGCGTATTCTGTCCGTTGTTAAGACGCACTAAAACATATGGTGACCGATCTTTCTCTTTATTTGCTCCCAAACAATGGACTTCTCTGCCACTACACATCCACAACATACCAACCATCACATCGTTCAAAACTGCACTCAAAACACATCTCTTTAAACTCTACTACCCCGACTGATTCCACCCTCCCCCCAATAGCCGATAAACGATCTTGCTGGCTGCCGTCCATGGCTTGACATGTAAAAGTTCAGGGGTGGATGGGGTGAATATGCAATTGTTTTTGTTTTTATACAGCTGTTCTGTAATACATAAATGTATTTTATTTTATTGTCACGATTATGTCTCTTTTGCTCATATTTTTATGTACAGCGCGTTGAGCCCAGCCCGAGGCTTAGGTACTGCGCGATATATGAAAACTAATAATATATATATAAATTTAAATGTGTGTATATATATATATATATTTATATTTCTTCCCTGTTTTAATTATATATGTATATATATATATATATATATATATATATATATATATATATATATTTATATATATACAATTAAAACAAAGAAGAAAGTTTAAAAATTATAAACTTTATTTAGAATACGTTTTTTTTTAATCTATTATTTTGTTGAAGTTCCATCACCTCCAATATCTCCTAATTATTTCAGTTATCGTATAGAAAAGTAGACATGCATAACACCAATAGTAATTGATTCATTTAGTTGACTACGCTGTGCTGCGTAAGCGGCAGCGTCCCCGAGGAGACTTGGGGGCGTCCACATGGGGTTTGCCTCTTCGTGGCGTGGCAGACTAGTAGGTTGGACTCGTTCAACCGAAGCTAAAAACCCCGGCCAAACGCATGACTCCCAACGCAATCGGAGTAGCGACTAACATGATTACTAGTTGCTGGTGATGGATATGAGGCTTGGGTGGCGGTCAAAACCCATGCCGATGATTTTAGCTACGCGGTCGTGAGAAAGCCGCTCCTAGGCAACCGTTTCGTCCCGCCACTACTAACGTCCCGACCGAAAGACTCCTTGGGCGGTGGGGTGTGGTAACGCAACACTCCCGGAGTGGAAGCAAAACCGTCCTGACCCACTGAGAGTGGACTGCGGACGCTTTAAACGCAGCGTCAGCGGTCAACAGGGCTCCCCCCAGGAATGGGGGAGTTCCCGGCGCCCTTTCGCATGGGCTGGCGTCGGGGAAACCTTCAGTGCGCTGGCTTGTGTGTGGGAGCGCCGGGGGGTGGGGGCATTAAGACTTCACTCTCGACGGCCCACCGATGCCATCTCCTATGCGACATTTTCAGTTGACTACGCCTCTGCTGCCCGAACGAGTCGCCGAGAAGTCACAGACAACGACGACTCAACGTGTACAGGTCTCGAGCATAGGACTATCACGTTGGAGTTCCCGGAGATGATATCGTTCTCCTGGATGAAGGTCAAATTGTTTCGCGGAGCTGGTGAGTTGGGTCTTTATGAGCTTTTCTGTTAAGTCGGCACAGGTTGTTTGGGAACTCCCGAAACGCTAAATGTGTTTACACAACGTTTAATGTAACGAATTGGCTATAGGTACCACAAATGACATCCGAATAGCATTGAGTCTAATGTGTCCCGGGTCCAAAAGGGGGCGCTGCGTGTCTGGGTCCATTTTGACTAGTGCTATCCGGATGTCATTTGTGGTAGTTTATTTTAGTTAAAATGAAGAATTAAGTTTACAAATGTATAGTACATTCAATTATCTTTCATTTGATACCAAATTATGTCTTACAAACCCGACAAAAATATTTTAAATCCTTGTTTTATTCCCAACCTCTCAATTCTGGTACACGTGTACCAAAGGTGCAGCCTTGTTGCAATACTATAAAATGAGCTACAGTCTCAATACCAAAATGTAACTACACCTTATTTTCACAGCAATGATCTAACACAAAAAGGAATCGGAAACTCATACTTATCCCCACAAAGTTAGCCTCCTAAACCAAAAAATAAATGTTTCAAATTTAAAATTATCAGATTTAAGATATCAGGATTTGACGAATCGTTACAAACTGGTCGGTAACAAGTTGTTACACACTGATCGGTAACAAATCAACTCATATCAGACTCTGTAATCATCATCATCCTGACTTAGTAGCCAAAAAAAGTATATACAGGAACGTAAACCAGTGGTTCTTAAATGGTTTCTTCGTCCCGAGCCATGTTGATATAATACACTAATCACTAAATAGATTCCGAGTCACACCGAAAGCAATTATTCAAGTGATAACTTCGCACACTCCTTTGAGTTAATAAGGTTAAGTAATCGTGTCATAGGTCAATGAACGTTAAATTGACATGTAAACAAGCTTCTTACGTTGATTAATTCAATGTTTAATCACACGACCTAACCCGTTAATATCTAAGTAATATTACGTTAAGACAGTAATAGTAACTTGCTTCTATACCACTCAACGTTGTTTATTGCATGCTCACACGGGCCTAGTAAAGTGATGTACTTTCTTAAATGCCCTACTTAATTTAACTTAATAACATGCTTAAAATCCAAGCTTTCAGAAATAGAGATTACATTTATTTGCATGACAGGGGGTTCTTGGCCACTTTTGATGGTGCCTAATAGTGACACAAATATTTTTGTGCAGTCAAAACTCGAATTACGATGTTCTGAGGTATCTCTTCAGCTTTGTATTAGGCTTTCATTTTAATCAATGTATCTGTGAATACAAATGGATTCATCAACCAATCTAAATTTACAATTTAAAAAAGGACTAACATCGCTCATACCAAATGTAATCATCCCATGCTCGAATCTTTGAAAATTATTTAAAGCCGTAGCGTCACTAAGGGGAGCTGACAGATGCCACCCTCCCAAGATCAGTATGATACCATTGCAGGTCACCACCAGGACATGGGTGTCATCCAACAGAGCAGGTTAGAGCTAGAGCAAGGTCTCACAACAGACGTTTTTTTATAAGATCTCAACAGACAGGGTGGGCGCCACCAGAGCAGTTTTCTGTGGGAGATGGTTGAGTCTGATTAGGTTGCAAACAGAACAAATTTCCATCCCAGTAGGTATCAAGATAGCCGCCAGACTCAGTGAGGATATTTTGTGTGGGATTATTTATTTTTGTGTGCTGGGTAAGTGTGAATTGAAGTTGGGTCCAATTATGGGGTTACCGCACTGGGTAACATCAACCTTATTGACATCACTTACCCTATCATCTTGCATTCCGTACTTCCCCCCAACGTTCTCTTCTAGGTCCGACATGCTCGGCTATTGGCCACATTGTTAAGGATATCATAAAAGAAGAGTTTATGTATTTTATTTAAAAGATTGCCGTCATCTTCCAGCAAGTGTAAACATTGTGATATTGAAATCTTAAAATATTTATTGGAAATATCTAAGTCATGTATGATGGTATTTGGGTCTGCACTTGGAGAAGAATATCCCCCCCCCCCCAACTATCAAATTGCTTCTAAAAGTGAATTACACACATGCCTTTTGAACATCAATAAATGTTCAGAGGTTGGCCATGCATGAAACAACCATGTCAAGATATCAAGTATTTAAATTAAAAAAAAACAACTAAAACCAAAACCGTGGGAAGCAATATGTCCTACATGGCGAAGTATTCGTTATTGTACACGTCGTCAAACCGGTGCACCTTTACATCATCACCCCAAACCGTTGCACCTTCACATCATCATACCAAACCGGTGCACCCTTACATCATCACCCCAAACCGTTGCACCTTCACATCATCATACCAACCCGGTGCTCCTTCACATCATCATACCAAACCGATGCTCCTTCACATCATCCCAAATACAAATGATATTTGGTTTGCTTGGGAATCAAGACTGAAAGACGTTCATGAAGTCAAAGTAATGAAAAAAAGTACGAGTTGTTAGATTAGACCTGGCAAGCACAATAACAACGTATCAACTAATCTACAGTAGCCACTATCGCAACAGTGAATGGCGTTATGGATGTCTTTCATATTTTAACATAAATTCAATGTTTAGAAAAGTGTGTCTGATCCTCCTCTTCAAAGTGAATTCACCAACGTGTGTACATCATCGATGTCACCATTCTAAGTAAATAGTGATTGTTGATGATGGCCCCAATGTGGTATGTGACTGTCTATTCATAATTTTTTTTTTAACTCCTTACTAAGTAAATAGTGATTGTTGTTAATGTCATCAGTGTAATATTCAACTAATGTCTATTCATAACCCATTTTTCGAGGCTGAAAAAATATTCAAATAGTTTTAAACTGAGTGTTGCTTTAACTTGTATAGAACTGATGAAAATATTTCAATAGTGCTATTCATAATAGATTTTTAGGTACTGCAGGTACTTGCATATTGTATACAAGTGATACACCGGATAGAGTTTACACGGAAAACAAATTAATAACAAGATTACGTAAGTTTACTGCAACTGGAATAAACCAAATCAACAATTTTACATAACAGTGATGTCTTTTTCCTGTTTGGTTTTTCAATTTTAACTCCAGTCACTTACTTTCTGTTACTGTGAACTTTGATTTTGCCAGAGACTTGCCCTACTGATGTACTTGTATCTCATTTTGGGTAGGATCCTAGAATGTATATTTTATTAAATTTAAATTTATACTGATTTTAATTTGTTGTTGTTGTTGTTGTTTTGGTACTGACGAAGACATTTGCCGAAACGTATACATTTGCATTATGTGTTATGTGTATGAAAGGTGAACGTATTATGTTTTATTTAAACACATTTTGTGTGTCTAATTGATCTACTTTGAAGCTCTGTCGCAGTCCAACACTGTTATAATCAGTAAGTTGTAATCAGTAAGTTATAATCAGTAAGTTGTAATCAGTAAGTTGTAATCAGTGAGTTGTAATCAGTAAGTTGTAATCAGTAAATTGTAAACAGTATTTAATCAGTAAGCTGTAATATGTAAGTTGTAATCAGTAAGTTGTAATCAGTATGTAATCAGTAAGTTGTAATATGTAAGTTGTAATCAGTATGTTGTAATCAGTGAGTTGTAATCAGTAAGTTGTAATCAATGAGTTGTAATCAGTAAGGTGTAATCAGTAAGTTGTAATCTGTAAGTTGTAAACAGTAAGTTTAATCAGTAAGTTGTAATCAGTATGTTGTAATCAGTGAGTTGTAATCAGTAAGTTGTAATCAGTGAGTTGTAATCAGTAAGTTGTAATCAGTAAGTTGTAATCAGTAAGTTGTAATCAGTAAGTTGTAATCAGTAAGTTGTAATCAGTAAGTTTAATCAGTAAGTTGTAATCAGTAAGTTGTAATCAGTAAGTTGTAATCAGTAAGTTGTAATTTGTAAGTTGTAATCAGTAAGTTGCAATCAGTAAGTTGTAATCAGTAAGTTGTAATCAGTAAGCTGTAATCAGTAAGTTTTAATCAGTATGTAATCAGTAAGTTGTAATCAGTAAGTTGTAATCAGTAAGTTGTAATCAGTAAGTTGTAATCAGTAAGTTTTAATCAGTATGTAATCAGTAAGTTGTAATCTGTAAGTTTTAATCAGTAAGTTTAATCAGTAAGTTGTAATCAGTAAGTTGTAATCAGTAAGTTGTAATCAGTGAGTTGTAATCGGTGAGTTGTAATCAGTAAGTTGTAATCAGTGAGTTGTAATCAGTAAGTTGTAATCAGTAAGTTGGAATCAGTAAGTTGTAATCAGTAAATTGTAATCAGTGAGTTGTAATCAGTGAGTTGTAATCAGTAAGTTGTAATCAGTAAGTTGTAATCAGTAAGTTGTAATCAGTAAACTATTGATGTTTCCAGAGAAAGTTGAGCAGAATGACCTTAATGTGAGTCTTTCGCTGGAAAGAGATGTGGCGTCGATCCAATGTAAGGACATACGATATGCACAGGCCAAAGACCGCGTGATTGACATATTTTGCAGGCGTGAAAACAATGTTGTGGCACTGATGATTACGTGGACAATGGCGTGGCAAGTGTGCACGATAAATGTGTATGGGGGTAAGTCAGCAACTGATGTCATAGGGATGTACAGTGCTATCATTGCATATATATATATATATATATATATATATATAGATATATGTCTGTGTATACATAAGTATCTAATTGTGTATATATATAAAATTATGGGGTGATTTTCCAGCTGAATTAATAAGGATGGACTGTCGTCTAATTGTGTATATATAATGTTTCTAATTGTGTATATATAAAAGTTTCTGATTTGTGTAAATATAATTTTTTTTTATTTGTGTATATATAAATGTTTCAAATTGTATATATATATGTATGAATGAATACGTTTAAATAAAAGGAAGTATGGATGGATATTATTAAATAAAGGTTAGTATGGATGAATCTATTGAAATAAATGGAAGTATGCATGGGTATGTTAAAAAAAAAGGAAGTATGCATTGATTCAATGGAAAAAAAAGTAAAAAACAATACATTGGTAAACTGTTTCGCATGTTATATGGATATTTTTATGGATGAATAAATATATGGTACATAATGTTTTTATGAATTAAGTGTAACCAAATTAGACGGGCAGATGGAGAGTAGGAATGAAATTGATTGGCGGCAATAAACACAAGTGACACATCATGGTTTAAAAATCTGGTTGGCAGACAACTTTCGTAAAAAGGCGTACATAGAATATATGGACAGCATGAAGACCAGAGGTTCTTTTA
Source organism: Omphiscola glabra (assembly GCA_964017045.1). NCBI lineage: Eukaryota > Metazoa > Mollusca > Gastropoda > Lymnaeidae > Omphiscola > Omphiscola glabra. The sequence continues at coordinate 24,313,634 of OZ024811.1, forward strand.
GAAGCATACCACTTCTTGGCAGTCAGGATCTCTGGTGGAAAGCAGAACACCAAAACCTGGCTCAGTGTTCGGCACTAAATATTGCAGTTGGTTGACCCTAATGAGAACCGAGCACTGCTCTACTAACGCATACTTAAATAGGCTAGACGGCAACAGGGACTCGACCTGCAGGCATTGGGTCCTGGTCCCATAAACACTAGCGCATCTGTTAAATATGAGCCCCCAATGTTAAATATTGGTAATTTTATGGCCACGATATTCTTATATATATATTGTTTGGTCCCTACCGCTACGTCGATTAGTACTCCTATGTCTAAGGAATTATTATTATTAACTGAGTGATATTACACACTCTCACACCAACGCTACTGAAGCTCTCTCACTCGCTTACACTGCTACTTATATGTAAACTTAATAACACAGGTGATTCAGCCCACAAATAAAATATTTAATTACTAACAATTACAAATTACTTTACATATACGAGATACATATAAATATAAAAACATTAATTGTTACAGTTTGTTACTAGTGACATAAGATACTGGATTGGTACTCTGTGTAGTCTCTGGCCTGGAATCTGTTATGGGTCCGATACACACTCCAGACTTCACACAGCACACTACAAGGGTCGACGGTCGTTCCGTCCCTTTCTGTGTCACTGTCGTTTACAGGTGACGGGTGATGAATGACCAGTCACGCTCCGGTGCATCCACTTGTATACAAAACGTCTGCACTGTTTACTTCGAAGTAGGCTATCCTGATATGTCCCCAACTGTAATGGGTTATCATGTACAATGAGCTATCTTCTATATGCTCCACTGTACTATGTTCACTTCACTCTTCTATACTCAAATCAAAGCCTCTGGCTACTAGGCTTTACTATGCGATTATATCTACTGCTAAGCTAACAGAACCTAACTTAGCTTAATTAACTTCATTCAACCTAACTGGTATTAACTGGCTGTAAATAAGAATAAATACAATACATAAGCTACAAGAAAGAAGTACATTCCTAATACATTGGTAATGATTAATCCTAATCTAACAGTACTTGAGTAACTAATTACAATCCTAACATTTTCTTATTAACATTATAATCTATATTATTATGCAGCTAACAATTAACAATACTATATTACTAACCAGATAACTCTTAGGCTATGCAAACCATAGTACCAAAGGGAAATCTACCAGGCCCAGGCTCTTCTTCGTCAATCCATGTGAGAGACTGAGCACCCGCCTGCTTCCAGCTTATAAAGGCCCCTTGACATTGAGACATAAAGGAAGTTCAATGACCTACTAACACTTTGCTTACAAGCCGGGTCAATACTCTGGCGACGTGCTGAACTGTTTTCATTGTCCTAAGTTTTGGTACCTTTCCATTGGACTAATACTAAGCTATTCCATGGTCACAGAACCTGGAAAGTTTTCATGGTCTCTAATCCGACCCTTAGGTCACTTACCCATAAGGCCAAACCCTAATTGGGTATGTTGGGATTTTCCCAGGTTAGGAATGTTTTTGCCTGTGAGTCAGTGAGTCTCACACTGGTGAGAACCAACGGGTCTCAACAGCATCTATTAGCTCTAGATACTGTGGGTGAGGCTTGCGAGGCAAGTAACGACGATGCTATTTGGCGCAGCACACTAAATAGAGTTGGTTGTCAATGTACTAGCCTAATCGCACAGCATAGTAAATAGAGTTGGTTGTCAATGTACTAGCCTAATCCCACAGCACAGTAGATAGAGCCGATTGTCAATGTACTAGCCTAATCGCACAGCACAGTAGATAGAGCCGGCTGTCAATGTACTAGCCTAATTGCACAGCACAGTAGATAGAGTTGGTTGTCAATGTACTAGCCTAATCGCACATAATAGTAAATAGAGTTGGTTGTCAATGTACTAGCCTAATTGCACAGCACAGTAGATAGAGTTGGTTGTCAATGTACTAGCCTAATTGCACAGCACAGTAAATAGAGTTGGTTGTCAATGTACTAGCCTAATTGCACAGCACAGTAGATAGAGTTGGTTGTCAATGTACTAGCCTAATTGCACAGCACAGTAAATAGAGTTGGTTGTCAATGTACTAGCCTAATTGAACAGCACAGTAGATAGAGCCGGTTGTCAATGTACTAGCCTAATCACACAGCATAGTAGATAGAGTTGGTTGTCAATGTACTAGCCTAATCGCACAGCATAGTAGATAGAGCCGGTTGTCAATGTACTAGCCTAATCGCACATAATAGTAAATAGAGTTGGTTGTCAATGTACTAGCCTAATCGCACAGCATAGTAGATAGAGCCGGTTGTCAATGTACTAGCCTAATCGCACAGCATAGTATATAGAGTTGGTTGTCAATGTACTAGCCTAATCGAACAGCATAGTAGATAGAGCCGGTTGTCAATGTACTAGCCTAATCGCACAGCATAGTAGATAGAGTTGGTTGTCAATGTACTAGCCTAATCGCACAGCATAGTAGATAGAGTTGGTTGTCAATGTACTAGCCTAATCGCACAGCATAGTAGATAGAGCCGGTTGTCAATGTACTAGCCTAATCGCACAGCATAGTAGATAGAGTTGGTTGTCAATGTACTAGCCTAATCGCACAGCATAGTAGATAGAGCCGGTTGTCAATGTACTAGCCTAATCGCACAGCACAGTAGATAGAGTTGGTTGTCAATGTACTAGCCTAATCGCACAGCATAGTAGATAGAGCCGGTTGTCAATGTACTATCCTAATCGCACAGCATAGTAGATAGAGTTGGTTGTCAATGTACTAGCCTAATCGCACAGCATAGTAGATAGAGTTGGTTGTCAATGTACTAGCCTAATCGCACAGCACAGTAGATAGAGTTGGTTGTCAATGTACTAGCCTAATCGCACATCATAGTAGATAGAGCCGGTTGTCAATGTACTAGCCTAATTGCACAGCACAGTAGATAGAGCCGGTTGTCAATGTACTAGCCTAATTGCACAGCACAGTAGATAGAGTTGGTTGTCAATGTACTAGCCTAATCGCACATCATAGTAGATAGAGCCGGTTGTCAATGTACTAGCCTAATTGCACAGCACAGTAGATAGAGCCGGTTGTCAATGTACTAGCCTAATCGCACATCATAGTAGATAAAGCCGGTTGTCAATGTACTAGCCTAATTGCACAGCACAGTAGATAGAGTTGGTTGTCAATGTGCTAGCCTCATGGCGTATACATACTTAAACAATGAATACTAAATGCTATTTTCTTCACTTCCAGGGCGTAATGTTGCGCATTTCAGTAAAGTTCAGATACAGGATTATGCGGAAACTATTCATCTGTCTCCATTTTTCAACGAATTTCTTAACTCCAAAGGAAAATCAAAATTAACTCTAACACAGTCTGGAAATAGCACGTTATATTTAACACTGCCCGGAGCACTGCAGGGCCTAACATTGGTGATTTTAATAGGTACATATAGTGTTACATTATTGCATGGAGCACTGCGGGGCCTAAAATTGGTGATTTTAATAGGTACATATAGTGTTACATTATTGCATGGCGCACTGCAGGGCCCATCATTGGCGATTTTAATAGGTACATATAGTGTTACATTTTTGCATGGAGCACTGCAGGGCCCATCATTTGCGATTTTAGCGGGTTGTCCTAGTGTTACATCGTATCATTAAATGTATGGGTGTAGCAGGTGTTGTATTGGTATATCCTTGCCATGAGCACTGCAAGATCTTACCTTATGATTTCAACAGCTCATACTATTGGTACGCGGCTTCTTAAAGTTAAAAATGTATATTATATGTGTTTTTTTTCTGGCACCAGACGGTCACTATAAGACGATATTGTAGATTTCACTGGCCTGGGATTTTGTTTTTCTCTATGACTGTATTTATGGATGATACATCTTGGCAAAACTTGCATCGAAAGAGTTGTGGAATTTTTTATTATATATATATATATATATATATATATATATATTTATATTTTTATTCTAGGTTATAACTTCAATGAAACGATACGCTTCAGGGTCTGGAGTAAGGATCCTGATAACAATGTACAGTTTAATATGGACTTCGTCACCTCCAATACACAGACACGCACATTTCACATCCATTTCCCTACTGTTGTTCCCGTCTCCAGTCTGCAGCTGCAGGTGGACGCCGGCATCATGGAGATATGTGACATGCTGGTGTTTATAGGTATTTGAAGAAAAAAAAAAAACTGCGAAAATTAGGCTTGCAGCTTTTACGGTGCAAACGTTATCTAAGGTGGGTGGTTTTATAATTCAAGTCTTATGTGAAGGAATACGGTACCGAGTGGTTGAGACTACTGCAATTGAAGGAGGTTTGGTGCTTGTTTATTATGATTTATTTTGTTTAGATTCCCCTCCTCCCACAAATGTGTGGAAATTAAATTACCAACCAGATAACGTGCAATAAACAATGACAATGTGATCGCAATTATACTTATAAGATGCACCTCCGGAAAGTATTTAAATTACATGATAAAAAATCGCTTGCCTTTTAGCGGGTTTCAAAATATATTAATTGATTAAAATTGATATTGATTCGGTTTGGCGTTATCCATTATCCAAATTATCCACCTCCTTTCTTAATTTTTTTTAAAAACATCTTCCGCCATTTTTCTAATTTTGAAAGTACAACACACTTCAATCAATTTTAAATAGTTTACTTTTTTTTTGGTTTAAAATCAAATCATATCGTGTAGTTAACATGTGGACCAGGTTGAATTATTGTCACGTCTCGTCACGCAGAATGCCCCGCCCCCTTTTACGGAACTAACTGCACTGACATGTGCACTGCCAACTGTGCAGGCGGGCTCTGCAACTTTGAAGGCACTTGCCATTCCTGCAACACAGCCACTAATAGCAGGACGTGTGAAGAAAAAGGTGTGTGAGAAAGCAAGACAACTTGCTTTTTAAAACATTGATACATTTACTAAAAAAGTCAAAATTCATTTAGTGGTTGAAATATTTTTGTGCATGAGATTTACAACTATATGTTTCTTTTGTTTTTGCTTTGTTTATTACTTAACATCTTGCCGTGAGATGACGGGAGTACTTCACTAAATATTCACACAATCATACATTTTCATTTAAAGTATAAATGTTTGTTGTTTCATCAAGTAAACCCCTAAATTGCCATGTTAGGTGAATTTTGCTATTACATAATCATAATCAATCATATGTCGAATGGGACATGGGGTCATGGGCCGTAGAGCGCAAGCCCTAAATGCACCCCTCCGCGGAACACCCCCACACGGGCCAGATGACGGGTCTCCCAGCCAACTAACCATGCGGTGGCGTGCCAGGACCCATCCCCCCCCCGACCCGGAGGACGTGAGGTCGACTAAAAACGCTGCGTTTAAAGCGTTCGCAGTCCACTCTCCATAACGTCTTGTCTGATTTGCTTCAACTCTGGATGGAAGGGTATTGCGTTACCAGCCCCACCGCAAATGGGGTAGTTCGATGGGTACTGAAAGCTGGGACAAAACGGTTGCCTAGGAGCGGCTTTCATCATATAAAATGGTTTGCTAATTGATTCCTTGCAAATAATGGCTTTGCATGGTCTGAAACAAAGAAATCCAATTATAAATCACGCTCTATTTATATACATAATATATTTATAAATACATTTTTTATAAATAGATTTTTAATAATAATTATTATAATTATATGTAAACAAATAACTAAAACACAAAATGTTAACGTCTGGATTGTTTTGCATTAGATAACACATTATTTTAGTTGAAGCGAGCGTTCAGGTAAGTCGAGAGGTTTTTCTCTTACAAGTAATTCTTGTAAATAAAGGGCGACTGTGCGATAAAGAGTTCCGAGAAAAGAAATGTTAATTACTGTGCACTGTCTCGGTTCTCCGTTATGTCTCTGTTTATGGCAGCAAATAAGAGCAACACGCCCATTATCTTTGTATGCAATTCATATAGAAACAACTACTACTTTGAAAAGAAAATCGTCGACACGTTCTACGTTGAAAAGACAAGAAACTACAACTGCTACGCAGAAAGGACAAGAAACTACAGTGAAAGGTAAATATGTCACCAAATGTTCAAGAAATGTTCGCAGTGTGCAGTGGATGCACAGTTATTATGAGCTTAATTTGATATTTGTTTCCAAACAAGTGCGCGAAATTAAGGCTTAGGTTCCACTGGTTCCATATTTCGCCGGAATCCAAGACGGACACACGAGACCGATGTTAGTAGAAAGAAAAATGCAACAACAAAGTGAACATGGTTACATTTGCTCAGAAAACATTGGAGACGGTCGATGTTCCACGAACGTGTACCAACAAGCGCTGGTCGAAATCAAAATACGGACGTGTACCAACGAGCGCTGGTCGAAATCAAAATACGGACGTGTACCATCGAGCGCTGATCGAAATCAAAATAAGGACGTGTACCAAGGAGCGCTGGTCGAAATCAAAATACCGTCGTGTACCAACGAGCGCTGTTCGAAATCAAAATATGGACTTGTACCAACGAGCTCTGGTCGAAATCAAAATACGGACGTGTACCAACAAGCGCTGGTCGAAATCAAAATATTGACGTGTACCATAGAGCCCTGGTCGAAATCAAAATACGGACGTGTACCAGCGAGCGCTGGTCGAAATCAAAATACGGACGTGTACCAACGAGCGCTGGTCGAAATCAAAATACGGACGTATACCAACGAGCGCTGGTCGAAATCAAAATATGGACTTGTACCAACAAGCGCTGGTCGAAATCAAAATACGGACGTGTACCAACGAGCGCTGGTCGAAATCAAAATACGGACGTGTACCAACAAGCGCTGGTCGTAGTCAAAAAATTGAAGTGTACCAACGAGCGCTGGTCGAAATAAAAATATATTTTATATTTCTTTTTCCATCAGTATGATCCGATATAAGCTTTAAAAGCAAACATACCCTGGCGACTCGCTTCCAGTGTTACTCTAGAATTTTGTGGTAGATTATTTGAAGCGACAATTTGTTGTTATTTACATTTTTTGTTTGATAAATAAGTGTTTTCAATTAGACCGTCAATGTGACTATACTGTGACATTAACAGGGAGGAATACAATAGGGCGCATTCAAATCAATTTTTAAATTTGAGAATTTCACCGAAAAAACTTTCAAAATTTGTAGAACATCGTATTTGAAAATAGTTTTTGTAATTTTTAGAAAAAAAATACTATTACAAATTTTGTTTAGTTGGCAACAATAAATCGGTTTTATCGTCACACTGCATTACAGTTTCAAGGCTGATATTGGTAAAAAAAAAATTGGGATTCAGATGCTATCGGGTGCAATGTAACCAAAATATCAAATGCATTTCTCGAACTAATGAACGGTCTCGTACATCAATCTTTGGTGCCGGTGACAGACTGAACAAAAATGGATGGACTATTGAACCAGTTGAACCATAGCCGTAGAGTTTGAGGCATGGGTTCGTCGTACCTAGATTACAGACCATCTGACGCCACAAGAACGCTTAAGACATATTCAAATCTTTTAGTGGTTGAAATATTTTAGTGCATACATTTTTATGAGATTACCATTTATATGTTTTACATTTTAAAAAAAAATGTTTCTTTTGTTTTTGCTCTGTTTATAGCTTAACATCTTGACGTGAGATGACGGGAGTACTCCACTAATTATTCTAACAATCATACATTTTCATTTAAAGTATAAATGTTTGGTTGTTTCATCAAGTAAACCCCTAAAATGCCATGTTAGGTGAATTTTAATATTACATAATCATAATCAATCATATGTCAAATGGGACATGGGGTCATGGGCCGTAGAGCACGAGCTCTTAATGGCCCCCTCCCCGGAACACCTCCACACGGGCCAGATGACAGGTCTCCTGGCCGACTAACCACGCGATGGCGTGCCAGGTCCCTCCCCCATAACCCGGGGGACGTGAGGTCGACTAAAAACGCTGCGTTTAAAACTTTCGCAGTCCACTCTCCATAGCGTCTGGTCTAATTTGCTTCAACTCCGGATGGAAGGGTATTGCGTTACCAGCCCCACCGCCCATGGAGTATTTCGATCCGGACGGAAAGCTGGGACGAAACGGTTGCCTAGAAGCGGCATCCGTCATATAAAATGGTTGGCTAATTGCTTCCTTGCAAATGATGGTTTTGAATGGTCTGAAACAAAGAAATCCAATTATAAATCACGCTCTATTTATATACATAATATATTTATAAATACAATTTTTATAATAAGATTTTGTAATACTAATTATTATAATTATATGTAAACAAATAACTAAAACACAAAATGTTAACGTCTGGATTGTTTTGCTTTAGATAACACATTATTTTAGTTGAAGCGAGCGTTCAGGTAAGTCGAGAGGTTTTTCTCTTACAAGTAATTCTTGTAAATTAAGGGCGACTGTGCGATAGATAGTTCCGAAAGAAGAAATGTTGAGTATTGTGCACCGTCTCGGTTCTCCGTTATGTTTCTGTTTATGGCAGCAAATAAGAGCAACACGCCTATTATCTTTGTGTGCAACTCATATAGAAACAACTACTACTTGGAAAAGAAAATCGTCGACACGTTCTACGTTGAAAAGACAAGAAACTACAACTGCTACGCAGAAAGGACAAGCAACTACAGTGAAAGGTAAATATGTCACCAAATGTTTAAGAAATGTTCGCAGTGTGCAGTGGATGGACAATTATTACGACCTTAATTTGATATTTGTTTCCAAAGTGCGCGAAATTAAGGCTGAGGTTCAACTGGTTCCATATTTCGCCGGAATACAAGACGGACACACGATACCGATGTTAGTAGAACGAAAAATGCAACAGCAAAGTGAACATGGTTACATTTGCTCAGAAAACTTTGGTGACGGTCGATGTTCCACGAACGTGTACCAACGAGCGCTGGTCGAAATCAAAATACGGACGTGTACCAATGAGCGCTGGTCGAAATCAAAATATGGACGTGTACCAACAAGCGCTGATCGAAATCAAAATACGGACGTGTACCATCGAGCGCTGATCGAAATCAAAATACGGACGTGTACCAACAAGCGCTGATCGAAATAAAAAAAATTGAAGTGTACCAACGAGCGCTGATCGAAATCAAAATATATTTTATGTTTCTTTTTCCATCAGTATGATCCGATTTAAGCTTTAAAAGCAAACATAACCTGGCGAATCGGTTCCAGTTTTACTCTAGAATTTCGTGGTAGATTATTTAAGCGACAATTTGTTGTTATTTACATTTTTTGTATGACAAATAAGTGTTTGCAATTTTAACGTCAATGTGACTCTACTGTAACATGAACAGGGAGGAATACAATAGGGCGCATTCAAATCAATTTTTAAATTTTAGAATTTCACGGAAAAAACTTTCAAAATTTGTAGAACATCGTATTTGAAAATAGTTTTTGTAATTTTTAGAAGAAAAAAAAATACTATTACAAAGTTTGTTTAGTTGGCAACAGTAAATCGGTTTTATCTTCACACTGCATTACAGTTTCAAGGCTGGTATTGGTAAAAAAAAATTCGGATTCAGATGCGATCGGCTGCAATATAACCAACATGTCAAATGCATTTCTCGAACAAACGAACGTTATCGTACGTCAATATTTGGTGCCGGTGACACACTGAACAATAATTGATGGACTATTGAACCAGTGGAACCATAGCCGTTCAGTTTGAGGCATGGGTTCGTCGTACCTAGATTACAGACCATCTGACGCCACAAGAACGCTTAAGACATATTCAAATCTTTTATTGTGAAGCTGAAAGTCCTTATTCGTCTTCATTTAGAGTTTATTTCTCTCTTTTGCCTTACATCTAAATCAACACGTTTCACTGTTAAGATAAATGCAACTAAAGTATTTGAACTCATTCGTAGTATATCAACTTTTAAATGAGAAGATAAATGCAACTAAAGTATTTGAACTCATTCGTAGTATATCAACTTTTAAATGAGAAGATAAATGCAACTAAAGTAGTTGAACTCATTCGTAGTATATCAACTTTTAAATGAGAAGATAAATGCAACTAAAATCGTTCAACTATGTCGTAGTTTTAATTAAATGCAAACAATGGAGCTCTCATTCACTGATGGTTCATTTTAATTACAGAGTTCACATGCGGAAGTAGCTGTTTAACAATGTATTTCTGTAAGATCACAAGTCGCATCTTCAATAAAAGAAACAATTTCTTACTCGACAAACTTTATTTCTACTATGTTTTTACTCTATTAAATCTTGCCCCTTTTTAAAGTTGAGAGAACTGAAAAAGTTACTCCAAAATGTAAGTATTAAAGGATATTGATCGTTTACTTTCTTATCCCAATTTGTGTTTACTTAAGTGTTAAAAAGTATACCTTTCAGGGAGTCTATTAATTATGTTCGCATCTTCAATAAAAGAAACAATTTCTTACTCGACAAACTTTTTTCTACTATGTTTTTACTCTATTAAATCTTGCCCCTTTTTAAAGTTGAGAGAACTGAAAAAGTTACTCCAAAATGTAAGTATTAAAGGATATTGATCGTTTACTTTCTTATCCCAATTTGTGTTTACCTAAGTGTTAAAAAGTATACCTTTCAGGGAGTCTATTAATTATGTCAACAAATAAAGGGGGGGGGGGCATTGGACATGTTTGACATTGGTTTCACAAGTGGGAGGGGGGGGGTGTAGATCCGTTGACGTCTATATTACAAATTTTAAAAATAACAATTGACTGGCTATTAAATTATTTTAAGAAAATTATAAGTGTAAATAATCATATAATTTTTAGACTTTTAAAAATATAAGATTTATTTAATTTGTGTATGTCTGTGAACTGCAGATGGCTGGTCAGAATGTTAACACACTGTGTTAGTGAAAGAGAAGTTAAAATTTGGTCATTCGTCACCTGTAGATTCTGTTTTTCCCAAATGACCAGTGCGGTATGTTAGCGATCATGTTGCAGGTATGGAAGAAGGAAAGGGTCCAAGTGTCGTAGGCAGTAAATATAAATGCTATTGTTAGAGGTCCGCTGGGATGAGCATATTAACAATGTATGCAACCAGACAAACAAGACCTTGGGGTTCTTACAGCGTAATCTAAAGATCAGCAACACCCGTGTAAAAGTAAGAGCCTATAAAGCCTTTCTCCGGCCGCTTTTAGATTATGCATCTTCAGTCTGGGACCCATTCACTCAGAAAAGCATCGACAGGTTGGAGGCAGTACAGCGACGGGCAGCACACTTTGTCCTGAACCGCTACAGGAATACCTCTAGTTTTGGCAGCATGCTGGAAACACTGGGCTGGTCAGTATTGGAGGAACGACGACGACTATCCAGGCTCTCCATGATTTACAAGATAAAAAATGGGCTAGTCCACTGCTCTGGCATTAAACATAAACTTGTCCCTCTACCCCATAGACAGCGACGAGGCCACGACAGGCAGTTCCGGCTCATACCAGCGAGAAGCCAGTATAGGAACTGCTCATTCCTACCAAAGACAATCAGGGGACTGGAACAATCTTTCAAAAGGAACAGTTGAGGCGACAACACTTGACTAATTTGCGTCTCTTGCCTTAGGCCTTCCAACCACCAGTGTATGATAACCTTATACAGTTACTCTTGTAACCTGTGAAATATCCTCATCAACACCAGGCACAGAAACATTGCAAATCCCATCTACATTCATAGGAGCCATAATGATCAATAAATTGATCGTGGGCCCTTAATATATAGAAAAGGAAGAAGAGCAGGAATACGGTATTTTGAGAATTCAGAAAAGTAAAGTGAGTTACAATAATAGCATCTTTGCTTGAACAGATTTGCAAAATCTGTAAAATCTATTTTGCATCACATGTCATGTTGAAAAAGCGTGTTCAACAGCATCGACAATGCCCTCTTGAGCATAAGAAATTATTACCTGTTCCTCAACACAAAAGGATTCGACTAATGGGAATAAATGGTTAGAAGAGGATGATTTTGACTTATCTGGTATATAAGTTCCGCAAAAAGAACATGATAAATCAGCTACTATAGTCTATGCCTATCAGGAGCGTCATTTCAGTGCTTTATAGGGGGGGGGTGGGGGGTGGGAGTGAAACCAAAACTTGGTCAGCTTGTTATGTTGTTTATTACTGGAGGCGCCACAGAACATAGCAATTTAAATAAAAACTGCAAATTCAGGGGGGTCCAATGCCCCCCCCTGCCATGCCCTCCTGCCTTGCCCTAATGGTCTCCTTGATGCCCATTGTTACGATGGAGCAACACCTGGCTACTCCATCTGATGCCTATTGTTATGATGGAGCAACACCTGGCTACTCCATGGGAAGATGATAGCAGATAGAAACTATGTTATAATTGTCAGCTTTACTTTCAATGATCATATTTATACCACAAACAATGATATTTAGTCTTTAACAATTTTTTTTTTCATTCTGCATTATAAAATTTAAGTGTAAAAAATATTTTTTTTAACTTGGTGATTTAATCAACCTAAAGATGTAATCACATGTTTTTCCTACAACGTTGTGTCATTAAAATAAATCAGGACCAAGTAAACTGTATGTATACATTTATGCGATTTATTTATATAATAATAATTAATTATTTTTTTTGGTGGGTGGGGTAGAAAATGTGACATAATTAAATAAAGGGTGGTCGTTCATTGTTTAACTTGTTGAAGAGGGGGTTGGGAGCAAAGTATGGCGTAAAGATTGTTGACGTAATTAATGGACGAACCTTTTAAATTTCAGCGTCTCCTTGTTAGTCTGCAGTAGTTCACAATTGGTTTACAGTGTTGAGAATGATTTGCTTTTTTATGTGACTAGTGTGTATTAATGGAGTTAACTTATTCTAGTGTGTACTTCGAATGATATTTCGTTTTTGGGCCCTATTTTTACTTGTATATTACATTTAATTAGTTTTTCAATCCCAAAATAATTTCGCGTTGTGTCACACAATCATTAGGGTTCAGTCAAATAATTTGTTTGGGTTCAGTCACACAATCAGTAAGGGTGCAGTCATAGAATCAGCTAATGTTCAGTCACACAATCAGTAACTGTTCAGTCACACACTCAGTAAGGGTTAAGTCACACAATCAGTTCAGGTTCAGTCACACAGTCAGTTAGTGTTGAGTCACACAATCAGTTATGGTTCAGTCACACTCTCAGATAGGGTTCAGTCTCAAAATGAGTTAGGGTTCGGTCTACCATTACAATTTTGTAATCCTGTCTCTCCAGTGTCTGAAAAAAATATATTTTTTTTAAAAATTTGAACTCTCGGGGCCTGAACACCATGTGCTTGAGATCCAGGGGCGATACTCCTGTGGCCTAAACGCCAATGACCTGAACTCCCTGTGCCTAAACTTCCAGGGCCTGAACTCCTGGGGCCTGAATTCACGGGGCCTGAATTCCTGGAGCTGAACTAAAGGGCCTCATTTCCAAGGGCCTCAACTCACGAGGCCTTAACTCACGGGGCCTCATCTTACTGGGCATCATTTCCTGGGGTCTGAACTTCTTTGGACAGAAATCACTGGGACTGAAATCCTGAGTCTTAACTCTGAACTCCCGGCGAAGTTCCTGGGCTTGTTACAGTATTGACATGTCATTCGAACCTTAATTTTTATTGTATTATGCTTTTGTCGTAATCAATTGTTAACCTTTTTTTTAGATACATCCTGTAGTAATGGTAACATAGGTAAAAAATGTAAGAACCTCTGCAACTGTGAGAAGGGCTTGTGCGATTCAGTCGGTGCCTGCATGGAAGGAACACACTGTGTGAAGCCATGGTTTTCCTACGCTTGCCAATATTGTGAGTCGATACCAAATGGTTTCTTTCTGGTGTGCAAACTGCTTATCGATGTATTTGAACAAAGATCGAATGCATATCGAAACGTACGACACGAGTTAGTGTGATGCCCTGATGGAAATCAGGTCGTCAACACCAGAGTCTTCTGTCCCTAACGCGGGCGAACTATCGCCTTTTGAACTCTTATTACAACAAGTTATTCAAAAACAGAGACCCGATCTGTCGGCGTTGCACACTGGCCTCAAGTTTAACTTTGGGGAGGGAGCCCAGGGCGGTAGCAGAGTCGTTTGATCAGAAGATTTTATAGGGCAATTTCCAACAGATAGAGCAGGTTGCCTTACTAGTAGCCGGGGATTTTAAGAGCTTAAGTTCATGCCCCCCCCCCTCTTAATGTGTTTATTGAATGTTAGTTAGTGTAATGCTCTTCTATAAAATTGAAACTAATGAAAGCATAGCGTTTGATGATTTCTGGTACGCCTTTTAAAGTACAACACTCATTTATTGTTTTTCTTTCTTTTAAAATAAAATACATACATAGATTAGTAAAATGTGCGTATATGTCTTATAGAAATTTTAACTATACAAACAAGTGTCACTTATGTATGTATATTATTTAATTATACTCAAAATATAATTATTGATGGAACTGTGATACAAGATTTAAGTCCTCTGACGCTTAAGTACAAAGGAAATTGATTGATAATTGTATTTTGGGGCAAAAATAACGTATGCATTTTATAGGAATTATAACTATTTAAAAAAAAAATTATGAATCAATATTTACGTTAACTCCGGCGCAGGTTAACCCAAAAAGTATAAACCCTTTTTTATTTTCAAACTAACAACTTGTAACAAGGGAATTTTTTGGAAATGGATAACACACTTTTTTAAAGTAAGCAACAAAAATGTTTTCAAACCCGTCTTAATAGCAAATTAACAGTTTTGAATAAAGGGGACTTTAATAAACATGGTTAAGGCTTCGAAACAAGCTTGACGAAATCGACAAAAGATTTACTGAAAAGGTTATTTGGACAGAATTGTTCAAATTATTGGTCATACTACGTCTAATTGTGTGTGACTATCCAATTTTAGTTTTGCCTACGTACATTCATATCCAGACTACTGATTCACTATGCCCTTAACGATTTCACAGTCGACGTGGCAGCGACAGCAACAGTAGATCACGACTACCTCAACGACCACAACGAAGCAACGTGCTACACTGCCTCCAACAACCAGGTGAGGGCCAGGCTGAGTCGGCCCATTTTATTGACATGGGTCAAAATTGTATTTGAGGAAGCAGGTAAAGTAAACATAAATCCCGTATCATAAACTTTATGCATCCGATAAAGTGTTAACATAGATCAAAGTAATATTTTAATAACGTCATAAAATATATGTTTTTAAAAACAGTACAAAAAAAAGTATTCTTAAATCTACTTCAACACTATTTTTTCAGCTGATGTCAGTAACCTATCGTTGCTTGTGGTCCCAGTCTTGTTGAATGAGGATCGAATGACTGACAACTGTACTTATCAGAGAAACATTGAACTTCAACAAGGCGACTTTGACATCTACTGTCGCAACGTGGACATCGTAGATGAGATTATTTTGACTTGGCAAGGGAAAGGATCTGTGTGCTCTGTGTACGTCAATGATGGTGAGTTGTACATGTGAGCAAACGCTATGGGTTGTACATCAATGATGGTGAGTAGTACACGTGAGCAAACGCTATGGGTTGTACGTCAATGATGGTGAGTTGTACACGTGAGAAAACGCTATGGGTTGTACGTCAATGATGGCGAGTTGTACACGTGAGCAAACGCTATGGTTTGTACGTCAATGATGGTGAGTTGTACACGTGAGCAAACGCTATGGGTTGTACGTCAATGATGGTGAGTTGTACACGTGAGCAAACGCTATGGGTTGTACGTCAATGATGGTGAGTTGTACACGTGAGAAAACACTATGTACATCATTGGTAGTGACTTGTACACGTTAACAATAACTTTTAGCTGTACATCAATAATGATGATTTGTACACTTTAACAAACGCTATGCATTGTGCATCAATGATAATGATTTGTACACGTGAGCAAACGATATGTATTGTATATTAATGATGGTGAGTTGTACACGTGAGAAAATGCTATGGTTGTACATCAATGGTAGTGAGTTGTACACGTGAGAAAACGCTATGGGTTGTACACCAATGTAGTCAATAATCTGAAATAATCGTAAAATAATACTGATGAATTATACTATTAGTGAAATGTTGGTGAGTTTAGTGAAATGTTTGTGAGTTTAGTGAAATGTTGGTGAGTTTAGTGAAATGTTGGTGAGTATTATTGTAGGTTTCATTTTGTAGGGGGCATTGCAGTATAAAAATATGTGATAAGTTGGTCAGTTACACAAGATAGGACATGCTGGTGAGTTAAACAATATAGGACGTGTAGGTGAGAAACAATATAGGACATTTTCGTGAGTTAAACATCATATTATAACATGTTGGTGAGTTAAACAATATAGGACATG
This sequence comes from Omphiscola glabra, assembly GCA_964017045.1. Taxonomy (NCBI): domain Eukaryota; kingdom Metazoa; phylum Mollusca; class Gastropoda; family Lymnaeidae; genus Omphiscola; species Omphiscola glabra. The sequence goes on from OZ024811.1 coordinate 24,329,951, forward strand.
TAGATGAATTAAACACCATATGACATCTTGGTGAGTTAAACATCATATGACATCTTGGTGAGTTAATCAAATAATTCGTTTTTAACAAAATACAAGTTTAATTTTATGTAAATTTAGTAAGCACAAACTTGTAGTTGTATCTGTATATTCTAGTAAAATTGGAGTATTATATAAATTTTTTTTGAAAAAAACCTAGTTCTATATGTATTTTTTACAGGACGAAGTTTCTCTGCCATTAGCACGTTAACACTGCCCCAGTTGGCTAACAACACCGACATCTCTGAAGCAATGCTGACGACTTTAGCTGACGGAGATGCTGATAAGAAGGAATGTCTACACCTAAATGAAACAGGCATTAACCGTCTTGAACTGCATCTGGAACAACCTCGTTCAATATCGAAGATTGAGCTCCGAACAAGTGCGTGAATCGATAGAACTATGTTTCTTATCATATCATTTAGTTATAGCTAAATCCCCAGGGGCTCTAGTCGGCATGTCCGTCCCAAAAATGGCATGTCGATAAAGAGGCGTTTGCCACGAACTCCCTGAAACGCTACCCGGGGAACATGATCCCCGTGTAGGGGACCTGCGCCGAAACGCAAAGGTAACGCACGGAAACTGCGTTAGAAAGAGCACGGCTGCATGGTTTCCTACCAAATGCAGTTGAAAATAACGTAGAAACAATTCGGGACATGATTACAGTTGCCGCATGGATATGAGGCGAAGGAGTGTGGCGACCCTAGCCGATGATTCCAAATATGCAGTCTTTAAGGGTACTGCTCCTAGGCAACCCCTTTTTCTCATTTCCCAGCTGCGGTGTGAATTAGTCACGTCGCAGAAAACGACGTAAATAGGGCGTCTGTAAAACACCTACGCATCCCCCCGGTGTGGCAAGGGGGGGCATGAGAGACGTAAAATATATCCACCCAAGCCCAAGAAAGTCTAGCCAGGTTGCTGTGTTAAAGCAGTACCCCGGCCGGCCACGTGTTCCTTCTCTGATGCCGCCTCACTCGCATAGTCAATCGAGTGGAAGGGTGGGTGAGGCTGTCTCAGGGGCGGAGGGCCCCCGGCATGCTGCTTCGCGGCCTGACTGGACTAAAGACCACTGGGGGAGTGGTTGAATGCCGGTTGGGAGCGGCGGTGGTGCGCTGGGGAAGACTTAAAGAGCTTCGGCTCGATAGTTTTTTTCTGATTTTCTTAAGTAGTACTAGTAGTTATAGCTAAATGTATCGATACAACTAGGTTTCATATCATACCATGTAGCGATAGCTAAATGTGTCGATACCACTAGGTTTCATATTATACCATGTAGCTACAACAAAATGTGTCAATACCACTATGTTTCATATAATAACATGTTGTAAAGGTTAATGCATAAATGAGTGCTGGGTTGCCAAGTGGTCTAAACTGAATAAAAACTCAATTTGATGGTCTTGAGTTCAATCCCCACCAAAGCCAAGTTGAGCAAAAACATCACCAGCACCCCGGGTAGATGGGACTCGTTAACCTTGGATGGCAACTCGTCTAAGAGGAGTAAACTCTGAATTCAAACCCGGAGATGGAATCCCGAAGGTGGTTAACATTGATGCAATGAAACATCCCGACAACTCCTGCGACGCCCCTGGTGCCAACCTGTATTATCCACATGATCCACCCTTGGGGTTATCCAGCGGAGTGGATAAATGCGATTTGCTGTTGGGAACCAGCTTATAATCCTAGAAGAAGAATCCCAGGCCTTGTGGATTTCGCCCTGCCAATTCCATACCATCGTCACCTTGTGACGGAGGTTGCCAGCAACAAAAAAGAAATATGCTAAAACTATGTTTCATTGAATCACATGCAGTCATATCTAATGATGAATATGCTCATACATCCGTGTCGATAGGATTGGTGTCACACAAAGTTGTACAATCATGATGTGTGCCCAATTAATGTATTTTCCTTGTGGAGCTCGTGTGCAGCTCCTCAGAGGTTGTTTGTTCAGTTTGCACACTGCTGTGATCTAAACTGGTCTGTCTCGGTTCTTGTGGTACGTGGTTATGGCTGGGTTCCCTCTCTATCGTGGTACCTGGATATGGCGGGGTTCCCTCTCTATTGTGGTACCTGGTTATGGCGGGGTTCCCTCTCTATTGTGGTACCTGGATATGGTGGGGAATCTCTCTATTAAGGTATATGGTTATGGTGGTAGTTGATCCTCTCTGTTTTGGCACCTGGTTATGGTGGGGTGCCCTCTCATGTGTTTAACAACGAAATGTCATGAACTACTCAAATTGCTATTTTGGCTCAAATGTGCAGTTCTGAGATTTCTTTTGTCGCCCTCTTCCACTTTGTGGTGTATTACCATGTGCAGTCTGCCACACACCCCGCCTTACAGACGCCTTTGTTCAGATATCTACTACGAGTTACAATATAATCTAAAGACCTATATTCCGACAGCTACTAGGAGTTACAATATAATCCAAGGACCTATGTTCCGACAGCTACTTGGAGTTACAATGTAATATAAGGACATATATTCCGAGAGCTACTAGGAGTTACAATATAATCCAAGGACCTATATTCCGACAGCTACTAGGAGTTACAATATAATCCAATGACCTATATTCCGATAGCTACTAGAAGTTACAATATAATCAAAGGAATATATTGCGACAGCTACTAGGAGTTGCAATGTAATCCAAGGACCTATATTCCGACAGCTACTAGGAGTTACAATATAATCAACGGACCTATATTCCGACAGCTACTAGGAGTTACAGTATAATCCAAGGACCTATGTTCCGACAACTACTACGCATTACAATGTAATACAAGGACATGTGTTCCGACAGCTACTAGGTGTTACAATGTAATCCAAGGATCTATGTTCCGACAGCTACTAGGTGTTACAATGTAATCCAATGACCTATGTTCCGACAGCTACTAGGAGTTACCATATAATCAAAGGACGTATGTTCCGACAGCTACTAGGAGTTACAATATAATCAACGGACCTATATTCCGACAGCAACTAGGAGTTACAATATAATCCAAGGACCTATGTTCCGACAACTACTAGGTGTTACAATGTAATACAATGACCTATGTTCCGACAGCTACTAGGAGTTACAATGTAATCCAAGGACCTATTTTCCGACAGCTACTGGATTTTTACAATGTAATCCAATGATCTATTTTTAGATATCTACTAGGTGTTGCAATGAAATCAAATAACATATGTCTAGCTAACAACTGGGAGCTACATTATTATGAAATGTCCTATGTTGGGGAATCTCGTTCTGGGCAATACAAGATTTTGTTAAATATAAATAAAGTTTCAAAATTCAATTTAGGGGGACAAAAGAACAAAATGTGACAAGGGTACCCAAAAGACAAGGGCTCGATCTGAATGTACTCCTCTGAAAGATTGACATTTTGAAAGCCCCTGCTAGATTCTTCCAGGTGTCGATGAACTTTTCAATTTTAAATATATCTCTGTCAATATATTTTGGTCCTTTCTGCACACCAGATTCATCTGGAAACGAACGGTTTGAGTATAGTTTACAACTATTCGAAGATGAAGACGGCAGCAGCGTGGTCTTTTTACGCAATGCAACGGATGAAACTCACAAGGACTTCATCAATACAGTTTTAATAGATCTCAGTGTGATTAAATTAACTTTGGATGTAACGCTGGGCTCCATGGACATTTGTCAGTTTAAAGTATTTGGAGGTAAGCTCGCTTGCTGGTTGTAACACTGGGCTAAATGAACATTTGTTTGTTTGAAGTTTTTTGAGTTACGCTGGTTTGTTATATGTAACATTGGGCTAAATGAACATTTGTCAGTTTGAAGTTTTTCGAGTTACGCTGGTTTGTTAGATGTAACACTGGTCTAAATGAACATTTGTGAGTTTGATGTTTTTCGAATTACGCTGGTTTGTTAGATGTAACACTGGTCTAAATGAACATTTGTGAGTTTGAAGCTTTTCGAGTTACGCTGGTTTGTTAGATGTAACACTGGGCTAAATGGACATTTGTCAGTTTGAAGTTTTTCGAGTTCCGCTGGTTTGTTAGATGTAACAATGGGCTCAATGGAAATTGTCATTTTAAAGTATTTGTAGGTAATTTTGTTATTGGATATAAGACTGGGATCAATGGACATTTGTCAGTTTGAAGTAGTTGGATGTAAGCAGTTCTTTGTTTTGTTTCAAACACGATAAATGAACTCTTTGTCAAAGATGTTTTATACTTTGATGTGTTTTTCATTTAATTTTTTGCTCTTTAATTAAACAAATAACTTCTGAAGGAAGATGAGAAGAGGAATAGCTTATCCGAGAAGCACCTGGGGTATTCATGAAGCTGAACACAAAGATAATGATGATCCTTTTATTCTCCAAGAATGCCCACCGCCCTCGTTTGGCCTGGAGTGCGAGGAGACATGCATGATAAGCTGCCACAAGGAAGTCTGCAGCTTTGTAGGCATCTGTCACCAGTGTCACGCCAAGAGATTCGGCCGCTTCTGCATGGAAGGTAGGACACAGGGCTTACTGTGCACCGTGGCCTGCAGAAATGTGGAAATATTTGGGGCCTTTTTTTAATCCCCTACTAATGTTGTTTTTGTTCAAATTGTTGTTTTTTCATTTTTGAAAAATGTTATTTTTATTAATTATTATTTTAAAAAAAAATTAACTTTGAATTTTTCTTGCAAAGAGCTCTTTCGGGTAATTATATTTTAATTGCAAAGCTGCAACCACAATTTTTATCCAGATATTGCAGTCAACTGCATACTGAATTCTAAGAGGTTGTTGTAAATAAATATTATTTATAAAAGGAATGGTAAGAGTAAATCTTATTGAAGCTTCAGGAAATATAGCTCAACTAGGCAGGGTATACTTTAAGAAAAATAGTTCAAATAGGCAGGTTATACTATAAGAAATATAGTTCAAATAGGCAGGGTATACTATAAGAAATATAGTTCAAATAGAGTATTCTTTAAGAAATATAGTTCAAATCGGCAGGGTATACTATAAGAAATATAGTTCAAATAGGAAGGGTATTCTTTAAGAAATATAGTTTAAATAGGCAGGCTATTCTTTAAGAAATATAGTTCAAATAGGCAGGACATACTATAAGAAATATAGCTCAAATAGGCAGAGTATACTATAAGAAATATAGTTCAAATAGGCAGAGTATACTATAAGAACTATAGTTCAAATAGGCAGGGTATATTATAAGAAATATAGCTCAAATAGGCAGAGTATACTATAAGAAATATAGCTCAAATAGGAAGAGTATACTATACGAAATATATCACAAATAACAGGGGAAAATGTGAATACAAATAGTTCAACAGACAGGGGAATTATTGAAGAAATATAGCACAGATGAAGGAAAAAAAACCTGAAGCCATAATATACAAGTCATAGTTTAATGTCTATAGTTTGTACTTCCGATGTAACCTGTTTTATTTATAATTCAAAAAGGAAACATAAACACCTTTTTGTAACCGCGCGTGGTTGGCGACAGTTAACTAATATTATTGTCCTGTCAGGGATCACTCCATCCCATCTCTCATAATTAATCTTCCTCTCCATGAAATGAATGATTGATGTCCAATGAATATATATATATATATATATATATATATATATATCTATACAGCACTTTATTTCATGAAGAATAAGTATAGTAATAGTCATAACTCCTGTATTGAATACGTGTATTAAAGATATCATGCACATGTAACATCCTTGCGCACAGATCCACCTCACAATTTAGTTACAATACTTCATAGTCCAACAGAGGGAAACCACAGACGTCTTATCACTCTGACATAATTACATCGTCTGCCCCTCTTACTGAGACTTGACTTCAGTCTCCCGTTTTTACCTCACGAGCTACTCACAAAATACACTGTAAATATTTCTCACTTCTGAGTTCATGGTGTTGTGTATAATTCTGTCTGTTACACGCACCACCACAAATTTTTGGATAAAAAATTCTAAAGTATTATCTCCCTTGCAACATCAAATCTAGCATTTAGAAAAATCTCAATATCTAAGTGTTCAAAATATAATAACGTTACAGTTATCAAATATCCGAACTCTTCCATGTTCAATGTCAATAAGCACAATCATCACATTATCAAGATGTCTTGTAAAAAATGTAACTTAATTAAATGAGCATGACAGGTTACATTATTATCAATAGTGAAATGATTACAAAATGCTCCTTTACATGTAAAAATGATTAATTTACCTCTGCAATCAATCTTCAATCATGAATACTAATAACCATCTTAACTTTTTATGTTAGAATTGAGATATGAATCCATGTCCTTACATTCTATTGTTCAATTATATGTTCATGTATGTTATCTCAAAATTAGTAATGTCTATAACAATGTCTCAATATGGGATATGTTGATCACATATTATTACTGGTTTAAATGGCAATGATATACATTTATCATCATAATTTAAATTGTGTTTCTGCAAAGTTGGTATGCCATAACATTTCTCCATGTATATTCCTTACAAAAGGATGCTAAGTTAATAAGGACTAATTATATTACTATATGCTGATGAACAATTGTCTTTAGCGGACATGTAATAAATGATCACTGATCATTGTAGTACTCTTGTAATAATACATTTAATGTTGACTTACACAATTACAATTGAAATTAATTTTATTTTTTTTAAACAATGCAAAAATTTACTTCAAGTAATAATTTTACAGTATAATGTTTTGAAATAATATCATCATTTTATGTGATAATAATATAATTTACTTAGAACTGGTTTGTCTCTACATGAAGTTCCAAATTGGCAATGCACAAATTTATTCAGAATGTTTGCCTAATATGTGTCAGTTCAATGTCTGTGCTGATGTCTTTGTCTGCCATGTGTCTGGACAAAAAGTCAGCTACCATGTTGTCTTTGCATTTTATAGTTTTAATTTCATATTGGTAGTCTAATAATATTAATGACCATCTATTTTTTATTTGTTGTTAGCTACTCTTTTCCTATTCAATGCCATGAATGGCTTGTGATCAGTTAGTAGAATGAATTTTCTTCCTAACAAGTATTTCTGTAACTTTGTAAGTGCCCATACAACTGCTAGGCATTCTTTCTCAATGGTTGAGTAGTTACCCTCAGTTTTGCTTAGTGATATGCTTAGATATGTAATTGGTCTAAGTTTATTGTTACCTTCTTGCATGAGGTAAGTTCCTAGTTCTCTGTTTGATTTTTCTGTACACTGTATTTGTCCCATTTGAATATAGATTTATTTTGCTATCTAATGTACTGAGTTTGTTTATGTTTAAGATGTGCTCTGTTTGATTATTGAT